>LZPO01097119.1:188453-218972 GCA_001675575.1 Neotoma lepida
GATTAGCCTCAGATGTTGTTTCTCGGGAACTGTCCACCTTGTATTTTGAGGCAATATCTGTCACTGAGACCTGGGGCTTGCTGACTAGACTAGACTAATTGGCCAGTGCATCCCAGGGACTCTCCTGTCTCTGCCTCCCCAGGTCTGGGATGACAAACTCCAGCCAGAGTCTCTGTGCCCAGTGTTTAAAAACAAAAACATGGATTCTGTCTTCATGCTTGCAAGCCAAATCCTTCGCTGACAGACCCACCTCCCAGTCCCTGATGCTTGCTTCTTACAGATCTTACTACCAATTTGCTTTGAGAGGCAATACACTCCAGTATACTATAAGCAGTGAGCACTCTACTTAGCATATCAGCATCGAACATTACAAATAAATATGGAATAATTAGACAAAAGTGTAGCCCTGATGAAACCTTTGCCACAAAACTATATTTGATGCTAAGCTCAGCACTCGACTCCAGGTCGCAATATTGCCTGGGCACAGAGAACCTAGCCGGCTACCTTTCTTAGAGACTGACTCCCCTCAGAGTCGAGAACCAAGAGATAGCATGTCCTTAACATTTTCAACAACCCTGTGGCTTGTGGAGAGATCTTTAAATGTTGGATGTTGTGGTACCTGGCATCCCAGCACTTGGGAGGTAGAGGTAGGAGGATGTGGAGTTTAAGATTATCCTTGGCACGATAGTGAGTTCAACGGCAACCTAAGCTACATGAAGATCCTGCCCAAAACAAAAATCTAAATACAAAACAGGCAAACAAAGAAAACTTGAAAACAAAGTGTGGAAGAGATGGCTCAGAGATTAAGAGTACTTTCTGATCTGCTTGAGGACGTAGCACCCACAGGGCAGCTCACAGCTTTCCTGTAGCTCCAGTTCCAGGGAATCTGATGCCCTCTTCTGGCCTCCTCAGGCAGTGCATACACATGGTGCCCACTCATGCACTCAGGCACTTACACATACATGCAAAATGCTCATTCTCAAGAGAGTAGTTTGCTCTGAGTCCAGTCCCTCACTCCTGTGTTTTCCTTAGGGCTGGCTTGCTCTTCTGCCCTCCACCACATTATGATTTACCAAAGGCCCTTGTCAGATGTAGTGCCCCAATCTTAGACACTGGACAAAATAAACTTAAAAAAAAAAGTTATCCAGACCTAGCAAGACAGCTCAGTGGGTAAAGGTGATTGCTGCCAAGCCTGAGGACCTGAATTGCATTAATGGGACCCACACCATGAAAGGAGAGAGCCAATTCCTGTAGGTTGTCTTCTGACTTCTACACATGTATCATGGCAGGTGCACACACACACACACACACACACACACACACACACACACACGAGAGGGGGGTAGTGAATGGCAGTACATGTCTTCAATTCCAGTACTCCAGAAGCATAGGTGGGCAGATTTCTGTGAGTTCAAGGCCAACCTGGTCTACATAGTGAGTTCCAAGGCATCCAGAGATACAAAGAGAGACCCTGCCTTAAAACAAACAAACAAATAAATGCAATGAAGACTTAAAATAAGCCAGGTGTGGCACACGCCATTAATCCCAGTCCATGGGAAGCAGAGGCAGGTGGATCTCTGTGAGTTCAAGGCCAGCCAGGTCAGCCAGGGCTACCTAGTGAGACCCTGTCTCAATAAACAAATAAGCAATCCAGTCTTTGGATTCCTTCCCTCCTTCCTTTTTTTGCTTTTCACTTCTGTGTTGGGGATGAAACACAGGGCCTCTTGCAGGTTACACAAGAACTCTACCACCAAGTAGAAATTGGTGAAAGAATTTTTTTTAATAGCAAAATAAAATTAACTAAGACAAGGGACTCAGTAGAGGCGGGCGTTTTAAGAAGTATGTCTCTGTTCACTCGGCAAGGCTGCTTTGGGGCTGGGGCTATAGCTCAAGGTAGAGTTCTTGCTTGGCACGCACAAAGCCCTGGGTTTGCTTCCCAGCGTTGAGGAAAAACAATAACATCTCATTCGGGGCTTAAGTTACCTAGGGACAGTTCATAACTTGCAGCTAAAGCCATGACCAAGACTCACAATCAAGATTGTTCCTTAGGCCTGCACTAAGGGTGTTGTCCATTTTGTTATGGCTATGAATCATATAGAATTATTTATTTAAAACATTAAGTTTTCAGAAATTCTGATTTCTTGTGTCTGGAGTTGGGATCAGACTTGTATTTTTAAATTTTATTTTATTTTTAATTATATACACACAGGTGTCTGTGTCTGTGTGTGGGCACATGCACATGAGTGCAGGTGCCCGAGGAGGCCAGAAGAGGTTGTTGGATCCCTTAGAGCTGGATTTACAGGTATTATGAACTACCTGACTTGAATGCTGGGAACTGAACTTGAGTCTTCTGCAAGAGCAACAAGTGTTCTTAACTGCTGAGCCATGTCTCCAGCTCAGGACTTGCATTTTTAACAAATTCTTCCCCTATTCTGTTGAAGGGTTGAGAAATAGAATTTTATACTCAGTTGGAGGTGCATCTATCATTAGTGCTGTGTAACAAATAGTCCCAGACTTCCTGGCTTAAAATAACCATCATTTTATTCTGTTTATGGATCCTGTCAAGAATTTGGAAAGAAACTCTGTAATGTCTGGAACCTGATGGGAAGACGTGAGGGCTAGAGGCTGTAGTCCTCTGAAAACTCCTTCGGTCATACAGTCAGTAGTGAGTGCTGGCTATTGCCTGGTCTTCAGCTAAGGCTCTTTCTCAGAATATCTACCTGTGGGCCTCTTCACATGTCTTGAGCTTCCTCATAGCATATTCACCAGATTCTAGGAGTGAAATTCAGAAGACCATGAAGAAACTTGCTAGAGTCTAGTGACCTGGCCTCAGAAACTGGGTGGTACCACCTCTGCTAGAGTCACAGCCATCAGGTTCGAGGAGCTGGACACGCAGATCCCACTTGACATGGCATAGTAGGAGAAGTGTGCGGGGTGGGTGGGAACTGGCATCACGGCCTTCATTGGGAAGCATCACCTTCTGCAGATGGAAGCTGGGTATATACAGGAGAACTCTGGGAAATCTTTCTGTTCCCAACTTGGGTGGAACAAAAGCCCCACCCTCCAACTGCTGTACTTGTTGGCTTTTTTGGTTTGGGGGGAAGGGGTGTTGGAGGAGAGAACCCAGGTTCTCACACAAGCTAGGCAAGTGTTCTACCACTGAGGCCCCACTCCCCAGCCCTAAGGTTGACCTTTTTCATTGACTAAGCTGTTTCTTTTTTCTTAGGCATTTATCATTATTATTGTATTATTATTGTGTATGGATGCATGTGTCTGGGCACACATGTATGTGAGAGTGGACGTGTATACACATGAATGTAGAGGCCAAAGGACAACCTCAGCTCTTGTTTCTCCACTGTCTCAGCACTGGGATTACAAGTGTGCTCCACCATGCCCAGCTTTTTAAATGTGGTTTCTGGGGATTGAACTTGAGTGAAACTTCTCCATGTGCACTGGGTGGTTACCCAACCACCCGCTCCCCACATCAGACATGGGGACATTTTTATACCTCCTCCAGGAAGCACAAGTGTGGCTTTGGTCCTGAACCTGACAATTCTGGTGTGGAAGAAACCTGCAGTGTGGATTCTGTGGGGGCGTGTCTGGAGTTGCACCCAGAATTTTATTTTATTTTGGTTGTGTGTGCGGTGCATGAACGTGATTGTGCATGTTGCAAATGCATTTGGAGACCAGAGCAGGGTGTCAGGTGTCTTCCTCCACTGCCTTCCACTTTATTGCCGTGATACAGGGTCTCTTCCCAAATCTGAAGCCTGCCATTTCAGCTAAGCTAGTTGGCTGCCTGCTCCCCCTCCCAACACTGGGATACAGGCCCGTACAGCTATGCTGGGCTTTTTACATGAGTGCCAGGGATTTGAACTCAAGTTCTCAAGTTTGCATAGCAGGTGCTCTCAGCCACCGAACCATCAGAACTTTGAACAGCATCTGCCATGTGGCCTTTGTACCAGCTTAGAATAAACCCCAAGTGCAGAGAAACCTCAGACTTCCGGGCTCTCTCTTTCCTTCTCCCTTTCTTTCTTCCTCTCTTTCTTCCTCCCTCTCTTTCTTTCTTTCTTACCCACGGACTCATGTCTCCAGCACCGTTTCTTTCCTTCTTTTTAATATCAGTTAGCCGCGGCCTGGGTTATAGTTTTTCACCATAGCCACAAGTGAAGCCATGGTGCTGGCTCCTGGCAATGCTGTCCCCTGGCTGAGAGCGGGACCTCGTACATGCTAGGCCTCTTCCCCCTGCCTGTACAGGCCCACACTGGTGGGCTTGACAAAGCATTCCTGAACCCCTTTCTCCAGATTCAAAATCACCTAGTCCTGGGACCAGGGCTGGGGCTCAAAGGCCTTCATCTGACCCCCTCACCTTCCAGTGGAGAGGCCAGCAAGCCCAGATGAAGCTGTGTGGCTGGGCCAATTGAAAATGAGCCGTTTCTGACCCTGGAGGAGGACAAGTACTTCATGCTTCTAATCAGTGACATGCATCTCTCGCCTCTCCTTTGGCTCTGCACTCCGCCCCCCTCCCTCTTTTCCAAACTCTCTGGATTTGTTGTTCCCATCATAACCTGGAACAGACATGCAATCTGAGTGACGTGGCATTAGCTCCTTCTGTAGAGACCTTCTGGCTGTAGCTGTCCTGGTTCGTGCTGTCCTTTAAATAATGTATGAACTTGGGTTTTTCCTATAATAAACGGTAAGCAGTTAGGAGCTCTTGCAGGAAGGGGTGTAGGGATATCATTTGAGGGTGGTTCAGTGCTGGGCATCAGTACTCAGGGCCTTGTCTATGCTAGACAAGTGTTCTACCACTGAGCTACACTCCCACCATTGCTTTTTTCACACAAGGTCCCACTACATAGCCCAGGCTGGCCTGGAGCTTGCTATGCAGCCCAGGCTGGCTTTGAACTCACAGTCCTCCTACCTCAACCTTCCAGGTGCTGGGATTACAGGCATCCACCACCATGTTTCTCGGTTTCTTTTTCGTGGTCATGACAAAGCCTCTTTGTCTAGAGGGACAGTTAGGACAAGACAAAGAGACATGGACCCAGAGCAGATTTAAACAAGCCTTTGACACACCTTTCCCATTGAGAGGCAGCAAGCATGTCCTCTGCCCTGGAATCTAAGATGGCCTGGTGATTCACTGTAATGAATAGATACTGCATGATTTCCTTGTCTTCAGCCTCTGCTGTGAGGCTTCTACCTGGGCGCCTGGGTCCTTCAGAGACAACTTGTGTTCTCTCTCCCTCTCAGCTCAGTTCATCACTGTCACATATTTCACACAATGCCTGCCTCTCCTTATTCACTTTTCCTCTATTTTCTTTTTTCCCAAGTGATGCTACTCTTTCTGGAATCTTCTCTGGGGACCCCAATGAATATGCACTTATAGTCCTGGCCTCTGCCTCAGAAAGCAGCAAAGAGAGAGGTACAGGGTCAAAGGAGGCCGCGTGGGATCTGATCCTTCTAGAAAGAGTGTCACTGGCCTTTCCCTCACTGGGTCTTGTCACAGAAATTGCCCCCGACAGAGGTCAGGTGGCCTAACACTGAATTGGGGAGGTGGGGAGCAGCGTGAATGGGGCCTTGAACTGGGAAGGGGCCCAGAAGACCCACAGAGCTAATGAAGGCAGCCAGGCATTGTGCAAGGCCTGCAGGATACTGTGGGGGCATGGCAGGGAGGCTGGGAGAGGTCTCAGCTCTGAACAGAAGAATGCCCATGGCAAGGAACGCAGGCATTAACTCCAGCTTGCAGGCCAAGGGGCTGCATTAACTCCTCAAAGGCCACCGAACAGGGACTGTGATTGACAGCTGGACTCTGTCAATCATGAGAAGCTGGGGGAGAAAGAGTGTGCCACCAGATACAAAAAGGTAGAGGCTTGATGGGCTCTGGAGGCTGGGCAGGAGTCACAGGTGCCTACCAATATATGAGAGAAGGTTGAAACTGGGATCTTTTGGGCTGGAGCTTGTCATGATAGGAAGTCTGGTTCCCTAGAGTTGTCTAAAGGAAGCTGGCTTATCAGCCATGCCTGTGTCAGATCCTTGAGCTTGCCCTTGGGAGTTGGTGAAGCACTTAGTCACGACGGCTTGCAAGTATCGACTTTGTGCATGAGGTAGGGGAGGGAGGCCCTGCAGGTTTTGCCACAGGAGCTCAGGGAGGAGCAGTGATGAGTTGCTTATGCACATGATAGATATGAACACATCAGTTCATCGACACGTATGATACTGGTGTCCCCAAACTGTATTTTAAAAATAAAGTTCAGACATTCTGTTTTCTGAGTTTTGACATTAATTTAAATTAGATGTACATAGACATTCTAGAAACTGCTTGGAAGAGAGATTAAAGTTGAGAATGGGGGAGGGGCACCTCAACCAAAAGCCAGTCATTGGAGGCATCATGGCATATTTAGCTCCAGTCTTTTGACTCCGAATCTTTTAAAACATAATTGTGATCAACCACACACGCAGTTTGGTAATTTGCTCAGTGTGGTGATACAAGCATTTTTCATGCTATTACAAATTCCTGGTAAACATCATTTTTAATGGCTATGTAATATGGATTGTATTTTCAATTTTCATTAAATCTCTGTTTTATCTTCAGCCTGATTGCTTTGAGCGGCCTAATTCCTGCCAGTCCTAATCTCCTCCTCTGTTTATCAGGAGTAGTAGCCCCGCCTCTTTCTGAGGAAGGGCAGAGAGGGTACAGACAGAGAGGGCTCCAGGACAGCAGGACAGACACAGCAGTGAGACAGGACTGCAGCAGGCTTCAGTGTTCTGTGGTCAGTCTCAGGTTCCAACATTCCCTCTGTGTGTCCATTCTTCTGGAGAGAAACACTGTGACAGAAGACAACAGTTCATGTTAAATAAAGCGGTGACACACAGGGACTGTGACACCTGGGTGGGAGTGAGTAGATGTGTTTTTTTACTTCCTTGTCGTTGTGACAGAAAACAACAAGGTAATCGAGCATTATTGTGGCTCAGTTTTAGAAATCTTAGTCTACTGGGGGAAGGCATAGTGGGGTTCCTGGTAGCAGGAGCTTGTAGCTAGGGCCCTTCACATCTCTGAAACAGACAGGCAGCAGAGAATTCCCACTGGAAGCCAGAAACAGATTTAACTTCAAGGCCTCATCCCTTGTGACCCACTTCTGCTGGCTAAGCCACAGTCCCAAAAGTTCTACACCCTCCCAAACAGTGACACCAACTGGGAATCAAGTGTTCAAACACACAACCCTGTGTAGCATGAATTCTAATTGGTCTTTGCAATAAAAATCCAGAGTCAGATATTATGAGGTGAAAGCTGGAAGATCAGAGAAGCAGAGCAGCTGTACAGCCACTAGAAAGATTTCTTACCTCTACCTAATCCTCAGCCTGAAGGGGAGCTGAGCTCCTGTCTCCTCCTGCCTTATATTCCTCTCTCCGCCCAGCCATATCACTTCCTGTCTCCACCTCCCTAGTGCTGGGATTAAAGACGTGAGATCCCAAGTGCTGGGATCAAAGGTGTGTGCCACCACTGCCTGGCTCTGTTTCCTTTTAGACTGGATCAATCTTGTGAAGCCCAGGGTGGCCTTGAACTCACAGAGATTTGCCTGCCTCTGACTCCTGAGTGCTGGGATTAAAAGTGTGTGCCACCACTGCCTGCCCTCTGTGTGGGAGACCAGCTCCCACATATTCCCTTGAGGGTACTCTTGAGCAGGGAGAAATGAGGAATTTGTAGATAGAGGGATAGAGAGAGAGAGACAGATAGAAAACATAGGATAGCCTCAGGAGGGCCTGGGTCTCAACCCACCAGCCCCTTCTGTCTCCACTAAAGGGCTTTTAAAGGAATGCCAAGAGGTGAGGCAAAAGACCTCCCCCAGCACAGCAAATGTAGACCATCGCAAACACCTGGTGACCTTGTACATGGTCCAGCTGTCCCCTAATGCAGCCCTGCTGTGTAAAGCAAGCTCAGATCTCACTAGGAAACCTCTGTGGGCTCCCACATCTCTATGGCTAACTAGTGGCTTAGCTCTGCACTCTGATCTTCAGGCTAGCTTTATTTGTTAGATCACAAACAAAATATCACCACACCCCTGTGTGTATAGGGGTTTATATTCAAATCATAATAGTAGAGCTGGCCAGATGACTTAGTGGGTGAGGTGGTTTGAAAGAAAATGGCCCCTAAAGGGAGCGGCACTATTAGGAGGTGTGGCCTTATTGGAGTAGATGTAGTCTTGTCGGAGGAAGTGTGTCACTGTGGCTGATGGGTTTTGAAGTCTTTGCTCAAACTCTGCTCAGTGTGACACACAGTTGCTTCTGCTGCCTGTGGATCAAGATGTAGAACTCTCAGCTCCTTCTCCAGCACCATGTCTGCCTGCATGCCACCGTATCCTGCCGCGATGATAATGGACTAAACCTCTGATACTATCAGCCACCTCAGTTAAATATTTTCCTTTGTAAGAGTTGTCGTGGTCACAGTGTCTCGTCACAGCAATAGAAACCCTAGCTAAGACAGTGGGTAAGGGCCATTTCTGACAAGCCTGTATGTCCCAAGTTCAATCCCAGAACCCACAAGATGGAAACTGACTCTACAGATTGTCCTCAAACTTTCACATGTACACCATAGCATGCCACCTCCCCATAAATAAATGTGTTTTTTTTTTAAAGCAAATCACTTTAACATCCACCTTTTCCAGGTTATAAATGTCTGTGTAACACCAGAGGACAAACCAAATCCCCCTTCTTAAAAGACAAACTGGGGTGGGGTAGGGACTAGTCAGGTGACTTAGCGGTTAACAGCACTGGCTGATCTTGCAGAAAATCCAGGTTTGATTCCCAGCACCCATGTGATGACTCACAAGCATGTGTAAGTTCAGTTTCAGGGAAACTACTGCCTTCTTCTAACTTCTTTGGGCAACCAGGCATGTATGCAGTACACAGATACACATGAAGGCAAAATATCCACACATACAAAAGTCTAAAGAAATTTTTTTTAAAAAGGGAAGAGGTCCAGCCAGGATGGCTCTGTGGGTAAAGCATTTGCTGGGAACACCTGGCAGCCTGAGTCCCATCCATGGAACCCATACAAAGGTGGAAGGAGAGAACCCATGCCACAGAGCTGTCCTCTGATCTCCACACAGAGTCCATGGCACTCGTGCACCTGGATTCACACTCATCAAAATAATAATGATGATGGTGATGACATTATTATTAAACATTCTTTTCACAGAAAATGAAATAATGACCTTTTCCAATGGACAAATTGTACTAGATGTTTAATTCCTTAGTGGACACACCTAACCTGTGTGTATGTATGTTTGGGTGTGTGCATGCCCACGACTGTGTATATGCGGAACACAGTACATTTCCATGATGGATGTGTGAGTGTAAGTGTGGGCATGAGTGTGCCATAGAGTACATATAAAGGTTAGTGGACAACCTCCATTTTATCCATCGAGCCATCTTCCTAGCCCAATTCTGTGACTTTAAACACACATGTAGGTTCTTGCATTCACTGGTCCAATCAGGACATAAAATAGTTTGCATGATCCTGGAAAGTGCTTTGTAATCATGCATCCACCCCTTGATGTCTAGCAACTCCCATTCATCCTCCACCATTCTAGTGATGACTTTTCCAGAATGCCACTGAGTAAGATTCTGCAGCATGTAAGCCACTGAAAACTGGCATCTTCTAACCATGATGCCATCGAGATCCACTCCAGGTGGGAGGATCCACAGCTGAGCTGCGCACTGCTGCTGGTGTCCTCATTCACGGAAGGATATTTGCTTGGTTTTCTAGTTGGGGGCATGGATGGGAAAGTTGCTCCACACATCTGCAGACAGATTCTGGTAGATTATACATTGTCATTTCCCATGAGTAAATAAGCCAGGGGTCAGCTTGCGAGGTCATGTGAAAGCGGGATGTTTCACTTTGTAAGAATCTTCCAGGCTGTTTCAGAGTGGCTGTTGAGTGTTTACATTTCTACCCCCAATGTATGAAAGTTCCAGCTGCTTTACATTCTTGTCAGCACTTTGTAAGGGTCAAGACTTTTTTTTTTAATTAAGAAATTCTGTTCTTTAACAATTTCATACATCTGTATATATATTCTAGCTACCCTGGTGTTTTTGTGATTTTTAAATTACATTTGTTTGATTGGTTTTTTTTGTTTGTGTATGGGCAGTGGTACACGGGTGTGATAGTAAGGTGACAACTTGTGGTTCCCAGGGATCAAATTCAGATCATCAGGCTTAGCAGCAAGAGCCTTTATCTGCTGAGTCACCTTAGTGGCCCATACTAATGTGTTTTGCTTTAGCCACTGTGACAGGTATGTGATATGTCCTCATGGTTCTGATGTTTATTTCCTTAATGGCTCACGATGCTGAACATCTTTTCCTGTTGATTTGCCACCTGTTATCCTTCTTCATGAAGTCTCGAAGTCTTTTGATCATTTTAAATTTGGTTGTTAGGTTTTCTTTTTTATCATTTTTAATTGTGTGTGTGCATGCGTGTGTGTAAAGTGCAGATGCCCATGGAGGCCAGAGGGGTTATATGTCTCTAGAACAGCCACATGATTCCCAATTGAGACAGAGGGAGTTCATGCTGGCTACTCTTGGTTGTCAAATGGACACACTAGGAAGAGGGAACCTCGACTGAAGGATTGCCTTCTTCAGATAGCCCTGTGGACCTGTTCTTGATATCCAGTTGATAGGGGAGATACCAGCTTGTCGAGGGTGGTCCCATCCCCAGGCAAGTAGGTAAGCCTGGGCTACACAAGGAAGGCAGCCTCCTTATATAAGCAGCTTCCTTCCTGGTCTTGCCTCTGTTCCTATCGAGTGCCTGCCCTAATTTCCTGCAACAGTTGGGTCGTGACCTTAAAGTGGAAGAGTTTCAAGTTGTTTTTGGCCAGAGTGTTTGATTGCAGCAACAGAAATGCATACTAGGAGAGAGGCCTTTGTTACACATGAGGAGAGCTGGTGGAAATGTGCAAATACTGAGCACCAACGTCCAGAGAGACGCGTTCTCAGCAACTGCTAAACCGAGTCTAGAAAGGAGCATCCAGGAAACAAAGAAGAGCATGGAGGGAGACGGCCCATGGAAGCCTTTGTGAGAGCTGACCCCTCCGAGTCTCAAGGCCTAGTTCCGGCTCTTCAAAGGAAAGAAGAAAGAAATGAGGAGCATGGCTCCTCCTCCAACTGGGAAAGGAGAGAGAAGGAAACATCACATCAGTGCTCCCTTATGTTAGCCCGGGCCTGGATCCCCTAATTAAATATCACAAAAATCCCAAGAAGCGAAGAGTCTCTTCTACAAAAACAGAACAAGACTAGGAACTTGCCAGTCTTCCAGTGAAGGACAGAGCCTGGATTTGAGTGGTAAGATGTCTCTACCCACACTCCTTCTTCTGCAGCTGAGTACCCATGAACACTCAGCTGGCATAGTAGTGGAGTTGGTCATTTAGGGTAATCCCACTATCCATCTGAAGTGCCACAGTCCTGCTGACTATTAGAATTCAGAAGCAACCGGGATACTCTAGTTCACAAATCCTCTTTCATACCTGTGTCCCTTGAGGGAGGACCCTAGTGTACTCCAAAATGTTATATTAGTCTATTGCTTGTTTCTATAGAGGACCTTGACTAACACCAATCTGATGGGAATGTCTTTCTAAAAATGTGTTGCTCTGATTGGTTGATAATAAAAGCTGTTTGGCCAATGGTGAGGCAGAATAAGGTTAGGCGGGACATTCTAACTAGAGCAAGAGGAAGAAGAATGGCAGAGCTGAGGAGATGCTGCTAGCCCACCAGGAGAAGCAAGATGTAAAGGTACTGAAAGGCCACAAGCCACGTGGCAAGTATAGATTTATAGAAATGGGTTAATTTAAGATGTAAGAGCTAGCTAATGAGAAGCTTGAGCCATTTGGCCATAAGTTTGTAAATAATCTAAGCCTCTGTGTGTTTATTCCGGTCTGAGCGGCTGTGGGCCCGGGCAGAACACAGAAAAACTTCCAACTACAGGGCAGGAGAGTTATTATATCCTTGAGGTAAAACTGTAAAGGTATACTGCTAGCCTTGTCAACTGAAAGCAAATAGCTTCTGGTGGTCCATATGGACAGGTACTGAGAGAAAGGCATTTGCTAGATCAATAGCTGCATACCATGACCTGGAGATGTGATAATCTGTTCAAGGAAGGACACCACATCTGGTACAGCAGCTGCAATTGGAGTCATTACTTGATTGAGTTTCGATAGTCAACTGTACTTCTCCACGATCCATCTGTCTTCTGCACTGGCCAGACAGGAGAGTTAAAGGGAGATGTGGTGGGAACCACCATTGCTGCATCTTTCAAGTCCTTGATGGTGGCACTGATTTCTGTACTTCCTCCAGGGATGTGATACTCTTTTTGTTTCACTATTTTTCCTGGCACAGGCAACTCTAAAGGCTTATCATTTCCAACCATAATAGCCCTCACTCCACAGGTCAGGGAACCAATGCGAGAATTCTGACAAATTGTAAGTATATCTATCTCAATTATACATTCTGGGACTGGGGAAATAACCACAGGATGAGTTTGCGGACCCACTGGACCTACTGTGAGTCAGACATCAGCTAAAATTCCATCATCACCTGACCTCCATAAGCCCTTGAATGCAAATGAGGACATGACCTCTCCAAGGAAAAGGATTTTGTTGTAGAGGGAGAGAACAGTCGGGGCATCTGGAAGAGTCCAGACTGAGAGGAGAAAGTGAGGGAGAGAGCAAGAGAGGAAGAGCAGAGAGCTAATAGGGTAAAGAGTCCAAGATTGAGCCAAGAGAGGAAGCAAGAGAGCACATGGCCAAAATGGCAGGTTTATACAGGAATGAGGAGTTGTGGGAATGGATGCTAGAGAGAATTATGGTAAGGGACGGGGTGAGAAGTGCTCAGAGGATCTACAGGTACTGAGTGAGCCTAGAGGCCAAGCATGTACTTTGGTTCGCTAAATAGACACTGCAGCTAGCCGTTTGTCCTGGGTTCCTTTGGGACCTGACAGGCCCTACTTTAACAGGAGGACCACAGTGTTTCTTGGTCTCCTGCAATCAGCATCAATTCAGAACCAGTATCTAATAGACTCTTTCCCCCAGTGTACAGTTACCCTTGTAAAAGGCCTCGGGTCCCTCTGGGGAAGAACTAGAGAAAAGCTAACAGTAAAACTTTCATATATTTTATCAAGGTCTTTCTTCAGGGGAACCTGGCCATCCCTTTGTTCAACAGGTTCTGGGTCTGCAAACTGACTCAAGTCCAGAAATTGGTTCACGAGCCTTTTGCCATGATCCAATGGAGCCTTTCATTCTGAGAATTTTTTGCTTACACAGAACAAACAAAAATGTAGTAGGCTTCTTGTCTATTTCATGCCTGGTGTCAAAACACCATAATTAATTAGGCAGTACCAAAGGTCTATACAAGTTATGCCACAATAAAAATCACTTTGCTTGTGCTGCTCATTACAGGTTAGGCCATTATGGACATTGCTTTGTCTGTGCTGCCCATCTAGATAACCATGATCACCTTGCCTTTGGCAATTCACTGCTGCCACCTGGCCCCTGCTACCTCAGGGCCCAATTAAACCATTGCATTTAGTTCATCCAACTGAGCAGCAGCGTCTCCAACCTAAGGTCTGGCACCAGGAAAAGGGGCATCAACAAAGCTTGTCAGATGTGCTGGTACCCCTCTCACCATTTTGTGTCATGTAGGATTAGTGAAGGGCGTGTCTTCTGGGCCTTCCCATTGTGGAGGATTAGGTTTTACATGGTGTACCCACTCTAGCATTGCAATTTCCCTGAGCCTTAAAATCCCTTCATCAACACTAGGCCAAGGGATATCAGGCATCTCCAACTTCTTTTCGGTAGGCCAGCTTTTGACAAATGGTGCAGCCAACCAATCAAACTTTTGACACCTTTGAACTGAGTGAGTCTCCATGTTAGACCTAGAATCTCCACTCAGAGGCCATATCAATGAACTCAGCCTGATCCAGTTTGATGTTCCTCCCACCATTATCCCACACCAATCCATTCCCACACATATTCCCAGACTTCTGCTTGAATGAAGTAGCAAACTCATTAAGCTCTTTAGTAGTGTAGCGCACCTCTTCATGGGCTACACTTTCTATCTCCCCTCTAGGATCCTGCCCAGCCTTGAGTCTGTGTCTTAGTCAGTGTTGTATCACTGTGAAGAGACACCATGACCACAGCAACTCTTATAAAAGAAACATTTAATTAGGGTGGCTTACAGTTTCAGAGATTTAGTCCATTGTCAGCATGGCAGGAAGCATGGTACCATGCAGGCAGACATGGTGCTAGAGAAATAGCTTGAGAGTTCTACATCTGGATCAGTAGGCAGCAGGAAGAGAGAGTGACACTGGGCCTGGCTTGGGCATTTGAAATCTCAAAGCCCACACCCAGTGACACATTTCTTCCAGAAAAGCCATACCTACTCCAATAAGGCCACACCTCTTAATCCTTCTCAAGTGTATCACTCTCTAATGACTAAGCATTCAATATATGAGCCTATGGGGGGCCATTCCTATTCATAACACCACAGTCTGGCTATAGGTATAGAAGTAACACCTGAGAGACATCACTATTGTCTTGCCTGACATCTCCTTCAGAGAAAGTCACTGCAAGATTAGCAGACAATGAAGGATTAATTTTTCCAATCAAAAGCAATATTTCAGGGGGTGGGAGTGCACCTTCTGCTGAGGGTAGAGAGACTATTTCCTCAGTTGAGATAAACCCTTGAGAATCTTCAGGTTCAAATATTTCAGTCTCAATAGGGTCCTCCCACACATCTCCATCCATCCCAAGTTACAGGATCTCATTCTTTATCAATTAATGTTCTTACTGTAGCTGACACCCTCCAAGACTGGGACTTGAATTTTTGCTGTAATTTGGCCAACCTTATAATGAGGGCTTCAGTTTGATTTTCCACAACTTGAGCTCTGGCTGCTGGAGAGAAGATTCTCTTCCAGGGCACACTTTAAACCTTTAGACTGTTACATGTTTCTGGAACCAGTCAATTTTATCACTGCGTTCACTGTTGTTCTTCACCGTATTCTGAGATTCTGCAAGTTGGTTAATTTTATCATGGAGCTCATTCTTTTTCTTCAATCCAAAGATGCTAGGAGCAATTAACACCACCATTTTCCTTATCTTTTCACAAATTGTCAAAAGTTTTATATACAGAGTCACCAAATCTATTGTCTCTCACAACTGGTGAATCAGAATAATCAAATACATTTGCCTCCTTCAGTTTGTAAAATAGTTCACACCATGGACTCTCAGTACTCTCCAAGCTTCCAGGAGAGGCTTCAGTAACTGTAGGGGTTGGCAAATTGGGAAACCTATTCCAGATACTTAAAAGATTCATCCTAATACTTCTGTTGCTCTAGAACCACTTCTGGTACAAAGTATGTATTAGTCAGGGTTCTTTAGAGGAACATAACCTATAGAATGAAAAAAATATATATGGGATTTATTAGAATGGCTTACAGGCTGTGGTCCTGCAAGTCCAACAATGGCTGTCTACCAACAGAATGTCCAAGAATCCAGTAGTTGTTCTGTCCATGAGGCTGGATGTCTCAGCTGGTCTTTAGTATACACAGGAATCCCAAAGAGGTAGGCTCCAGTGCTAGTGAAGGAATGGACTTGCCAGTGAGAACAAGAGGAAGCAGGCAGAGAGCAAGCTTCCTTCTTCCATGTCCTTATATAGGCTGCCAGCAGAGGGTGTGGCCCAGATTACAGGTGGATCTTCCCACCTCAAAAGATCTGTGTTAAGGGTAGATCTTCCCTCCTCAAAAAGTCCTGATTAAAGGTGGGTCTTTCCACCTCAAAAGATCTCTTCCCAGTCAGGTGATTGTGGCACACGCCTTTAATTCCAGCACTCGGGAGGCAGAGGCAGGCTGATCTCAGTGAGTTTGAGGCCAGCCTGGCTACAAAATGAGTTTCAGGACAACCAATAATGTTATAAAAAGAAATCCTGTCTCAAAACCCCCTCCTCCCCCCAAAAAAGTGGGTTTTCACACTTCAAATGAATTAAGAAAAAAATCCCTAACATGTGAACCCTCTGCTTGGGTTTTAGTTAATCTGGATGTAGTCAAGTTGACAACCAAGAATAGCCATCACAGCCCCCATATACATTTGAACACTTGGTCCCTAGTTGATGGAACTGTTTTGGGAAGGATTAGGAGGTGTGGTCTTATTGGGGAAGGTCCATCACTGGGAGGGTGCTTTGTGGTTTCAAAAGCCCAGGCCAGGTTCAGTATTTCTCCCTGCCTCCAACATGAAAATAGTATGTAAGTTCTCAGCTACTGCTCCAGCTCCATGCCTGCCTGCTTCCTTGCTCCCTGCAATGATGGCCATGGACTGTAACCCTCTGAAACTGTAAGCAAGTTTCCAATTAAATGCTTTCTTTTATAAGTTGCCTTGGTCACAATGTCTCTTCACAGCAATAAAAAAATAACTAAGACAAAGTTTTTTTTTCCTTCATTTCTTTCTTTCTTTTCTTCTTTGTTTCACTATGTAGCCCTGGCTGACCTGGAACAGAGTCTAACAAGCTATCCTTGAATTCACAGAGATCTGGTTGCCTCTCAAATGCCACTAGAGTGCTGGGATAAAGGCTTGTGCCATCATGCCCAGAAGAACAAAAGTTTTCCATTTAATGGTGTAATATCTCTTTAAAGAGTATAGCTGCTCTGTGTACACCTTCCTTGTCTGAAAATTACAATTCTATCACACCTCTTTCCTAGCTGTACTGCACAGTACATTTCATATTTTCATTTTTTTTCATATTTTTCTTCTCACTCTCATTGCAGGCTTGAGTAATAGCAGTAAGCAGTAACCATGCCACAGTCTGAATGTTCTAATGTCTTCTGACAAAGGCATTACCATCACTTTTGAGTTCAGCCTCATTCAAGTTCTCATGGACAGAACACAGCTAGAATCTTTGCCAGGTCCTGAACAGTGTCCTTGTTCTCCTTTGAATCCTCACAAGTTGGGCTCCACTGCCCACGTTTCTCATTACATTCTAGTATTCTAAATTCCCACCAGGATGGCATGCTAAGATCTTCTTACAACATTCTGGGGCTTCTTAGCCCCACAGCTCCAAATTCCTCCCCATCCCTCTCACAAACTACTTACAAAAGCCCATGGACCACATGGTCAGGTTTATAACAGCAGTGGCCCTACAGCATAGTTCCAGTTTTCTGGAACTATGTTTTCATAGTGTCAGTTATTGTGATGGCTAACCCTGGTTGTGCTGGCTAGTTTTATGTCAACTTGACACAAGCTAAAGTCATCTGAGAGGAGGGAACCTCAATTGAGAAAATGCCTGAATAAGATCTAGTTGTAAGCAAGCCTGTAGGGCATTTTCTTAATTAGTGACTGATGGGGGAGGGCCTAGTTCATTCTGGGTGGTGCCATCCCTGGGCTGGTGGTCCTGGGTTCTATAAGAAAGCAGGGTGAACAAGCAATGGGGAGCAAGCCAGTAAGCAGTACCCCTCCATGGCCTCTGCATCGGCTCCTGTCTGCGGGTTCCTGCCCTGTTTTGAGTTCCTGTCTTGTCTTCCTTCAATGATGGACTACAGTGTAGATGTATAAGCCAAATAAACCCTTTCTTTCCCAAATTGCTTTGGTCATGATGTGTCATCAAAGCAATAGTGACCCTAACTAGGACACTGGTTGTCAATTTAACACACCTGGGAAGAGGGGACCTCAATTGAGGAATTACTACCATCAGATTGGCCTGTGGCGTGTCTGTGGGGGCATTTTCTTGCTTGCTAACTGATAGAGGAAGGCACAACTTATTGTAGGTGATACGATCCCTAAGCAGGTGGGCCTGGATTGTTTAAGAAAGGCAGTTGAATGTGAGCCTGGAATCAAACCAGAAAGCAATGCTACTCTGTTAGATTCTGCTTTAAACTTCTACCTTGAGTTCCTGCCTTGCCTTTCCTCCATGATGGACTGTAAACTGTAAGCCAACATAAACCCTTTCCTCCCTAAGTTGCTCTGGTAATGATGGTTGTCATAGTAACAGAAACAAAACTAACAAGGTTCTTTTCTCATTACATGACAAATACTTCAAGGGAGAGAGGGTTAATTTTGACTCTGAGTTTGAGAGGATTATAGTCTATCATGGCAGAAAGACATGATGACAGGGTCATGAGGCATCTGGTTGTACTGTATCCACAGGCAGAAAGCAGAGTTGAATGCTGGTCCTCAGCTTGTTTTTTCCCTTTTATTTGTGTCAAGAACCCCAGCCCCTGGGATGGTGCCACCTACATTCAGGATGGGCTGGGCTTTCCCTCCTCAGTTAAATCATTCTGGAGACAGCCTTGCAGACACACCAATAGATGTGTTACTATGGTGATTCCAAATCCTGTCAAATTACTAATGAAGATTAAGTACAACAGCACTTAATAAACAGGGTGTGTGTGGTGGGGGGCGGGAAGGAAGATGATGCTGATGGTGCTGACAATGACATTGATAAGGATGGTAAATGACATCAGCTTACGACACTCATACTTCAAAAGGGCAACTTAGGGCCTGAGAAGGTGACTGTTTCTACAACTAATATCAAGATTCTGTTAGAGCTGAGGCCACCGCGGGAGCATGGTAGACATGCCTTTAGTCCCAAAACTTGGGAGGCAGAGATGGGTGGATCTCTGTAAGTTCAAGATCAGCTTGCTCTACATAGACAATCTTTTAGAAAATACAGATGGACGGAGTTAACTATTCCTCCCCACAGTGTCCAGAAAGCCACAACAGTCCATTTTTTGACTCTGTGCTTGTTAGTTTTTTTGTCAACTTGATAGAAACCAGCATGACTTGGAAAGAGAGAATTTTGAATGAGGAATTGGGTCCATCAGATTGGCTTGTGGGGAAATCCATGGGACATTTTCTTGCCTAATGATTGATGTAGGGGGGGGTCCCAGGCTACTGTGGGTGGTACCACCCTTGGGCAGGGGGTTCTAGGTAGTATAGGAAAGCAAGCTGAAAGGGGAACCGCAGGTGAGAAAATGTCTCCATCAGATTGGCCTGTACACAAGTCTATGGGGTAATGTCTTGATTAATGATTAATGCGGACAGGCCCAGCACTCCATATGCAGTGTCATCCCCCAGGCAGGTGGTCCTGGGTTATATAAGAAAGCAAACTGAGCAAGCCATGAAGAGGAATCCAGTAAGCAGCATCCCTCCATGGTCTGCTTCAGTTCCTGCATCCTGGTTCCTCTTGTGAGTTCCTAGCTTGGCTTCCCTAAACAATAGACCATAACCTGTAAGCCAAATAAACTCTTTCCTCCCCAAGTTGTTTCTGGTCATGGTATTCAATTGCAGAAAGCAAACTAGGACAGAATCCTTCTGTAAGGCTGGTTTGGGACTTGCTTGCATCTAAGGACACAAAATAGCCTTCTTTTATCATCTTGTAGCAATGGATACAAAACATACCCAAACTCCAGGATGGATGGAGCTGCACATTAGAATTATTTTGTAAGTCTGTCCATCAAAACATCCATAAGAAATGTTTGAGCTGGGGACACAGCTCTGTGGTCCAGCTTTTGCCTTAGCAAGCACGAGGCCCACACATGCAAGAAAACAAGAAAGCCCTTGTCTGACACACAGCTGCTGCATTGTGTGATTTCAGCCAGGCATGGTGGTGCACACCTGTGATCCAGCACTCAAGAGGCTGAGCCTGGCTACATAGTAAGACCCTGGCTCAAAAGAAGGGAAGGAAAGGGGAAGGGAGGATGGGGAAAAGCAAGGGGGAGAAAGGAAGAAACACTCGGGGTTGGAAGCAGAGGCTCATCTCCCACCCTCCCCAAACGCATACTCACATTCCCACCCTGCCACCTGCAGATGCTGCCTTGGCATTAGGTCTGCTCTCTAGTGCAGCCTTCAGAGGCTCCAGCCCAGGCGATGCTAAGTATCTCAGCCTCTAGCCTGCTCCAAGCAAGCACCATCGTCATTCGTTTCTCCTGAAGCTCTCAACTCAAAGCAGCTGCATGGACTAAGCCCTATACCCCTGGCCTTCCCATCTCTCCCTTTCCACACCTCATCTGAAAAAGAAACAAAAAAACCCAAAAACTTAGTGGGATCCCCAAAAGTCAGTATTTCTGACTACAAAGAGAATTTCTCCAATCAAAACTTTAGCAAGCCTGAAAATGTTTATATCTGGTGCTGTGTATAAAGTGGGAAGTATGCACATGCAGGAACACAGGGGATGTGGCCCAGTTCTCCATAAGTCACCCTTGGCAGGCAGGCAGATCACACTATCAATCACCTCACTGAGGACAGGAGAGGCTGGGAATATGCTGACTCATCAAATTGGCCAAGAAAGACAGTAATAGAGTGATCACCGCCCCCTCTTGGGTGCCACAGATGCCTCCAGCTGCCGGAGAACTCAAACTGGCTGTTTGCATGTAAGCCAGAACCGTTCCTCAGTCCTCCTTGAACTAGGCTTTCTTGTGTCCCGGGAGAGAGTGACTTCTCTATAAAAGGAAACCTTACTTACACAGGGGCCACTGAGAACCTCTGACACAGGCTACTTTCCTTACAAATCCATGATGAAATAGAGCTACAGGGACCCTGAATTGTTCAATATTTGTCCTACTTTCGTCCCATAGCAGCCTTTGTCCTACCTTAAACTTGCATCTTTGGAGTCTAGCTTAAAGCCAAAGGGACATTAGGATGCTGGTCCTGCAACCAGCAGCCTCTCTTCTGGGCCCTGACAGCAGACTATATAGCAAACGGAGGTTGGAAAGGTGTCTGGTGAAGCAGGCTACCTTTCTGGGTCCCCCACAGTTGCCCCAGATGAAGCTGCTGTAAGTGAAGACACAGTGGAACCACTGAACTAGACTGCCCCATAGGTAGAAAGAAAGGTTTATTAGGGAATCAAACAGCCAAGGCTGGGGTGCCTGGCAGAGAGAAGAGAAAATGGGCAAATGGAAAAGCAAGCAAGTTTTATGACAGTCAGCAGGCTGGGGTCTTAGAGCTGCTACAGGCTGTGAGGATTGACCAGAATTAGATGCCCTTGCCCAAGGCGGTTGACCTTCAGCTTAAGGGAGGTTCCTGGTGAACCTTTAGGACTCTGTTTACCCAATAACAATCTTTCTGTTTACTTGGCTAAAGTTTAGGACAATGACACCAGAATTGCCATTTTGGGATCCCACTTTAGACCCATCAGCTGCCACAGCTCCTCTGCTATAGTTTCAGGCTTGAATGTCCCTCAAAAGCCTCTTGAGGGGAATCTCTAGTTTCCTCTGACCTCAACTCCAGTGGCACTCCGTGCTTGTGTTCCTCAAAAAGAGGAATTCAGATGGCACACAGTCATAGTTATAGATATATAAATAGAGTCAAGAGTTTAATCGGAAAAGTCGAGGAAGCAAAAATACACTAGAAAAGAGCAGGCTGAGCCTACCATCAACAAACAGCCCTACAGGCATGCTTACACTTATCTTCTCCCCGTTGTGATATTTTATCTGTGTCCCCCAATATACTGTGTCTCCCAATAAAATAAAGCTTGCCTGGAAGAAGAGGAAGGTCAGCCACTATTAATAAAAACAGAAGTCATGCAATGTTAGCACACACCCTTAATCCTATTACCTGGCAGGCAAGATCTTTCTGGATGTCTGTGAGTTCAAGGCCATACTAAGGAATAGAGTCAAGCATGGTGACACACTCCTTTAATTCCAACACTAGTTAACCATAGAGGTCTGGAGGTCTGTACAGACAAATAGGAAGTGGCAGATCTGGGCAGGTAGGGGAAGTGATGTAGCTGGGCTGAGAAAGCCAATTAGAGAACAGAACAGAAAAGGCATATAAGCCTGCTTAGACAGGAAGTTGGCTCATTTTGGAAGCAGCGGCATTAGTGAGATGAGGTTACCACGTGGCTGTTCCTAATTCCTCTGATCTGTCGGGTTTTCACTCCTGTATCTGGCTCCATGTTTTTATTTAATAAGACCATTTAGAAATTTGTTTATAATTGGCTCCCAATGTGGGGTTCGAACCCACGACCTTAAGATTAAGAGTCTCATGCTCTACCAACTGAGCTAGCTGGGCAAGCTTTATTTTATTGGGAGACACAGTATATTGGGGGACACAGATAAAATATTACCACAGTCAAGCCCCTTGTGCCTCTAGGGTGGGCACTTCTTTTGCATATTCCACAACATGCATCCCTTACCTAGAACACTGTGTGAAGATATGTCACTGTGATTGGTTTAATGAAAAGCTAAATGGCCAATAGCTAGGCAGGAGGTATAGGCAGGACTTCTGGACAGAGAGAGCTCTGGGAAGAAGAAAAGCAGGGTCACCAGCCAGACTGGGAATAATCAGGATGGGCACAATGGAGATGAGGTAATGAGCACATGGCAGCACATAGATTAAAATACATGGGTTAATTTATGTTATAGAAGCTAGTTAGAAACAAGCCTAAGCTAAGGCTGAGTTTTCATAATTAATAATAAGTCTCTGTGTCATTTTTGTGCAGCCCAAAGAAAAAGTCCGTCTACAGGTACATTTTTCTCTAAAGCCCTTACCCAGAGTTCAGTTGTTATGAGGAGCTGTATAAGATGCAAGAATACCCATAGTGACTTAAGTAACCTGAAAGTTAAAAAGTGAGAAGAATGGGAACAGCACTCAGGTCATGCTCCCCTGAGGAGTTGCTTTCATCTGACCTAGCTAGCATGGACTTCTGTCACCCATAGTCTCTTATATCTGCTTTGCTGCCCTGGGCTGGCTCACCTAGAGTTGACCACATATAGCCCTTATCTTTACATGCTGTTTCCTCAACCTCAAGCTGTCCCATCCACTTGTTTGGTTTTGGTTTTGGTTTTTATGACTGGGTCTCGCTCTGTAGACCAGGCTCGAACTCACAGAGATCCACCTGCCTCTGACTCCTGAGTGCTGGGATCAAAGGAGTGTTTATGTCCTATCTGTGGGAACTGTTCATCAGTTTCTCTCCAAGTGCACCTCCTGCCTAATTAGATCCATGTGTGCCTGAGCAGAAGCTTGTTGCTATTGGAGTCAGTGGAACTCTTAAGGGGTGGAGCCTAGTAGAAGACATGCTCTTTGGGGTATGACCTGGAAGGGAGTGCTAGGAGCAAAGTTCCATCCACCCACTTCTCTGCTTTCCAAATGTCCTGAGGAGAGCAGCTTCCCCTACTACATACTCCCACACTGTGTCTTGCCTCACCACAGGCCCTGAAACAACAGGACCAACTGAGCATGGATTGAAACCTTTGCAACTATGAGTCAAAGTACACCTTTCCTCTAAGGTGATTCTCTCAGATATTTTATCACAGTAATTGAGGCTGACTAACACCTTCCCACCTTCCTCACCACCAACACAACCACCCACCCCTGTCTCCAGGATTCAGAGTCTTTAAAGAAGCAATATGTGGTGATATTTTATTTGTGTACCTCAATAAATCTTATCTGAGGATCGGAGGAAAAAGCCAGCCACTATATCAAACATAGAGGTCAGGCAGTGGTAGCACATGCCTTTAATCGTAGCACTGGGGAGGCAGAGATTCATCTGGATCTCTGTGAGTTCAAGGACACACTGGGAACAGAGCCAGGTGTGGTGGCACAGGCCTTTAATCCCAGCACTAGTTAACCATAGAGGTCTGTACAGACAGACAGGAAGTGGTAGAGCTGGGCGGAGAGAGCAAGTGAGATGGCAGGGCACAGAAAGGATATAGGTGTGAGTATACAGGAAGTAGTTCTCTCTTTGGCTGAGGATTTGCTAGTGGTGAGAACGTGGCTGGCTTCTTTCTGCTTCTCTGATCTCTATGTTTTTACCCCAATATCTGGCTCTGGGTTTTTTATTAATAAGACCGTTTAGCAATTCGTCTTACAGCAATAAATGAAAACAAGGTCTTTTGGGTAGGCCTCTAGCAGAGTAACTTTGTGTCCTTAGAGGAAAAGGTTAGGATACGTACACAAGCGGAAGAGCATATGAGGACACAGGAAGAAGGTAGCTAGCTGCAAGCCAGGGTCAGGTGCCCCAACAGGAAACCACCTTGATGGTAACTTATCTTAGACTTCTAACCTCCAGAACAATGGGAAATCACGTTTCTGCTGTTTAACACCTGCCGCGGCCGCATGGCACAAGTCTGGATCTGGCGGACGGAGTCGGGATTGAACACAGCACACACTGTCAGATTGCAAGCATCCGGGACCTTTATTCACCAAGCATCTCTTTTTTGGGACTAGAAGCAGCTTTCTTATATACCCTCTGAGAATGGCCCTGCCACATGCCTCAGCACCCAGGGTCAAGGAAAGGTCAGCATGCTCCAGGAAGCCACAGCTGCAAAGCATTTGTCCTCTCAGCACTGAACGGAACAACCTGAATAGCATCACGGAACTCAGCATACAGGAGGAGTGGGAGCACATTTAGCTGGATTGCTTCCAACAAACACCCCCTCATATACTGTTTGCGCTATTTCGTTATGACAGCACAAGCAGATATACGTGCTAGGCTATCGTCAATGAAAGCTTGGGCCTGCTTTGTTTACTATGTTTCCTCAGTACATGTTCTATAGCTTCTGAGGAGAAAAAGTGACCATAGCTGCATGGCAAAGGCTTCCAAAGTCTAGTGCATGCAAAACCCACACTCAAGGCTTGAGAGACAGCTCAGTGGTAGGGAGCATTTGCTGCTCTTGCAGAGGACCTGGGGTTGGTTCCCAGCACCCACTTTAGGCAGCTCACAATCGCCTTTCCAGGCAGAGGGAGAAAACTGGCAGGCAATGTTCCCCTGTGGTTCTGCTTCAGTCTCCACTTGAGCTTCCAGCCCTTTCCCCATGATGATGTCTGACCTGGAAGTGTACAGCAAATAAACCCTCCCCCACCCCAAGTTGCTTTTGGTCTTGGTGTTTATCACAGCAACAAAAAGCAAACTATGGCACAAAGCAAAGGACTTGGATAAACATAACTCTACATAAAAAGTTGTCCAACCCAATTAGTCATTAGAAAAATTCAAATCAAAGCTATAACGAGCTACCAGTACATATCCACTAGGATGCTTATCATCTTTTAAGGGAAATCCAAAGTGTCAAGGGCACTGTGGAGAAACTGGAATCCACCTACGTACACTAAAGGGATTGTAAAATGTATAGCACTGTGGAAAACATTTTGGCACTTCCTCAAAAAAGTTTAATGTAACTGGGCTCAGTGGTCCACACTTTTAATTCCAGCATTTGGGAGACAAAGACAAGTGGATTACTGTGAGTTTGAGGCCAGGCTGGTCTACATAGTGAATTCCAGGCCTGCCAAGACTGTACAGTGAAATATTGTCTCCAAAACAAACAAACAAAAAACTGTTGAACATAGAATTACTATACAACCCAACAATTCTGCTCCTGGGTATAACATACACACCCTAAACAAAATGAAAACCCAGAAAACAGATATTCAAGCAGATTATTTGTACTCTATGGTGGCACCATTCACTACAGAGGACAAACCAGAAACAAACTAACCACCCATGCACAGATAAGATCATAAACAAACTATGGCATATTCATAACAGATTATGGATCAAGGACGAGGTACTAACCCACCTGCTGATAATCCAAAACAGATAAACCTTGAAAATATTATGTTAGTGAGGAAGATGGACAACAAAGCCCGCATCTTGTCTCATTACACCTGAATGAAACATCTAGAACAGGAAGAGCTGGTAGGCAGATGAACAGTGGTGAAGTGCCAGGAAGGGAAGAGAGGGACTGACTGCTTATTGGGCATGGGTTTCCTTCGGGGGTAATGAAAACATTTAGAACTAAACAAAAATGATGTTTGTGTCATCATGAGCGCAGGGTCTCCCTTGCAGCTCTTCACCATTGCGCTGTGGCCTGCGAGCTTCTGGGTGACCGTCCTACCTTATGGGATTATGGATGCACAGCTGGCTTTTGTTTTTTTTGGAGGGTGAGTGTTCTGGGGAGCTTTTTATATGGGTTCTGGGGATTGAACTCTGGTCGTCACAATAGTGTGGCAAGAACTTTTACCTACTGAGCTGTCTCCTCAGTCCCTTGCACCCTTTTGCTGTGGAATAATCCTCTCGTACACTGTTGAGATTTGTCACAAGAATTGGTTTAATAACATGATGATTTGCCAGTAGCCAGGCAGGAAGAATAGGTGGGGCGACCAAACTAGGGATGATGGGAAGAGGAAGGGTGGAGTCAGGAGTCACCAGCCTGCCGCAGAGGAAGCAGGAGATGAACGTGGCATGCTAATAAAGGTACTGCCATGTGGCAGAGCATAAATGAGGAATATGGATTAATTTAAAATGTAGGAGCTAGTTAGTAACAAGCTTGAGCTATTGGCCGAGCATTTACAATTTATATCAAGTCTCCAACTCAGTTATTTGGGAAGCAGCTGCCTGGACGGAGAGCAGGCAATCGGGACAGGAAACATCGGTTTACACACTTTTAAGTAGCTTATTTTGTATTCTGTGTATTTCATCTCTGTAAGAACAATGGCAGAGCAGGAGTAAATGGTCAGCTCCACAATGAGCTGACATGGGAGGCCTGGAGGGCCAGTGTCTCCTTCACAACTTTTATAACTCAGTCTTTGAGCAAATGTTTTTCTTAAAACATTTTCTGTCTCTTGCTGTAATCTCACACAGAATTTTTTTATTTACATTTATTTATTTATTTATTTATTTATTTATTTATTTATTTAGTGGGGTGGGTGTCCAAGCACAACTTGTAGGAGTTGGTTCTCTCCATCTATCATATGAGTTCTGAGAATTGAACTCAGGTTTTCAGGCTTCTAGGAAAGTGCCTTTACCCACTGAGCTATCTCACTGGCCCCAAAATACAACAGACTTTTGTAGAGGGTGGGGTGGGAGGGAGACAAGGTCTCAGTATGTAGCCCTGGCTGTCCTGGAACTCTTAATGTAGGCCAGGCTGGCCTTGAACTCACAGGGATCCACCTGCCCCTAATTCCCTGAGTTCTGGGGTTAAAGGCATGCCCCACCATGCCTAGGTTCATAGCAGATTCTTAACAAAGACTTTGTGGATTTGGCTCTGGGCACTTGGCCATTCTCTTAAGAGGACTATGCTGATGGCTGCTGTGCCTACACACACATCTCTAAATGTTCGTGAGTCTGAAGCAAAGCTTTCTGGGGAGGGACACATAAGAGCCCCTTGGGCTTGGCTGTGCACCTTATATCAGGGCCTTTCTCAGATAGGACAAGATCATCGATACTGAGAATAAATTAACAATGATGCTGTGAACTCAGCCTGGCCTCTTCCTATACTCTTTCTTCTGGTCTTGTGACTCATGGACACTTGTTTGGCCCAGAACTGGGTACCTAAATAGTTTTTTAATAAAGATTTTCATTTTTGTTTGTGTGTGAGTGTATGTGTGTACATGAGCCTACAAAGGCCAATAGAGGGTACTGGGTCCCTTAGAGCTGGAGTTACAGGTGTCGGAGCCACCTGAAGTGGGTGCTGGAAACCTAGCTCTAATCCTCATGAATGAGCAGCAAGTGCTCTTAACCTCTGAGCCATCTCTCTGGTCCCAGGGTCCTTGAGCATTTAATCCAGGTAGTTGGGAAACAGAGACAAAAAGTTGGCAAAGAAAACTGAATTACCTGTGTGCAAAGTAGTAAGTCTAGATTTCCACCTCACCCAATATACAGACTTGCCCAGCACCATGTAAAGAGCCGGGTGCCTGTAATCCCAGCACTGGAGAGGTGGAGGCAGGTTCCTGGGCTTCAGTAGCCAACCAGCCCTACTGGTGAGCTCTAGGTTTAGTGAGAGACCCTGTCTCAAAAACTAAGATCAATAGGATGGGAGATGGCTCAGCAGGTTAGGAGTGTGTGGTGTGCAAGTGTGAGGACTTGAATTCAAATGCCTGGAATCATGCACAGAGCCAGATGTGGCCACAACTGCCCAAATCCCCGCGTATTGGGGAAGAGGAGACAGGAGGATTTCTGGGACTTGTTGGCTGCCATCCTAGCTTCAACTTCAGTGAGAAAGCTTGTCTCAAGAGAATAAAGAGAGAGAGAGTTTTAAGATTAAAAAGTGGAGCTCAGTTGAGGAAGACATCCTGTCAATCTATATACAGCCTCTATACACATGCACACATGTAGACACAAGTTAACCCTACATGACAAGGGCCACATCAGACCAATGACACCCAAAGCAGAGTGGTGATCAAGACCCAATTACACCTTCCAAACATTCTAGACCCACACAAGTTGCCTGAGGCCTGCCAGACAGAGCCCAGGTGTCCATCTTGTTCCTGCCCACTGACTTAAGAACTGTCTGGCTTGGTATTAACACTCAGCCACATGCACCTTTCTTCAAGCTTGCTGTGTGTTCCCACATCACACTTTTGCTTTTCTCTCTGCAGGAATGCCACCACCAAATTGAAAGCCTAGTTAAAACCCCTACCTCTAATCAGCATTTCTTCATCAGCAACCCTTGTTCCTTGTCTAGGCTTCACCTAGAATTTCTCTTTTTGCTCTGGAATTGTTACATAGAAAGGTATTCTGTCATGTATATTATATATATGTGTGTGTGTGTTGTTATATACAGCATATGTTATATATTATGTATAGTTATATATTTTACATATATTGTATACATATAGTTCTATGTTTATATATATGTGTGTGTATGTGTGTATATATTTATTTATTTATACAGCTGTCATTTTGCTTCCATTTTCTGGTCCAGCCGTAAGTTGAAACAGGTCACACTGTCTCTATAAACCATATAAGTACACTAGAAACACCAGAAACTCAACACCAAAACCACTTCTTTCAGATAACTTCTCAAAATTGGAAGTGGTTTTGTCAACTTGGTGCCATCTGGCTCTGCTGGTTCATTTTTGTCAACTTGACACAGACTAGAGACACTAGGGAAGAGGGAACCTCAACTGAGTAATTGCCTTCAATCAGATTGGCCTGTGAATATATCTAGGGAGCATTTTCTTGGTTGCTAATTGATGGGGAGGACCCAGACCACTATGGCAGTGCCATCCCAGCAGGTGGTCCTGGGTTGTATAAAGAAGGTAGCTGACTTCGAGTGTGGAAACACGCCAGTGAGCAGCACTCCTTTGTAGCCTCTGTTGCAAGTTCTTCTGGGATCCCTGCCTTGGCTTCCCTTGAGGATGGATTATAACCTGTAAACTAAATAAAGCCTTTCCTCCCCAAGTTCGTTTTGGTCAGTGTTTTATCACAGTAACACTGGAGCAAACTGGGACACTAAAATCACCTAGAAAGAGTCCCAGTGAGGGACTCTCTAGATCAGATTGGCCTCCAGGCGTGTCTGTGAGGCATTGTCTTAAGTTAACTGATGTGGGAAGAGCCAGCCCACTATGAGTGGCACAATTCCCTAGGCAAGGGCCTCTGAACTGTTTAAGAGTGGAGAAATTGAGTTAAGTACAAGCAAGCAAGCAAGTGATCATGCATGCTGTGGTGATTTGAAAGAAAATGGCCCTCATAGGCTCATAGGGAGTGCACTATTAGGAGGTGTGACCTTGTTGGAGGAAGTGTGTCACTGGGGGTGGGCTTTGAGGTTTCAGAAGCTCAAGCCAGATCCAGTGTGATTCTCTCTGCCTGTTGCCTTTGGATCCAGATGTAGAACCCTCAGCTAGCCCTCCAGCACCATGTCTGCCTGCATGCTGCCATGTTTCCCACCATGATGATAATGGACTCTTAACTTTAGGCCAATCCCAATTAACTGTTTCCTTATAAAAGTTGCCATGGTCATGGCATATGTTAGCAGCAATAGAAATGCTAAGACATATGCATTCATTTCTCTCTGGTTTTGACTGTGCGTGTGATGTAAAGTTCCTGCTTTGATTTCCCTATAATGATGGACTATAACCTGGAAGAATAGCTGTAATCAACTGCTTTCTTTCCTAAACTGCTTTTTATCTGAGTGTAAAGTAGAACAGGCCCTAATTGTGTATTTAGGCCACAGGTGCCTGCTTCAGCTTGTAAAGTGTTGTCACTGTCATTAGGCCATTTGGCCATTCTGTTTTGATCATGCTTATGAACACTGTTGTCTCTTGCGGTAAATTGTAAGTTCCTCAGGGACAGAGACTTTATTGATTAGATTTGCCAAAGATCAGCAGAGACTCAAGCTTGCAGAAGCTTAATTGTAGAAGTCTCCCATGCGTGAAGGTTCCAGGAGTCAGCAAGATGGCTCAGAGGGTAAAGACCCTTGCTGTGCAATCCTGACAGCCTGAATTTGATTCCTTAGGTCCCGTGTAAAGGTGGAGGAGGAGAACTGACTCCACCAAGTTGTTCTCTCCCCTCCATCTGCACACTGTGGGACACACATCTCACCATGTCATGTTTGCAGGTGCAAACACAACGATAAACTAAATTTTTGTTTAAGGCAATGAGAGGCTGGAGAGATAGCTCAGCAGGTAAGAGAACTTGCTGCACAAACATGATGACCTGAGTTCAGATCCCAGCACCTATAGAGAAAGCTAGGTGTAGACTAGCTGTAACCCCAGTGCTGTGGGGGGCCAAGACAGGAGGATTGCTGGTCGCCCGCCTAGCTCCAGGTTCAAT
>LZPO01097119.1:235997-257977 GCA_001675575.1 Neotoma lepida
TGTCAGTTCACAGGGCTGGCCAGGGGAGCCTCCTGGGGGCCTGACAGGAGCCTTGCAGCATTCTTTCCAAGGCACTGGGCAGTGGGAGTCTTACGCAACTTGGAAGAACTGTCCCTGTGATCCCTCTCTAGGGAAGATAGACTCTCACCAGAGGCCATTTCTTGGCTGGAGGCAGGCTCTGGGTACTACCTTCAGTACCACTTTATGGCAGCCCCACCCGAGCTCCCAACCTCCAAACTGCATCATCGCATCTGCAGGACCAGAGAGCCAGGCAGCCTGCGAGTGAAAAACCTCATCAGCCCCTCCCACTAGGTGGACTAATGTTTATATCCACCGAGTTCTGTCCACACTGAACTGCTGGCCTGGGTAGTCCAAGTTATATTGGTCAGTATCAGTGACTTTTCTCCCTTATGGTCTCTGTCTGATCTAGACGTTGTCTGTTTCATGAGTGCCTGGTATAATGGGGGCAAAGAGGGGCAGCCCCTGGCCCTACAGGAAGCTTGGTTGGACTTCTACCTCCCTGTGGAAACCCAAAGCCAGCACCAGGGCTCAGTTGCATTCTGCTGTGTTCTTTGTGCCTGTCTCTGTGCCAGTGACTAGCTGTAGCACCCCAATCTTCACAGCACTTTTGGGAAGTGTACTGTCCCACTTTATACATAAATGAAGATCAGGTATATTGAGTAATTTACAAAAGGTTGTACAGCTCTGGCCTTCTCTGCTACCTTGTCTTCAGCACTCTCCTCCTTTTCTCTGAGGAATAAAGTTGCAATCCCTGGAACCACAGCAGCCATCTTGCAGCCACGAGGATAAAAGCCCCATGCTGGACTATTAAAGGTGTGAAAGTGAACACATCAAGAGCTTGTCCAGGCCACAACAGCGAAGGGACCAATGCCCAAGAGCTGGTTAGTATTAGCCTGGAGAAGAAAAGAGGAACAGAGAGGCTCTCTTCAACCATCTCAAGGGCTGCTCTGAAAGCTGGGGACAAAGAGCTGATGCTTTCTGCTCAGAGGTCCTAAAGGACGCGAGGAGAACACTGGGAGGGGCCGCGGAGGTTGCTTTGCCATTCACAGATCTTCGACAATTGCAGCTGCTTCCAATTGTGTTGGTCTGAGTAATGCTTGAGAGAGAGCTAATTCAGGAACCTGAGGTGCCCCTTTGTGTGTTCATTTGGAGCCAGGGGAAAATGCCTGCTGTCTTCGTCTATCTTCTTATTCTCTTGAGACAGGGTCTTTCAGTAAACTGAAGCCTACCTTTTTGACTAGGCTGACTGGCCAGCAAGCTCCCAGGATCTGCCTGTCTCCACCTCCCATTGTTGGACTTACAGGCACATAAAACCATGCCTAGCTTTTTATGTGGGCGCTGGGAATTTGAACTTGGATTTTGGGCTGGCTAGTTGTGTGTCAACTTGACACAAGCTAGCATCACCTGAGAGGAGGGAACCTCAATTGACAAAATGTCTCCATAAGATCGGGCTGTAGGCAAGCCTGTAGGACATTTTTTCTTAGTTAGTGATTAACATGGGCTGCCTCAGCCCATTGTGAGTGATCCTGAGTTCAATAAGAGGGCAGACTGAACAAGCCATGAGAAGCCAGTAAGCTGCACCCTTCCACGGCCTCTACATCAGTTCCTGCCTCCAGGTTCCTGGCCTGCTTAAGTTCCTGTCTTGACTCCCCTCAGTGATGGATTGTTACCTAGGAATGTAAGATGTAAAAACCCTTTCCTCCTCAGGTTTCCTTTGGTCATGGAGTTTTATCATAGAAACCCTAAGTAAGGTAGGTCCTCATGTTTGCACAGTACACTCTCTTACCCACTGAGATATCTCCCTATTTCCCTTCTTATACTCTTCATTCATTCTTCCATTCTGGTACTGGGAATCTCAATGGGGTGGTTAAAAATCTAGCTGCCATTTTAAATTAAGAAGACAATGATTGCATCCTAGAGATGACAGCAATGGATGGACCTCTGATCTCGATGACTTTGTGGAGCAGAGGTATTGGCCATCAGACTCTGTGGGGAAAGAAAAATAAACTTTTGTTGAAGCCACAGATAAGTGAAACACATGCCTACTCTGGGGCCCAGTCTTTTGGGCTCTCTGAGTCTCCATAGATAATCTTCATCTATACAATGAAAATCATAAGGCAAACTTGACAGGTCTCACAATGTGTCTAGGAAGGGAAGTGATTGGATGTTTGTGACAGCACTGGGAAGGCTGTTCAATAATGGCAACCCTCCCCCCCAAAAATCACAAACTTGTTGCTGGGCACCAGGAAAGGGAAGATGAGGTGGGGTGAGGCGGGGGAAGGGGAATTACACAAAACAATCATAAACGCCCTCTTCCTTTCTGCAGTGCATTTCCTCTTTCCATAGCTCTTGATCTCTGGTTTGATCGTCTGGGTAGAGAGGGAGGAGGTTACACAACAGCATTTCTAAGTCCCTGGGAGACTTCCTGTCCCTGATTACATGACCTTTTTAATTCTAGACTGCTTAGATCTTTGTGAAAAGGTGAGTGAGGGACATTTATTTTATGGTCCACAAAGGCAAGGGCTGGCTGCCCTCTGAATGGCTTGCTTCTTTCTAGGGGTCAGATGTAGGACCCACACAGGTCCACACCATACACGGAAGAGGGTGCCACTGACGGGCTCGCCCTTGCTAGCCTCCTGAGAAGGACGTTTAAATTTCACAAATATCTAAACTGTAGAACACAAGCCACACATGACCCCAGTTAGGTAACAAAACCCCAGTATCCACAGATTGTGAAACAGCTGGAAATTCCTAGCTGGCCTTGATGGGCACCATGTGTGCACCCTCTCCTGTTTTGCTGAGCAGTGTGTCAGCTAAGACCCTCCAGATAAGGTCCTCCATTGACAGGAGGCTACACCTCAGGCCAGCTCCAGGCCCTGCAGGTTGAGCCAGTTCAACTGAGGGTCTAGTATGACCCCAGGACTTTGGGATTCTTGAATCTCTGGCCTTGGCAAATGAAAAGCCACTGTACCTGTAATCCTAGCACTCAGGAAGTTGAGACTCCATGTTTACTGCAAGTCTGAGGCAAGCCTGTGCCACTATTTGAGGCCCTGTCTCAAAAGGGGGTGGGGAGCTAGGCATGGTAGCACACGCCTTTGATCCCAGCACTCAGGAAGCAGACGCAGGTAGATCTCTGTGAGTTCAAGGCCCGCCTGGTCTATAGAGTGAGTTCCAGGACAGCCAGGGCTACACAGAGGGACCCTGAAAAGTACAACAAACTCCCAGTTGTGCCTGGTACAATTTAAGCTGAGCCTTGAAGGGTCCCACACACACTTCCCAGGTGTCTCGTGAGCTTGGAGGACTTCCGGCCATGGACTTACAGGAAGTTCTCTGGCAACTGTGGACTAGTCTTTAACACTCCCAGGTAGAAGGCAAAAGCTGGCAGTTTGAGAGGAAGCCTAGAGAAGGTGTCCAGAGCCGCTGCTTAACCCCCCTTGCTTTTCATCCATTCGAGAGACTAGAGCTTGTGACAGGCTCTGACTCCTCTAAATCCTGAACAAAGCAGGGCCTCGAGCTGCACACACGCAATCCCAGTACTCCCTTGAGGCAGGGGATCATGCCTTCAAAGTTAGCCTGAGGTATTCATTGAGTTCAAGGTTAGCCTGAGCTGCATAGTGAACCCTCTCTCAATAACTAACTGAATAAATAAATATATTTGGAACAGGTGACCTTTTCTGCAGCAGGCAATGCAGTCACCTAGAAAAACAAATCTGAGGAGAAGAGGGCTGGAACCGGAAGCAAAGGAAGTCACTAGAGTACTTGTCAGCTTCCGGGGAAGATGTCAGATCCCAGCCAAGGAATCAAGAGCAGACAGAAAGCAGGCTGGGAATGGGAACTGAAAGGCCCAGAAATGCTTGCCTGTGATTAAATTACTGCCTGGGTTGACAGGCTACTTGACCGGAAGATGGGGGAGATGGGTCCTGCTCCCTGTGGTTGGGTTTGTCCCCTTCTGTGGCCAAGGGCTGGCTGGAACTAGCTGATGGGTTCTACTCAGCAAACACAGTGGCCCTCCAGCCCTGACCCACTTCCAGATCCCTTGAGCTCTTGGGCAGCAGCCAAGAGGACCAGCTGCTCTGGTCACACTGCTGGAAGGGCAATACAGGAAGAACAGATCCAGCCAGTATCTTGCCCTAATCCCCTTGACACTGGCTGCATTGATCATGGCAGAGCATGCACCTGCAACCTGCATCCCAAGGGCTTTCTCATACTACCAAGGGAGGCAGACAGAAGCCACTTGTCCCAGGAACAGGTTTCAGTGGCAACAAACAGAAGCCAATGGAGCATTGACCCTTACCCCTCAGAGGCGTAGTTTTGAGAGACCTGAGCCTGGGAAGGCTGGCAAGGGGGTCCCTAGCAGCACTTAAGACCGGCTGTCTTGCCACCAGACAAATGGTGATGGTGCATTCCTTCAATCCCAAAGCTTGGAAGCATAGGCAGGAGGATATGTGAGTTTGAGACCAGCCTGGTCTACAGAGTGAGTTCCAGGACAGCCAGGGCTACTCAGAGAAACCCTGTTATGAAAAAACAACAACAAAAATCCAGTACCCTGGAGATCCACAAAAGATCTCTTCTACAGCTTGTGTCCGCCCCAAATCACATGCTGATGCTCCAAGGTGACAATTCTGCAAGGTCACCTAGGGTGGAACCTTCCTGAGTGACAAAAGAGACCCCAGAGAGCTCCCTTGTTCCTTCTGTACATGTGGACACAAAGAAAAGGTGCCGTCTATGAACTAGAGTGCTGACCCTCACCAGACTCCTTACTCTTGAACATGCCAGCCTCTGGAACTGTAAGAAAAAAAACAAAAACGGTTTTTCTCTTCTTTATAAGTGTAGTGATTTGAATGAGATGTCCCCCACAGTGTTAGAAATTTGAATACTTGGTCCCCAGTTGGTGGTGCTGTTTGGGGAGGCTTAGGAGCATGTCCTTGTTGGAGGAAGTAGGGTGAGCTTGGAGAGCAAAAAGCTTCACCTAGTGCTAGTTGGTCTGTTTCCTGCTTGTGGTCCATGATGCGAGCCCTTGGCTTCCTGTTCCTTCTGCTTTTACTCTGCCATCATGAACTCTAACCCTGTGGAACTGTAAGCCTGTGTAAACTTAATTCTTCTATAACTTGCCTTGCTCATGGCACTTTCATCACAGCAATAGAAAAGCAACTAATACAATAAGCATCCGGCTTATAGTATTTTATTATGGTACTTTGTTTAAAGTGAGAAGCCCTACCTCCAGCTCTCCCTGAGTTTCCAGAGGGCAGGCCCTCACTGTGCCGCCCCAGTGTCATTCCTGACCCAGGGAATGCGCATGATAACATAGAACTGAATTGACCTAAAGCTGATTCCAGACATCCTCCCTACCCATCAAACTGTTATCTCTCATGGTTGCTGGTAGGCAGAATATCTCTCTCCTGCCAGCCAGCTCCCAAATAACCACATGGAGACTTATTACTAATTATAAATGCTCAGCCAATAGTTTAGGCTTGTTACTAACTAGCTCTTACAACTTAAAGTAACCCATTTTTATCAATCTACATGTTGCCACATGACTCATGGCATTTACCTGTCCTCTTGCATGTCTTGCTCCCTCTCTGTCTGACTGGCAACCCCACCCTCCTTCATCCCAGGGAGCTTGCTCCTTGTCCACAAGTCCCACCTAACCTCTTCCTGCCTAGCTATTGGTCATTTAGTTCTTTATTAAACCAATGAGAGCAACACATATTCACAGTGTACAAAAAGATTATTTCACAACAGTTGCCCTTCCTCTACCATAGTTCTATTTATTCATATATTCCATGCATTCATAAATTCACATAAATATGCAGGGCAACTACTATATGCAAGGCATGAGCACCCTCCCCCCATGCCACCAGCAGGTCCAGCTGTCCTCTTTGTCTTCAGTCATTTCTTTGGTCCATTTTTCTTGGTCCATTGGTAACTGATCATTATGTCCATGTTCTATATAGTAATGTCTCAGCCAATAGCAAGCTGCATACAGGACAATGGTCCCATAAGGTTATATGTCCTGGTGCTATCATTAGCATCTTAGTTTGTGTAAGTACACTCTAGGATGTTCACACAATAAAAATCCTCTAATGATGCATTCTCAGAAGTGTCCCTGCTATTAATTGATGCATGACTGCATTTGCATTTGAAATGAGGCTATTGGAGGTAGGAAATTTTCTCCAAAGAAATGACTTTCTAGTGAGTAGACAAGGGTAGCTGCCAATATTTTGAAACAGGGTGAAGAGGCCCTAAACTCTGGCCTCTTAACCAGAATGTTCTGCTGTGCCTGGGCCAGAGGTATAGCATTTAGACTCTCAACTCTAGCTAGAATCAAGCCTCTGCTCTTATAAAAACTCATATATGCAAAGACACACACTAAGCATAAATGTTCCCATGAGCCCACTGTGTGCATGCCCAAGCTTGGTCTCTTCCCTTCCTCACAACTGCCAGCCACCTGTCCGGCACCTGCACTGTAAACGGAGATGCTGTGTGATTGACAGGCCAGCCAGCAGCTTATATTTGGTTGGAATCTGAGATACCATTACCATGGCGACCACAGTCTCTGGCAGCTCTGTTATCTTCCATGCTCTGGGGAGCTGAGTGCTGTACCTGAGAGACCTTCCTTCTGGAAGCCACTCCTCCCTTCAGGAGTACCTTTTAATTTCTCCCCGGGGCCTTGCTGCTTTGGAGCAAGTTGACTTCACACCTCTCTCTGTTAATGGGGAGGGAGGTTTTAGGGTGAGTTGTTATACTTTAATCAGGCTCTCAGTCCCCTGTAACCTTGGAGCTGCTCTCCTGGGGCGTCTGATGCCATGTCTACAAAAGACGGTAAGAAATCCACGCCTTCCTCACACACAACCCCAGTCTGGAGCTGTATGTGGAAGGAGGCAGCGCTCACTGGGGTGCATTGCTCAGATCTCCCTGCTATGTGGTGAATATTTGTACTCCTCAAAATTCTTATGTTAACATTTTAAATCCTGAGGCAATGGTATCATTGGGACCTTTGGTGGTGGGGGTGGGTGGGGGTGATCAGGTAATGAGGGTGGAGTTCTCATGAATGGATTAGTGCTCTTAAAAGAGACCCACTAGACAGCTATGTTGCCTCTTTTATTTTCAGTTTGTGTGTGTGTGTGTGTGTGTGTGTGTGTGTGTGTGTGTGTGTCTGTGAGTGCACATGTACATATGTGGGACTGTGGTGCTGTGGGATGATCTTTCTGTATGCTGTCAATATGTGTTGCTCTCATTGATTGATAAATAAAGCTGTTTTGGCCAATGGCTAGGCAGAATAAGGTTAGGCGGTACAATCAAACTGAAGATGGAGATGAAGAAGGGTGGAGTCAGAGGAAAAGCCAGCCACCCGCCCAAGGAGCAAGATGCCAGCAGATTGGCAATGCCATGGCCATATGGCAATAAATAGATTAATAGAAATGGGTTAATTTAAATAGTAAGAGCTAGTTAGTAATAAGTCTGAGCCATAGGCCAAACAGTTTGCAATTACTATTAAGCCTCTGAGTGATTATTTTAAAAGTGGCTGCGGGCCTGGGGCAGGACACATTGTGGAGGTTGCAGGTGGACACTGGGTGTCTTTCTCAGTTGTCCCCACCTTATACATCAAGGCAGAGTTTCTCGCTTGCGACTGGAGCTCACTGATTTGGCCAGTCTAGCTAGCCAGCTTCCCTGGGCTCCTCTATTTCTGCCTCCCAGATGCCAGGATTACAGGCGGGCCACCATGCCCACTTGGCACTTACACGAGTGCTAGAGATCCAAACTCTGGTCCTCATGCTCATGCGGCAAGCACTTTACCCACTGAGCCCTCTCCCCCGCCCCTCCTTAGTCCCTTCTGCTATGTCAGGGCATAGTGAGAAGCCGGCCATTTATGAGGCAGCAAGTGAGCCCTCACCAGACTGTGTGTCAGCACCTTGCTCTAGCACTCCCCAGTCTTCAGAGCTCTGAGAAAGAAATATCTGTTTGGATCAGCCATACACATGATGGTAGCTTTGGAAAACAACATAAACAGGCCAAGAGACATCCAACCCCCTTCGAAACCAAGGGACTCCTGATCCTTTAGCTGCTGGGATGAGCGCTGTTGACAGCTTTCAGGTGAGTCTGCCCCAGGAATTGCCCTCAGCCTAAGAAAGCTGATTCATCCGAGCCATATCCCTCCCTGGGATATGACTGGCCTATTGGGGTGCAAAGGGCCAGCCCCTCAGCTCCGTCAGGGACGTCTCTGAAAAGTCATCCCTATTCAAAGTCCCCAGGGCATCATCACAGGAGACCTCCTAGTGTGACTCCATCCTAGCTCAGTTCCTCTGCCTCTCTTCAGCCCAGCTGTTTCCCTTAATCTCCTGTAGATGTGGAGCCTGAAGTCCCAGCTGAAAGCTCACAGGCAGCATCCTGAAGCTCAGAGCCTGTTCCCAACTCGCACTCCAACCCAAAATCCACATCTGGAGCCCAGCTAGCACACCCCTTCCCTGGACAGATGAGGAAACCGAGGTCCATGGAGGTCCTGGATTCTCTTGAGATCTCCCAGGAAAAGAGTAACGTTTAATCCATGGAGCGAGATTCCTGGCATTGAGTAGATAGAGCACATGTTCCTTGATCTGAGAAAAGAGAAATGTAACCAAGAGGCTGCTGGGTAATTCTGACAGCATCCATGACAGAGGTAACAGAGTTAAAGAACCAGACCTCATTGCTGCATTGTCCTACCACCCTGGGAACTCACTTGTAATCAGACATTTCTCGTCCCAACTGCCTGTTCCCAAATACCCAGTAGCTGCTTCCCAAATTACCACACAGAGGCTTATATTAATTGTAAATGCTTGGCCAGTAGTTCAGGTTTATTACTAACTAGCTCTTACATTTTAAGTTAACCCATATTCCTTATTTATGCTCTGCCACATGGCTGTACCTTTATTAGCATGGCACATTCATCTCCTGCTCCCTCTGCATCTGGCTGGTGACTCCTAACTCCGCCTTTCCTCTTCCCAGAATTCTCCTAGTCTGGCTCTCATGTTCAATCTCTTCCTGCCCAGCTATTGGCCAATCAGCTCTTTATTAGCAAATGAGAGTAATACAAATTCATAGTGTAGAAAAGGATTGTTCTACAGCACTCACTTTAGCTGCAACTAATACCAACAGTGAGATTCTGTGTAGCCCCTACTCCTGGTATCAGAAGGCCCTGCTTCACAATTACCATGAGTACCTATGGGTCTAGGGGCAGAGATACATGGCAGGACCAGTTGTGTCAGCCATACTGTAGGTCAGTGGCTCTCAATGCTACCTGCATATTAAAGCATCTGAAGCTTCAAGAAATCCTGATGTCCAGCCTATACCACAAGGGAATCAAATCAGAGATGAATCCTAAGCATTGCATTTTCTTTAAACTCACAACCACAAGTTGAAAACCTCTGCTGCAGGAAAACTGATGAGGAGAGAGCTGGGAAGACCTCTCTTTAGTTCCTTACAGCATCAGGTAGGATTGGATTAAGGAAGCACAAACACTCTGGCTGATGTAGTTTAAGTGACTCATTGTGGAATTCCACTTGACACAATTGTGCTAACTAGTCAAGTCAGCTATGCAAACATAGCTGAACCACATCTGCTGGGACTGAAGGCAGCAGGGGCCATTGAGAAAAAGGATGGGTGTTGTGGTTATTTACCCACTGCTGTGTAACAAATTATCCCCCAAATTCTATAACTTTAAGAAAATGAACACTTCCTATCTCGTATAGTATCTGAAAGTCAAGAACTCATGAGCAGCTCATCTGGATGATTCTGCTTCAGGAACTGCTTTGTGAGGTTGCAATCAAAACATCAAGTGGCACCTGGAGCCATCTGAGGTTTGTCTAGGACTGGTGAATCTGCTTCCAAGATGGCCAGCTCACACAGCTGTTAAAGGAAGGCCTTAGTCCTTGCTGCCTGTTGGCCAAAGGCTCAGTTTCTCACTACTTGGACTGCTCTATAGGACCACTCCTGACACAGAAGCTGGCTTTCCCCTGGATCAAGTGATCTTAGGAGATCTGAGGCAGAGAGGAGAAGGCACAAGCCTAAGACAGTAGCCTAACTTGCAAGTGCTATTCCATCACTTCGGCTATATTCATACTGATTACTGAAACTGGGCACAATGTGGGAAAGTACTCAGGTCTGGAAATACCAAGAAACAGGGAGGCACTGGGGCTGGAGAGACGATGGCTGAGCAAGCAGTTAAGAGCACTCACTGCTCTCGCTGAGGACTGGGGTTCAGTTCCCAGCACCCACATAGCTGTTCACAACCATCTGTAACTCCAGGTCTTGAGGACCTAGAACACTTTCTGGCCCCCACAGACACCAGACACACACACATGGTGCAGACATATGTTCAGGTGAACACTCACACACACAAAGTTTTAAAAAATAAAATAAGTCTTTAAAAAGAAAAGAAGTAGGGACCACAGGCAAGAACAGATCTCAGAGGCTGCCTACCAAACAAGTGTGGATGTGTGCAAAGATAAATGGAACCCTCTTAACAGCTGGAACCCGTGCTTCACTTCCTCCAATCTCTATGGTATAATAACTTGCTGGAAAGGCTGATGTCCTTAGCCAGGACTGTGCAGGCATCTGTGTCGTGATCTGGAGGCTGAAGTGTGAAAGTAGGGTCAATTCACCTTTGCCTTCCAAATCATGAGCAAATGTCTCCTGTAGCCCTCCTTAACATGGAGCTATGCAGAGACTAGGATCCTAGGGAATGTAAGCTTATGGAGACAGTCAAACAGCAAAGGGACCACGGACTGCCTAACAAGGGAGGTGATTCGCAGGAGTTTCCTGCTCCTTCTTGAACTGGAGCTAGGAGCAATGACAATCATGGATGAGGCAGAGCCTTTCAATAAGAAACTCAGACTTTTCTGAGTCTTGGGGAAAGCCCCTCCAATTCCCTCTTTAGGTCTGTGATAAACTCACTCTGGCTTAAACTTCTTTCATTCTGTAGGAGGCGAAGAGGGAGAGAAAGAACGGAGGTGGATGCTTCCAAGATTCATTTCCCAGAGTCGATGATAATTTCTGTCCACTTCACATCAAAGAGCCGGATGAAAAACATACATTCCTTAGTGAAAATGAAAGCTGGAGGGGTATACTGATGTGGGGCTAAGTGGTGGAGCATTGGGCACCTGACAAGGACAGATGAGTGGAAATGGAGACTGTTGGGAAGCGGTATGAATGAGCTAGTTGTACATGGGCACCAAATGCTATTTCATTTTCTTCATTCTAGGGTCACAGAAAGACTACATTCCTGGTCTCCTTTGAAGTTAGAATGGGTGGTATGATCGGGTTCTGGCCACTGAGATGTAGTTGGAAATAATGTCAGTCACTTGTCTCAAGCCTCACCATTAAAAATATCCTATGCAATCTGCCCATTGTACTGTCCCCTTCAGAAACAAGCACACAAAACGTATACTGAGATGCTAAGACAGAAGCATTTGGGATCGCAGATTCCTTATGTGGCTGACAGCTGTCCCAGGGAGTAGCTGAACCCACACCAGACTTTGTTGGAGTGACCTATATGCCTGTTCACTCAGACCGCTGAGCTACAGGGGTTCTTTGTTTCTGCAACACAGTCTATCTTTTCCTGTCTACTATAGAAACTGGTACCAGAAAGGAGTTTTACTGAAATATAAATGTAAATTACAGTGTCAGGCTGTTGGTAAGATAGTGACCCATGTTCTTCAGTCTGCTAGTTTCATCTCTTGTGTGATAAAACACTCTAACCAAAAGCAACCTGGGGGAGAAAAACATTTGTAAATGAAGGTGGAGTTTTTCTGTCCCAACAGCCCAGTCCCAAATAACTGACTCAGAGACTGAATATGAATTACAAATGATTGGCCCATAGCTCAGGCTTGTTACTAGCTAATTTATATTTAAATTAACCCATACTTCTATTTATGCTTTGCCACATGGCAGTACCTTTATTAGCATGGCGTGTTCATTTCCTGCTCCCTCTGTGTCTGGCTGGCAACTCCCAACTCCACTCTTCTCTTTTCCATCATCCTTAGTTTGATCACTCGGCCTACACTTCCTGCCTGACTACTGGCCAATCAGAATTTTATTAAACCAATTCGAGTGACAAATCTTTACAGTGAACAGGAGGATTATTCCACAGCAAAGGTTTAGTTGCCTTACAATTTCAGGTTACAGCCCATCATTTTGGGGAACTCAAAGCAGAAACTCAAGCAGCTAGTCACATCACATCCACAGTCAAGAGCAGACAGAATACATGTGTCCTTCTCTGCTGCATAGTCCCTAGTTAGCTTGCTCTATTCATCCAGTCCATGGCCCATGAAACAGTGCCACCTACAGTGGGCTGGGTCTTCTTACATCAATTAACAATCAAGACAATCATCCAAGGACACGTTCACAGGCCAACCTGAACTAGATAATTCCTCAACTGAGGCTCTCTTCCCAGGTGACTCCAGGTTGTGTCTAGTTTTCAGTCAAGACTAAAGCAGCACATGCAGTAACAAATATTCTGTCAAACTTGCACTTGCGAATAGGGACAGGCTGAGAAACCCTTTGCATGGCAAGAAGACTCAAGGTAAAAATGAGGCTGATGACCGGGGTTCAATTCCCAGCACTCACATAGCTGCTCACAACCATCTATAACTCCAGTTCTGAGTGAACTCCTACTCTGCCCATAAATCTTAAAATGGCTGCCATTAAATGCAGAAAGCAAGGTACAGAGATGAAAAAGCAAGAAAGTATAGCGGATATTAAAAATGTGTCCTGGGGCTGGAGAGATGGCTCAGCAGTTAAGAGTGCTTACTTCTTTCATAGGAAACCAAGGTTTGGTTCCCAGCACCCACAATTACCTGTAACTCCAGTTCCAGGGGATCCAATGCCTTTTTCTGACCTCGGCTAGCACCTGTATGCACATGGTGCATCTAAACTCAAGCACACATGTATACATATATTTTAAAGCATATCTTGAGTTTTGAAGATGACCACTGAAGTGGCTAGGAGCAAGCATTTGAGTGGCCCATTATATTTTGAAGGGTCTGTGTTGTCAAAGAAACCTTGAGCCTGGATCAAATGAGCAAAACCTTTCTTGAGTTAGGCATGGATATAAAACAACACTTGGGCTTCCAACATGAGCAGGAAACTGGCTGAGGATGTTTCATAACTCCTCTAGAAGGGATTTCCCTAGGACCTAGGAAGAGGAAGATAGTAAGAGGAAAATAACCGACTAGAAGAAAACTTAGGACCACGTAAGAGGCCTTCACATTAGCATCTGAGGAGTGCTATAGACTACGATCGTTCTAGCCCCCATCCTTCCCTTTTCAGAACACTGAGGTTTACTATGGCCCCTTGTTCTATTATTGGGTTGAGGCTAAGGAAATGGGGGTGCTGATAGTTGGTGTTATTTGTCTAAGTGTGGTGGTCTGAATGACAATGTCCCCCATCGGCTCATATGTTTGAACACTTGGTCCCCATTTGGTGGTACTGTTCAGGGAGGTGATGGGACTTTGGGGAAGTGGAGTCTTGGTGGAGGAAGCATGTCTCTGGGCATAGTCCTTGAGAGTTTATAGCTTTGCTCCACTTTCAGTTCACTCTCTCTGCTTCCTGCATGTGGATCAAGACGTGATCACTCAGCTCTCCACTCCTGATGCCATGCCTTCTCTGCCATTAGGAATATATAGCTCTGGAACCATAAGCCAAAATAAACTTCCTTCCTTAAGTTGCTTCTGGCCATGATATTTTATCACAGCAACAGAAGAGGAACTAATAAACTTGAGAATCAGTTGGCCTAAGAGAAGAAACCTATGCATCCTTAGATGAAACAGCTCTGTGTTTCAGGAGTCTTTGGGGTAACATAAAGTATCCTGATTGTGGTGGTATTTTATCTATGTCCCCCAATAAAATTTATCTGAGGATCAGAGGAACAAGGTCAGCAGCTAGTCTTGCAGTGTTAGCACACGCCCTTAATCCTATCACCTAGCAGGCAGGGTCTGTCTGATCTCTGTGAGTTCTAGGTCAAACTAGGAACAGTCAAGCGTGGAGACACACGCCTTTAATCCCAGCATCAACCATAGAATTCCTGGAGGTCTATACAGACAGGCAGAAAATGACAGAGATGGGCGATAGGAGGAAGTGATGTAGCTAGGCTGAAAGAGCCAATGGGAGAACAGAATACAAAGGGATATAGACGTGGAGGTATAAGGAAGTCAGATACTCGTCTTTTTGGAAGCGGCGGCGGCAGTCTAAGGTGAGGCTGGTAGCTGTTGCTAATTCCTCTGATCTCTGTCAGACTTTCACCTCTATCTCTGCCTCCATGTTTTATTTAACAAGACCATTAAAAAATCCATCTTACACCTGATGCTAGTAGTTTAAGCAGCAGTGATTTCTTCTTTCTCTTAATTCCCTGAATCAGGAATTCTGGCAGGGCAGATCCTCAACTCTACCTGCCATTAGCCAACATCATTCACTCAGTTGCATTTAGCTGGGGACTAGGCCAGAAGAGTGTCTGGCTCTTGGGTGCTCTTCATGTGGCCTTTGAGATCTATCTATGCACATGGCATATCATCCTTCATCAGACTAGCTTCCTTGCAGCATGTCACTGGCTTCCCAAGGCACCAAGGCAGAAGCTACCAGCACTTGTTAAGGGGAAGGTCCAGAATTGATGTGACATCACTTCTGCCACGTGCATTGGCCAAAGGAGGTTAAAAGGTGTTATAGTTTGGACATAAATGATCTCCACCCAAGAAGTTCATATGTTGAAGACTTGGTCCTCAGCTGCTCGTCAACTATTTGGACACTTGAGAACATAGGGCCAAGCTGAAGGAAATAAGTTATTGGAGATGGGCCTTTTGGGTATCTTGTCTCTAGCCTCCATCACTGCTCCCTGTATACATTGAACACAAGCCTGGAACCCACAGAGCCAAAGACCATGGACTAAAACCTCTGCTCCTCCTCCTTTTAAGCTCTTCTGTCACAGGCTTTATCACAGTGCCCAAAATGCTAACACAGAAAGTGTTGGAATTTGAATATAAAGTGTTCCTCCCAAAACACTCACATGTTCAAGGCTTAGGCCCCTCTATAGTGGTGCTATTGAGGAGTAAGTGGATCACACAGGTGATAACTTCATCCATAGACTGATCTACAGATGAGTTCACACTAAGGGAGATATTGAGAGCTAGGGTCTGATTGAAGGAAGTAGGTTACTGTGGCATGCTGTCTTAGTTTGGCTTTTTATTGCTGTAAAGAGACACCATGACCAAGGCAACTCTTATAAAGGAAAGCATTTAATTGGGGCTGGCTTACAGTTCAGAGGTTCAGTCCATTGTCATCATGGCAGGGAGCCATAGTGGCTGCAGGCAGGCGTGGTGCTGAAGCTGAGAGTCCTACATCTTGACTCAGAGGCAACAGGAAGTTGATTGACTGTCACACTGAGTGAAGCTTGAGAGAAAGACCTCAAAGCTCTCCCCCACAGTGACACACTTCTTCCGACAAGGCTACACCCCCTAATAGTGCCACTCCCTATGGGGGCCATTTTCTTTCAAATCACCACACATGCTTTTGTTCACAGGCCCTTTCTGTCTCTGCTTCCTGTCACTGCGAGGTAAGAAGCTTTCCCCCACTATGCCCTTCCACCATATTTCTGTCATAGGCCCACAGCAATGGAACCATCGACTCACGGCTGAAACCTCTGACACCAAGCAACAGAACAGTCTCCTTCCTCCTTTAAATGCTTCCTCTGGGGTGTTATCTCACAACCACAAAACCCCAAAAGAAGGCCAGTTTGGATTCAAAGGCAGCTGCTGAAGCTTGAGCCTGGACATCGCTCCAGGCCCCTACATGTTAAGGGTTCAGTCCCTGCTTGGTAGTCTTAGGGAGTAGTGGAACCTATAAGAGGTGGGATTTAGTTTATGTGGGGGTCTTCAGCCATCGAGAATATGTCCTTGAAGAGGATTATGGGACCCCAGTTTCTTCCTGTTCTCTCAATCCCAAACACAAGGTGAATGGGTTACTCTGCCACACACCACCCACTATGACAGACCAACACTGGCCCAAAACAATGGGACAAATTGTTCATGAACTGAAACCCCCAATGATGAATCAAAATAAACCTTTCCTCATTATAAGTTAGTTATTTGTTATAGTGACAGAAAGCAGACCACCACAGGAGGATGATCAAACTCCTCCTCCCGGGAGGGGGAGTGAGTGGCACACAAGCCCAGCAAAGGAAGAAACTACAAGAGTCATACCTGGAGACTGCCACGCCCACACATTCTGACCGTTGAAGCTGGATAGGACTTCGTGTTAAATTTTTTGAAAAGGGAGTCAGAATATTGTGGCAAGGGAATAGAAGAGTGAAATATATATATATGTTAATCAGAAGACAAAGCTGGTGGTGGCTCAGTCTGTAAAAGTGCCTGCTGCCAAACCTGAGGACCTGAGTTCAATCCCTGGGTCCCACATGATGAGAGAAAAGAACTTACTCCCCCTCAGGTTATCCCCGACCTCCATGTGGGTGTGAGCTAACCCCAGGTGGGCCCTACCCAATGGTAAATCCCTGAGGAAAATATATGCGGTTGCTTCAAGCCACTATTGGCTACATATCTATACACAGTCAACCATTGATCACAGATTCTATATTTTTTAATTTGCCTATTTATCTGTAAACACAAATGCACACAATAAATGAGTAAATGTAATTTTAAAAACTAAAACAAAACAAGACTGCTGGTAGCAGTTTTCTAGCTCCAGCCTTCTTTCTTCTAAATGTCTCAGCACTATCCCCCATGTCACACACTTTTTATATATTAATGTGACCTTGCTACACTCCCATCAGCATATAGAGTAAATATCTCTATTTCTTAAAGCTTGATAGACCTCTGTGACCACCTCAACTAATAGCATATGCCAGAAGTGACGCTAGGTGATGTCCAAGGTTACAGTATAAAAGGAGATAGCTTCCATATGGCTCTCTACCTTGGGACCACATACTTTGAGAGCCCTGAGCCAACATGTTAAAAACTCTGGCTTCCTCAGAAATTCCATGTCAGAGAGACCACACAGAGTGGCCACAGTAGAGGCGAAGGCCGGGAGAGCTCCACCTACTCTAACTTCCAGCTGCTTTGGGTCTCTCCAGGCCAGATGGCAGATGAGTGAGCAAACTGGAAACTTAAACCCCAGCTTTCCAAGTTACGGGCATTACTTTCTCTCATTGCCTTAGCAAGACACGTGACAAAAGCAGCTCAAGAGAGAAGGTTTTCTTCTGACTCCCACCTGAGTGGCCGCATCCATCACAGCAGGGAAGGCTTGGTGGCAGGAGCAGGAGCTGGCAGGTTGCATCATCTCCACAGTCAGGAGGCAGAAGGGAATCTGGTGCACAGGTGGCTGCCTCCGTTCTCCTTCTTACCTTGTTCAGGACCCCAGGCCATGGGCTAGTGCCATCTACATTCAGGACAGGTCTTCCCTCCTCAGTTGAACTTCTCTGGAAACATCCTCACAGACACACTCAGTCAGAGGCGTGCTTTCTAAATGTCATCTACCAGGGCGAAGAGATGGCTCAGACATTAAGATCATTTGCTGCTCTTGCAGGAGACCCAGGTTCAGTTCCCAGCACCCACACAGCAACTCATAATCATTTGCAACTTCAGTTCCAGGGGATCTGTGCCCTCTTCTGGTTTCTGAGAGCACCAGGCACACACATGGTGGACATACATACATGCAGGAAAAACAGTTATACACATAAAATAAAAATAAAGAAAATAATAAAAAAATCAAGTAAATCCCATGAAGTTGACAGTGAAGATTAACCATGACAGAGATGCTTCCATTGTTGCCAAGTGACGTAGAGGTGAACTCACCCCCTTGGGCCCTGTCATCAGGAAGGAGAGGGGTGGGGCTGATATGTAGCTTGGTGGAGTGCTTCTTAACATGTATGAGGCTGTGGATTCCATCCCAAGAATTGAAAGAAAACAATAGATCGGGGAGGAGAGAGGAGGAGGAGAGAGAGAGAAAGATAGATGACTTAGATTCATTTAACTACTGATTTAAAATGAAATCACCCGGAGTAACTGTTTTGTTGTAAGGGAAAGTCAGAGGTAAACTCTTCATCATCACTCCAACTGGCTTCACATCTGAAGTCCCAGTCTGGTAAATAAACTTCAAATATGTGTCTGCCTGTGTAAGGCAGACACACACACCAGCTCACTTGAGGATTAGGGCCCTTTGCCTGTCTTCCTGTAGGTGAAGAGGTTGCCAAACACACGTGAAAGGAGAAAAGGAACTTTCTGGAACACGAAGAACAAAGAGAGATAATGGTTTGCTTCAGGCTGGAGGAGGTTGGGGATGGTCAGAACAGCATCTGTGAAAACCAAGAGACACTGTTAGTGAAAGGGGGATCACGAGAGAGGCGGGGATCTCTCTCAGGGTCTAGTCTGCTGTGTCTACAATCCAGACCTGCACTCAGCCTGAGCCCACAGCTAAGGGATTATCTCAGAGACAGGCAGAAGGCCAGACATTCCTGTGCTGGGGAGTGGTGGATCGGCCAACACGTGCAAAAGGGCTTGTTCGTCTACATTCCAACTGAGTCCTCGCCCTCACGAAACTTCCTGTGTTTTTTCCGTGGAAAGAACATGGGCTCTGGAGTCAGATGGCCCTTCAGCTGTCACCCACTGTGTTACCTTAAGCAAGTCATCTAAGCTGTCTGGCTCTCACATACCTTAGTGGAAATCTTAATGCCTGCTCAGAAGGCTCAGAAAGAATTAGAATGAACTCGGGAGCATCTGGCACAAAGCAGGTGGTGTCCCCCCACCACCACCGTGCACACCCAGAGAGGGTCTAGCGCTGTTTAAAGGATCTTGTGTGTTTATGGCTGTGGGAGCCCAAGTAGTTCCCCTCCCACCCTGCCCCTCATTTTACATCTGCAAAAGCAAAATCGAGAACCGTTTATCTGTGTCCTAATCCCTGGAACCTGTAATGCCTTACATGGACAAGAAAGGACTTTGTAGATGTGATTGAATTAAGGATCATGAGATAGGGGGATTATTCTGAATTACTCAAGTGGATACAAAACGCTGGTGTCCATAAAAGAAGAAAACAACAGGACATAGTAGACGAGATGAGGCCATATGACCCCAGGAGCATTGAATGAAGTGATACAGTCAAAGCTGGGTTGGATAGCAGCCCCCAGGAGGGCAAGATGCAAGGAAAAGATTTCTCCCCAGTGCTTCCACAGGGAACTTGGCCTGGTGGATGCCTTCACCTCAGTCATATGAATAGGGGACTTCGGGCTTCTAGAAGCTGGAGCTCTTAAGTTTGTGGTAATTTGTCTTGCCAACCACAGGACAGTACTAGAGTAGCTGAGTCTGTGATGCTAAAGAGGGAGTTAAGAAAGGAAAGGCCAACTGGGCAGTGGTGGTGCACACTTTTAACCCCAGGCAGGCAGATCTCTGTGAGTTCGAGGCCAGCCTGGTCTACAGAGAGAGTTCTAGGACGCCAGGGCTACACAGAGAAACCTTGTCTCAAAAACCTAAAAATAAATAAATAATAGATAGATAGATAGATAGATAGATAGATAGATAGAGATAGAGAGATAGATAGATAGATAGATAGAAAGAAAGGAAAGGCCACCTCTGAAGCCACACTCTAAAAAGTGAACCCTTACACTTCCACTAGCTTGGCTTGCCCTGGAACTGTCGTCTAACGAAACGACACTGACTAGTCCCTCAGCCTGGCATCCCCCACAGGAAGTTCCAGGCAAGGAAGTGAGTGAAATCAGCATCATTATCCAGGAAGACAGGAACAGCCTGGGCCAACTGTCCAAAGCCCTGGCATCAGACCTGAAAGCCATCTGCCAGATCTGGCCTCTGACTACATGAAGGGTCCCCAGGGAGGACAGAGAGGGCACAAGACAAAACATGAATGTGGCATCACCCTACAGGTCATACCTTCTTCAGCATGCAGTTAACAGCCCTAATCCTTTCGCAGAGCCTCCAGAAGAGTTAAGCAACTCCCATGGAAACATACAACCATATGTAATGACCCACTGACCATCTGGGCTGGAAAAATATGTCCCACTGAACACTAATAGCATGTAACATACTGCATATGGGTGCCTGAGCATGAAGCAGAAACTATAGACCAAAACTTTGCAACCTGTAGCCATCAGATCCTCCAATATGGTATCTCCCTGCTGCATGTGACCTGGTTCCTTTCTAGGGATCATTGTAACTGCTATCTCCCCCATTCCATGTCCCTGGCTTTCTCCCGATACCAGAATACTCCAGCAGAGAAGACCTGAGTGCTGTAGACCACTGTGCAAATGGGACTTTCGTTTCGAAAGGGAGGGGCAGCTAGTCTTTCTAGGCATCCGCCAGTTGACAAAGGGAATGACTTTATTTGAGGACCCCTACAGGGAAAACAAAACAAAACAAAAAACAAAACAGGAAACAAAGCTAAAGAGATGGCAAAGCAGGTAAGAGCATAGTCCTAGCTCCTGCAGAGGGCAGCTCACAACTACCTGTAACTCCAGCTTCAAGGGATCCAACACCTCTTCTTCTGGTCTCCACGGGTACTCTCACTCATACGTGCGCACACACACACGCTCACACTCCTAAAAAAATACTGTGAGACAGAGAATATAAGGGTGACACTATTGATAGCGATGCTCAGCTCCAAGTGTGAATGAGGCCTCTCCCTGATAATACAGTCTTCCTGCATGATTTCCCTTCTATGAATAGAGAGACCACTAGCTTACCATTCAACCTACTTCCCTCTCCTTTTAGACACATGGCCAAGCTACATTTCCCGTTCTCCCTTGCAGTAGGGTGTAGCCATGAGACCGTGGAATGTCCTGGCCCATAAGACCTTCCATCCCACCCTTAACCCTCTTTCCTTGAGGACAGTCTTTAGGACAATCTTGAAATCAGGTGACCCAATGTCCCAGTTTCCTAGGAACTGTCCCTATTTTAATACTGGAAATTGGGAGTCTACGGAACCATTCAGTTGGAGACAAAATTGGAATGATTGGTCACTCTGCTTGAAAGGCACCTGTGGAAGGTGACAGGGCTTCAATCAGCCTGGGTGTCAACCTTGAATGACTGCCTGGAGCAGAGTATCCTCCGCCCTACCCCACCCCTGCTAGTCAGCATTACCTGTTTTGGAATTCTTGTAAGCAAAAATAAACTGAGATTTGCTATGCTGTGTGTTACTTCAGCTAGCATACGCTTAACTGATACACCATCTAATATTTTTGGAGAATCCCAAAAATATCCTGTGTTCCCTTAGCTACTGTTTTGAGAAGACAGACACTGGTTATAAATAGGAAGACTGTATATTATCAGGGAGAGGCCTAGTTCACACTTGGGATCTGACCATCATTATCAAAAGTGTCACCCTTTTACATTGTGTCTCACAGTATCTAATGTGCTCACAGAAAATCTGTAGTGTGAATGTACACCTAATTCCTGAAGAAAAAAACCTGTCAATCAACTCCTGTTTTAAATGTAATGGAAAAATGAACTTTTCTGTAACAGTAATTGCTTTATAACCAATACTCAAAATTCAGCTTTGAGAATATTGGGTTTTCTCCATGTTAAATCCATCATGTACATTACTTTAAACTGTTTAAATTATTAAAAATGTATGTATGTATACATGTAAACGTGGTAGACAGTCAATGTCCTGTGTCTTCCTCAATCACTCTCCTTATTTTGGGGACCAGGCCTCTCTTTGAACCTGGAGCTCACTGATTGGCTAAAATGACTAGTCACCAGCCCCAGTCTCTGCCTCTCCAGTCCTGGGATTACAGGTGTTGCTGACACCTCCAGATTTCTATGTAGATGCTGGGGCTGCATTCATGCCCTTGGGGGCAAGCACTTTACCAGTTGAACTATCTCTCCAGCTCCCTGGAATCTGGGTTTCTTATAGATTTTGTGTTTGGGGCACAGTTGTTCATCTAGCACTGTTGTGATTTGGAAATAAAATGGTCC
>LZPO01097119.1:277421-295728 GCA_001675575.1 Neotoma lepida
CTACAGTTAAAAAAATACTATTACACCAAAAAAATGGCGTTGTAAACTTTATTTTTATGTTTTCAGAGCTCGGGAACAATTTTATTGAGTTTAGAAGCAAAAGAAGAGGCTGGACAAACTGGTAATTCTGGTGGCTCTCAGGGAGAATGACTGAAGAAGACAGAGCCATGCCCTTTGAGTGAGGCATGGAGAGTGAGCTGAGCGAGCAGCCTCAGGTGGCTGGCTAAAGCCAAGAAGAGAAAGAAAGCCCAAGGGGTTGGGCAAAGCTTGTCCAGGCTCGGGCCATATCCAAAAGAAAGGAAGAAACACAGAAAGAAGGAAAAGAAAAAAAGTTACATTCTAAGTAGCCAACAAAGCAGGCATGCTTAGCTGAGCCCCACGGTGGCAGATGCAGTCACCTGCTTTAATTTTAGTTGTTATTGTTATTGCTATTATTAGTGTGTGTGTTAGGTATGAGGAATTATGTGCTGACCATGCTGTGTGTATAGTCAGTGGACAACTTTGTGCAGTCGGTTCTCACCTTACACCTCTACACTGATTCCAGGGATCGAACTCAGGTCTCATGTATATGAGCAAGCATCTTCACCTGATGAACCAACTACGTGGAATATAAATTCTATCTCAATTAAAGCTGGTAAAAATAAAGACTTCAAAGAAAACAAGATGGCTCCGTGAGTTAAAGACACTTGCCACCAAGCCTGACAACCTGAGTTCAATCCCGGGAACACACATGGTAGAGAGAGAGAACTAATTCCCACAGGTTGTCCTCCAACCACGACACAAACACCACGGCAGGCACTAGGGCAACACACACACACACACACACACACACACACACACACACGAGCATACACAATTAAATATATAAAATGAAACAAACATGAATGTACAGTTCTAGTGAAGTCTCCTGAAGCAATGGTTGTAGTGGCATACTCAAGAATCGTACGACTGTCAGCACCTTAGACACATTCAGTATCTCCTAACTACTCCTGCTGCCCTTCAACCCACTAAAGCAAGCCCCCAGCCTCACTTCTTGGTCAGCACTCCTTATCTTTTTTTTGCCTATATATAGTACACAGTCTACGTAAGTGTTTGTAAACACAGAAATCCAGTTTTGCCTGGTTTCAAATTATATACCAAGGGGGTTACATAGAAAGCATTCTTTTGTGTCTGTATTCATTCAGTCTGTACATTTCTGAGATGGTGTTGTTGGGGGGAAGTCCAGTCTGTTCATTTCCATAGCTTTTCTGGAGTGTTCCACTGAGTGATTGTATTAAAATGTACCTGCCTGTTCTACTGTGGGTGACTTTTCTCTGCTAGGAGTATTCCTAGTTTGAAGTAGAATTTCTGCTTCTGCATGGCCCCGCTTCAGCAGATAAGGCTGAACTATTTGTGAAAAGATTGCATTTCGCACTTTTACTGGTGCTTTTTGGAAATTCCCATTGTCTGTGCTTGCAAAGACTTGGTATTGTCACTTCAATTTTAGCTATTCTGGTGGCTGTGTGAGGGTGTCTCCCTCTGGTCATACTTTCCACTCCTAGATTACTCCTAAGATGGAGCCCCTTTTCCTACATTTCTTCAAACTCTCTTGAAATGCTTGCTCAACTCTTCTGTCTTTTGCTTATTGATTTGTCCACATCCCATCTTCAATAGAAGCTCTTCATCACATACACAAGTTGCAAATATCCATCCTTACCAAGTAGCTCCCCTTTTCCTAAATGGAATGATGTCTTTTAATGAAAAGAAAAAACTTAGTTTGAAAATTTGGTCACATTTATCAACCCTTTCAATTTATTTTTTTTCTACCAGGGATCATAAATTTTATTTATTATTTTTTAATGCATACAGTGTTCGGTCTGTGTATATGCCTGCATGCCAGAAGAGGGCACCAGATCTCATTGTGAGATGGTTGTGAGCCACCCATGTGATTGCTGGGAATTGAACTCAGGACCTCTAGAAAAGCAGCTAGTGCTCTTAACCTCTGAGCCATCTCTCCAGCCCCAATCCTTTCAATTTATGATGACTGCTTCCTGTAGACTGTTTAACGCAATCTTCTCTGATCCCAAGCTCACAAAGACATTCTTTTTTAGAATAACATTTATTTATATTTGCATGTATATGAGTATTTGTCTGCATGTGTGTATGTGCACCCAAGCATTTCAATGTACATTTCTGGTGCCCATTAAGGCCAGAGAGGATGTCAGATCCCCTGGAACAGGAGTTACAAACCATTATGAGCCATCATATGAGTGCTGGTGACCAAACCTGGGTCTTCTGCAAGAGCAGCAAGTGGTCTTAACTGCTGAGCCATCTCTCCAGCCCCCATTAAGACATTCTTGTTATAAGGCAAATTGGGGTTCCCTCTTTTGGACACTTTTGTTTTTTGGAGACAGGGTTTCTCTGTGTAACAGCCCTGTCTGTCCTAGAACTAGCTCTGTTGACCAGGCTGGCCTCAAACTCACAGAGATCCGCCAGCTTCTGCCTCCTGAGTGCTGGGATTAAAGGCGTGTGCCACCACCACCACCCGGCACTCTTTTGGACTCTTAGTGCTCTGGGTGGAAGCTCTGCAAGGGTTTCCAGCCAGTGAGGAAGGGACTTCTGGGAAGGACAAGTAAGGCATCTCACTAAGGTGATAATTAATCCTCTCATCTCCTTAACCTGGCTTCAGATGGAGCAGCTTTCCTGGAGGATGGGCTCTTGGCCAGGTGGTTGACATACCCATTTGGATTAAATCTTAAAGGGACGAGACAATCACATGCAATGTTTAGAATGGGTCTTCTCCCAGGACAGGTAGAATTTGTAATCTATTCTTTTTTCTTAATGGGCCTGGATAAAACCCAAATCCCTACACCCTTTCATTCAGTAATTTAAATCCTAAGGAGTGGCAAAGCTGCAGGTTACCTTTCTAATGTTACCAAGGAAACAGGAGGTAGAGTCCAAAGCCTCAATGGACTCCAAGGTTACCCTTACAGTCTTACCTCATCTAAAGTTGTGCTGTTTAGCCTTCTCTAATCTAGTGTTTCTTTTGCCTGGAATTTGTAAATACAGGTGTCCACTCATCACCAACCCATTCAGTGAAACGCTCATCTTTTCTCCACTATCCTGAAAGATTGCCTTTGTCACAAATGAAGGGTATAGATCTTCAAAGGGTAAAGATCTTCTGGGCCTTCTGTCATAGTAACTTATTTTCTCTCTCTTTTTTTTTTTACCAATTACACTGTCTCATACTGCCTCAGTGACTATCAGTTTATGATAAGTCTTGATATTCATAGGGGCAAGCCCTCCCACTCCATTCTTTAAGCATGCCCCAGATCTTCCTGGATTTTGACTTTGCATAAAAATGGAGTATCAATGTATCAAGTTCCACAGGCACAGACAGACAGACAATACCCTTGTGAGATTTGGATTCTGAGTGCGTAGACCCTGAAGGGCGTCTCTACAGTAATGATGCTGCCAGTTCCACAACAGTCTCATTGCTTTACTCCTTTTCAACTCTCAGTAATGTCTTTAAAAGTATTTTGTTAATTCTTTCAGAATTCCATACAATTATTTTGGTCATATTCACCACCAGCTCTTCTCCTTAGTTCCACCCATCCCCTCACCTCTCTACCCCCTCCAACTTCATGTCTTCCTTTTAAAATTTAATAACCCATTGACTCTAATTTGTGCTGTCTATACACTTCTGGGCATGGAGCCATCCACTGGAGTGAGGTCTACCTACCAGGAGCCACACCCTTAAAGAAAAGTAACTCCCTGGACCCCAAAACATCAACTACCCATAGCTCCTCAGTTAGGAGTGGGGGCTCGTGAGCCCCTCCCCACCACCAAGCTGGAATGCTGGCTGGCTTGATCTTTTTCGGGACCCCACAGCTGCTGTGGGTTCATGAGTACAGTGGTCTTATTGTGTCCAGAGGACACTGGTTTGCTAAAGTTCCCACCATCCTCTGGCTCTTTCAATCTTTCCTTCTCCCTTTCTGAAATGGTTCCTGAGCCTCAGAGGAGGGGTGGTAATAGAGCTGTCGTATTTGTCTCTGATCAGGTAACATCAGTAATGTTGACAGCTTCCTACAGGACAGCTTGTGCTCCCCTTCTTTCACATTCCTGAATACTTGATACTTTTTTTTCCCAGGGTTGTGGATGGAGCCTGGAGCCTCACATATGTTAGGCAAGTGCTCCACTCCTGACCTACATCCCCGGCTCACTGCTTGCTGTATTTCGATGCTATTGTAAATGGCATCAACCTTTAGTTTCTGCATGTTCTGCCCGAGGAGAGTTTGTGGAAAGCTTTTACAGGCAATTACGTTTGTCACTGCTGTCTGAAGCAAAGGATAATAGATAGGCAAACATCAGAGTAACCGAAAACCTTGGCTGATAAAGCAGAATGAGAGAGTTGAGAGAAAAGAGCTGAGAAAATTTTTCAACATATTTCTTGGAATCTAAAAGGCCACATGCGTTCCTAGGAAAGATCTAAAGGCCTAAGTGCTCAAGCCTGGATGACCTTGAGGCTCTACACAAGCAGGAAATGACGGCTAAAGCAGCATATGTAGCTGCATGGTTCAATGCGGAAGACAGACTTGAAAGCCTAACACATTGTGTTTTGGTTTTTGTGGTACTGGGCCTCATGCATGTTAGGCAAGTGCTCTATCATCAACATGGAAAATTTGCGGTATCTGTGAAAGAAACGGAGCCTTTCTTGGTGAGCTTAACTCAGGAGTTAGGGGGTTGCATGCTCACCATCACACAAAACTTCCCCTGAGCTGATGGCTTTAGGGTTCTTGTCTTGCATATCCGAAGAATGAACTTCCTGGACCATGGAGCACAGAGTGAGCTTTCAAAAGAAGAATTTTATTTTGGGGAGCTTAAGACAAAGAAAGATGGCGTTGGGTCACTAGTCTGGGTGCTTTTTAAAGGACTTAAGAGAGAAACTCGGGTGCGGTATGGGAAGGGAGATGAGCTGATCAGTCCAGTTGGCCCATCCAGGTGTCCAGGTGTCTCCTCTCAGTCGCCCTCAAATCCTCACATGTAGCTTCCAGGCAGGGGTAAGAGATAACAAGGAAGCAGGAGCCAGGGATTTCTTCTGGCGCCCCTGGCCTCCCGAAGGGACATTCTTGGAGCTGCTGCTTAGGCGGCTCCGCCAGACCTGAGCGGTTTCCATCTTCTGTTCTCATCTTCCCTAGACTGTCTTCCCAGCTCTAACATGCCTATTCTATACACTTAAGAAAATTGCCCAGGCCAGGTGTGTCGACACATGCCTTGAGGCAGATCTCTGTGAGGCCATGCTTCATCGTAAGATCCTGTCTCCAAAAGGAAAGAAAATCTCTCCAAGTAGCCGACCACTAGGCTACTACAGTGGAAGGAAAAACAATTCTTCTTTAAGTAAACTAATTTAAACCCAGCGTGGTGCAGCATGTCTGTAATCCCAACACTTGGGAGGCTGAGGCTAGAGGGTCAGTGAGTTAGAGATCAGCCTGGGCTCCACAACAAGACCTTGCCTCAAAAGAGAAAAATAATACTAACAAAGGAAAACTAATGCCAACAGAATGGCATGTTTCACTCAGTCTCTCCAAATGCAGGGATGACAGGCATGCACTGCCACATCTGCCTGTGAACACAGGTTTAATTTGCGATGACAACAGCACAGGACAGAGGGGTGTTAAACTATACAGAAGAAAGGATGGTTTTTTTTTGTATACTATTGAAATTAACTTATCATTGAACTGAACTGAATGGTTATGAATGTAAGATATTAAATGCAATTCTCAGGGCAACCACTAAAAAACAAACTGGAAAATATAAAGTAAAATAAATGTCAAGAAAATTTAAGTGATACTCTAGAAAATATTCATTTGATATATATATAAAAAGAGAACACAACAATGAAGATTAAGGAACAAATATAAGACATCCAGGAAAATATGCAATGGGAAAAGTTGTCCTTTATCAGTAATTACATTAAATGTAAATAGATTAAATCTCTAATTAAAAGTGACAAGTTAATAAAATGGATAAAATACATGATCCAATGATATGCTATCTATAAGAGATTTGTTCTAGTTCTAGACACACAAATAAATTGAAAGTAAATGGGTGGAAAAATATATCCCATGCCAACAGTAACTATAAACAAAGCCAAAGTGACTACACTAATAGTGAACAAAATGGACTTTAAGGCTAGTGGTCCCCTTTCGTTTGAAGACAATATAAGCATCTGCTTTGTAAGATGACATATATTCCACTTTCTTTTTTTAAAAAATCTGTGTCTGTGTGTGTGTGTGTGTGTGTGTGTGTGTGTGTGTGTGTGTGTGTACTGACACATAGGTACTAAAGTGGATGTGTGGAGGTCAGAGGACAGCCTTGGAGTTGAATGCTAGGATTATAGGCATGTATCACTATACCCAGCTCAAAATAATTGTTTTTAAATGATTTTTTATGATTTATGATTAATAAATGTTTTCTTCATACAGCTAAATTATGTGCCTATATACTCAGGCTCATATAAAAATTTCATAGGTGAAAAGTGATGGCAAGTGGAAACAGTATAAGAAGCCCTGATTTAAAGAAACTATCTCCAATTAACAACCACTCGCAAAGGAAAACTCAGTTTCTCCAAGGGAGTCTCTCTAGGTATACAAACCACACAAGTCCCATGCCCAGCAAGTCCCATCTACTGATGACCAACACAAAACAAACTCAGAGGTATTTTTTTGAAGATTTTTTTTTTGTCTCATATTGCTTTGTCCAGGCAGTTTTTTTTAAACCTTACTTGTCTTTTGCTTGTATATTATGGTTTCTGATTTTGAATTTTTATGGGTTTTGTTTGGTGTGTGTGTATGTGTGTGTGTGTTTCATGCTTGTCCTTAGTTTCTTTTTGTTTGTTCATTTTGTTTTATCCTTGTTTTTTTATTTGCTATTTTTATTCTGTCTTTTTTATTTGCCTGTTTTCTGGTTTTGTTAGTTTGTTTTTGTTTTTGGAGACAGGGTTTCTCTGTGTAGCTCTGGCTGTCCTGGAACTTGCTTTGTAGACCAGGCAGGTCTTGAACTCACAGAGATCCACCTGCCTCTGCCTCCTGAGTGCTGGGATTAAAGGCGATTCCCACTCACCTGGCTTGGACTGAGTTCTCTTTAACCCATTTAACCCATAATCCTTCATAAGGCAGAAGTGGGCCTTTCTCTGGGTCAGCTCCAAGCACCTGCTGCTTCTATTGTGCACAAGCTACAAGAACATTTATGCCTGAAGCAGCAGATGAGCCAGCACCCTTCCACCTGTGCAGTTTCTTTAAGTCCAGTGGTTCTCAACCTGTGGGTCGCAACCCCCTGGGGGTTAAACAACCAACCTTTTCACAGGGATCGCCTAGGACCATCCGAAAACACAGCTATTTACGTTACAATTTATAACAGTAGCAAAATTACAGTTATGAAGTAGCAATGAAATACTTTTATGGTTGGCAGTCACCACAACATGAGGAGCTGTGTATAAAAGGGTCACAGCATTGGGAAGGCTGAGAACCATTGCACAAGTCACACTTGTGGCTTAGTGCGTATTTGTCACTTTTCTAGTTCCTGTGACCAAATATCCAACAAGAAGTAACTGCAGACAATAGAGTCTCACTTTGGCTCATGGTTTGTGGGGATACAGTCCCTCATGGCTGCTGGAGTGCCAGGAGCATGAGGCTGCTTGCTCACAGGTTGATGGACCATCTGACTTTCTCCTCCCCCCACCCTCTGCCCCCACCCTTTTTATTGAGTCTGGACTCCTGGCCTATGGGAAGGTGTCACACAATTTTAGTGTGGGCTTTCCTCCTCAGCTAAACTTATCTGGAAACACCCTCACAGACACACTCAAAGGTGTGCCTCACTAATGCCCTAGGCATTTCTTAATCCAACCCAGTTGGCAATCAAAATTGATTGCTACAGCAAGGGTATTCTTTATGACCAGAGAAACCCTGTCTCAAAAAAACAAAAAAATACAATACAAAACAACAACAACAAAATAAAGAGCAATCTGATTAAAAAAACAAAGAAGATGGGACACTTCCCTTGTAGAATATGCTGGGAAGACTGCACACTCAAGGCTAGCCTAGGCTGCGAAGTGAATAGTGAGACTCTGTGACCAAAAAAAGGAGAGAGGGAAGAAAGGAAGGAACCAACGTGGGACACAGTATTTCCAGCACACAGGACTTCATCTTCTGGAAAATCTCACAAAAAGAAGGTAAGTGAGGGCTGGGGAGAGATGGCTCAGTCATCAGTAAAGCGCTTACCACACTGGCATAAAGATGTGAGTTCGAGCCCCAGAAGCCATGGGGGAAAAAGCCAGGTGCCGCACAGCTCCACTCTCAGGGCCCAAGCTTTAATTATTCCAGCTCTACCCTTGGACTAACCCAGAAAGACTAATTCATAGGGTAAAAATAAGTCCAAGATACTTTCAGACAGACGTCATACTTATTTATCTGTATGGAGACAGCTGAGACCATTCTTGATGGACAGTCCCACAGCAACTGGGCAGGGCTGGCTGTAAAAACTGCGCATTGACTCACCCAGAAGCTGCGTGCCAGACTTGGAGATGGAATGGCTTGTTAAAGGCACAGGTGACATGCTGGTTTGAAACTGATACCCTGTCATCCTCCCGGATACTGCATCCTAAATTAATGGGCATGTGTGCCACTGTGTCCCCAGTTGGTGAAATAAAAGGGTACAGTAAGAAAGGAGGAGAGGAGGGGCATTCCCACAGGCCGTTATTCTCAACAACCACGATGGGATTTTGTGCTTTTTTGTCTGGCTATCCTCAGTTCTGCTCGTTAGGAGATTCTAGCTCCCCAAGGGCTAGTTCCCCCACCCGGGGCTCAGAGAAAGCCCTGTGGAAATGTAAAGTATGGCTTCTACTCACTCACCTTAGGTTTCCCACACTAAGGATCAAGCAGGCAGTAAGAACTACTATTCCAGCAGGATTTAATTGACCTTGATCTTGATGAGGAGGTAGGGCTCTGCTGAGTATTGGGGATGGGAGGGGGTGTGCTATTTGACATTCAGATGATACTACTGGGTACTTCTCAGTACTTTCTTGCTCAATTCTTATTGGGGCTGTGGAACTCTGCCTTCTGGACATAACATGACTGTTGCTGTCTTGAAATCAGAACAGCTGCAATTACACACATGAGACCCTCACAAGATTGGATTCACTAACATTCCCTCATGGAGAGACTGGGCTCATGAGGTTCCCAAGGACCTACCCCATTCCTCCACAGGGATATATGAGCGCTTAACAATTGTTGGGGGAGGGAGACTCTTTGGTGGTGTAGCTGCCCATATCCTGTTAGTAACGCCAATTAAACCAATTAGTTCACCAGGCTAGATTTTGGCAGAACCATTGTTTTGGTCTGTCGTTTGCCCTATGTGGGGTACCTAGAAATATAGAAATAAACACACCAGGAAAAGTCACACAGCAATAGGAAGTAGTCACATCATGATCCTGGCCCAAAAAGGAGCTGGTAACTGAGATTCAAGACCCCTCAGGAATGAGAATATTCATCATGATATCAGAAAAACCACCTGCACTGAGAGTTGTTTTCCAAGGATAAAGACATTCTGGACTGGGTAATGGAGAAGGAAGGGCTCCGGTAAGGATTAGGTACTAACTGAGTGCAAATGTATGTGCGTGTGTGTTTGCGTGCACGTGATCGTGTGTGTGTGTGTGTGTGTGTGTGTGTGTGTGTGTGTGTGTGTGTGTGTGTGTGTGTGTGTGTCTGTGTATGAGTACAGAGGCCAGAAGTCAATCTCAAGTGTCATCCACCAGGAGCTATCCACTTTGGTTTTTGAGACAGGGTCTCTCACTGGGACCTAAGATTTGCCAATTAGACTCTCATCAACACTGAGATTACAAACATGAGCCACCATGCCTAGATTTTTTAATGTGGGGATTGAACTCCGGTCTTCATGCTTTTGTGCCAAGCTTTTTACCAACTGAGCCATTTCCCCAGCTCTCACCTTTGTGTAAGTTTTCAATGTGAAGCCCTATGTGCTCAAGAAACTGCTTCCCAAATTGACTTTATGAAGCAAGTGTGTCTGAGGGACACAGGTGTGAAGTGTGACAAATGCTGTAGTGCACTGCCCCAGTGTCCAGGGTCTTAGCTGAAGCATTCCTTTCTCTTGTCTATGGGAGTGCTGGAAGCTGACAGCTGGGAGAGGAGCCTCCAATGGAGCTTGCCTTTCAACTGAGGATGCCTGCCCCATCCAAGGTCAGAGCCCCAATCCAGGGGCATCTTATGTCCCTTGACTAGCCAATGTGGGAATACAAAGGCCTGGGCCCCCTCATCTCAACTGGGGGAAAAAATTTAAGGGCCATCTCAGCTCCAGAGGTCCTTGTGGAATCAACTGGGTCTTGGCTGCAAGACCAACTTTTCCCTCTGTCCAATTCTATGTCCCCCATGCCCCTGGGGTGTAGTTCCTGAGAGTGCTCCTCAATAAACTTCCTACATGCAAATATCTGCCTCAGGGTCTGTTCCCCAGGAAACCTGGCTGGTGACAAACTGTTTTACAGTGGTACTCTTGGGCACCGCACACGTGAAATACTGGGTAGGGCTGTCGTGGCTGAGGAATTATTGCTTCCTTCCTTACTGCTTGGAGCAATCCTCAGGAGTCTGAAAAATCAACACTGGTGACTTCGAAGAAGACATTTCTATTGGTCTGTCTTCCCCTAGCCATCCTGGGAGGGAGATTTGCCATTGATCAATTACACAGTGCCACACACAACCCCCTTCCCCTGCATTCTGAGGATCCTGGCATTAATTTTTCTGTCAGCAGATCTCCTCCCCTCCCCCATCAGGTTAACCCCCCCCAACACACCCTGCCCCAGACTAACTCATGGGGTAAAAATAAGTGAGAGCTAGCTATAAACAGAATGGCATTGGGGCACCATCCTTATTTATCTGGGAGGAGACAGCTGAGGCCAGTCCTGGTGGATAGCTCCGTGATAACTCAGCAGGACTGACTGTAAAAGTTGAATAGTGTGTGACATTTTAAGCAGGGAGAAACCTGGTGAGTCTCATGGCTCATCTTTCCACTGATCTCCTTTGGAGCATCTCCAGCATACGGTACCAGCCTTTACAGGTGCCCACTCATCTAGGGACAAAGGGGAGGAAGACAACAGAGGCATGAGGTTCCTGTCTGTGAACCCCCTCTGCTTGTTCCATAGTGGCAAAGGCAGACCCATTAACAGATAAGTGACTTGCAGTGCCCATTCCATAAATCACCCACAAGAAACCTAAGCATTTGAGATGTCCAGGATTTCTGGGTCTTCCTACAGAGGGGGTTCATATAGTGAAGATATTATGAGTCCTGGCATGTGTCAACAGTATTGTCCATTCTAATACTGAGTCCATTCACGGGGCCAGTGAGATGGTTCAGCAGTTAAGACACTTGCAGCCAAGTTCAACGACCGGAATTGGTGTCTGAGGACCCACATGTAGAAAGAGAGAACCAATTCCCAAAAGTCACTCTTTGACCTCCACACATGGGCCATGGCATGCCCCTCACCAACACAAATAAATATAATTTGAAATAAAATAGTCTATCCTTGTGTTCCTGTGAACTGGTTCCGGATACATGTACTATAGACAAGGTAAGAGGTTGGTGAATTGACCAACTCTAAGTTGTGGAAGGTGCCAATCACCAACTCTTGGTCATTGGCACTGGAGCTGACCCTCAGCTTGCACGCTCAGCTGGTATTGAAAAAGACAGCCATACTTTGGCTCAGCCCTGGCAGAATGCCATGAAATGGAGAACAAGCAACAAAAACAGTGGGAATTATTCCCAGAGCCATGGCAAGACTTACCAAGAATAAGAGAATGTGAACAAAATACAAAAAGAGAAAGGCATAACCACAGGCAGAAACATGATAATTAAAAGTGTGTGGGGGGGGGGACCCAGTGTAAATCACTCTGCACAATGGAAACAGAGAGCGAAAATATAGTGAAGTCCTAGTAATCTATAAAATGCCAATGTTTGATCAAGAAGGTAACTGTTTCCAAGCCAATAAACACGAAGGCATGAAAGACACCCCCTCTCCAAGAGCTTCAGGTTTTCTAGGTGAGTTCTGTTGTAGTCCATTTGAACACATTGATAATAAACTTCGAGTCCCCAATAAGGTGTGTGTCACATTAAGGAAAGAAATCAAAGCACTTCCCCTTGGTGTCATTTGAATTCTCTACTTCCATCTGCCTGTGTCTTCCGTCCTTTTGTCTGTCTGTTGTATGAGTCTGAATCTGTGCCTACCTGAAGAATGTCTTATGAATCTGTCCCTGTGTCTGTATCTGTACGTCTGTGTGTGACCTAACAAAAGGCTTTGCTCTATCTTTTATTGAACAGCATCACATGGGGACGGAATGAGGGATACTCTACAGAACTCTTCAACAGAGTTTCACAAGGGATTAAGTCACTGAATCCAACTGACCCCAACTGACCCAGATAACAAACAGTATCACCAACACCATTGTTTATCAGGCAATATCCATATATTGTGTTCAACATTTACAGTGGATATTAATTTTATAAAATTGCTTCCAACCTCTGTATTTGCTGCTTTCAGCAAATGATACAAATGCATTATTTTGGGACAGGGGCATGGAAAAGTGCATAATTTAAGATTACAGTTAAGCATCGGCTTAGATTGTAAAAGCTTATTACGTGGGCAATTCAAGGCAAGTAAGGTTGGCTGTTACATTGCTTTCTTAAAAGCAGGTTAAACAAGCAGGCTGAGTCCACAGTAGGTAGGCTAGCAGTCTTGAGTTTGAAGGGACCTCAGGGTGTATCGTTAACTGGCTGAGAGATCCAGCAAATGGTCCAGTCTCTTAGAACGTTAGAGACATTTTCATTACAATATTGCATCACCACATTGTGTGAAACTTTCTCTAAGTTCTATTACATTTCTTTATTTATGGGGAGGGGTTGCTCTTGTGTCACATTCACCGGTAGTGGGTTCTCTCTTCCCACCATGTGGGTTCTGAGGATGAAACTCAGGTCGTCAGGCTTGGAAGCAAGAGCCTTTACCCACTGAACCATCTCCCCAGACCAAATTCTGTGAATCTTTTTAGAAATGTTTGATTCCGGGCTGATATGATCCCCTGCCCAGAGAATGGCCACGCCCACTTCAATTGATGTAATCAAGATAACCCCTCCAGGCAAACCCAGAGGTCCATCTCCCTCATGATTCTAAGTCCTGTCAAGCTGACAATTAACACCAACCACCACAGATGGACTTGCAGATGATGGATTGAGTAGCATCATCTGTGTCATCTACCCAGTACAGAGAGTTGGTCTGTCTCCCAATTGGGCTTCTCAAAGAGCACTGGAGACCCAGGTGTGCCACAAGACCCAAAGTCAGTATGGCCCTGGAGTCTGGTAAGTGAATCTCCCTGGAATGAAATTCTGATGGAGGAATGGTAGTTCTGTCACTACTCCTATTGGTTAGCAGGGCAGCTGAGAGCTCTTCCAACTGGCCCCAATCCCAAACCACTCTGGCTGGCAGCCTGGTGAGCAAAACAAAAATAAGAGCTAGGGAGTGAGTAACCTCAGCCTTTGCTCTCTCCAAGAGGCACCTAGCCAAAGACATAGAAGGCAAGTTAATTGGAATAAGTAGTGATTATACACGCTTACCTGCATGGTGAACCATCTCAGCAGAGAGTATTCAGGTTTTGATTGAAACACTTTGAAGGAGGTCGAAGAGATGGCTTAGCAGGTAAGAGCACTTGTAGTATGAATAGGAGGACCTGGGTTCAAATCCCCAGAACCCATGTGAAAATCCAGGCTTGGTCAGACAGCCTTATAACCCCAGCGCTGTGCACAGGAGACGGAGACGGAAGGATTGCTGGGGCTTACTGGCCATCAGCCTCGTTCAGGCTCAGTGAGAGACCCTGTCTCAAAAGAATATGGTAGAGAGTGATAGAGCAGTATGCCTGGCATCCACCCCTCTCTCTCACACACACACACGCATATACACCACACACATACATTACACACTCCAATAATAATGGAGACACTAAGATGGCATTTACCACCAAAGTGTTTGATGCCCTGAACCCACACAAAGATGGAAAGAGAGCTGACTAAACCAAATTGCCCTTTGACTTCCACATTTGCACTGGGACATGAGTGTACCTACATATATGACCCCCATGTTGGAAGGACAGAACCAATTCCTGCAAATGGTCCTCTGACCTTCACAAGTTGCCATGTGCACTGTCCCCTGCATGCACTAAGTAAATAAATAAATGCTCAAGAACAGAGACATTTGTCATAAATAAGTCAGGCATTCATCTCCTCAAATATGACCACTAAAGGATCTTAGGTGCTCCCATAATGTAGACTAGGTTGGCCTCACAAATATCTGGCTATCCCTGCCTCCTGAGTGCTAGGATTAAAGGTGTGCACCACTACATCTACCTGTACTTACCTTTTTTTTTTTCCATTTCAGTTTCTTCCACATTATATTTGACCCACCATTCCTGTGGTGGTGTCATTCCTGTTGGTGATGATGCTGTGTTATCATCCCTCACTTTCCATTCCATTTCTGTGTCTGCTCTGCCTGTATTACTGGGGGTTGCTATCATGCTCCTCTTTCTACATGGTCCTGGGGTCCAAGCCTGACACTTGGAGCAGGTTGGGCTCGTACTCTGCTGCTGAACAGGGTACTCCCAACCTAGCTAAAGGAAATTGCACCTCCCTCCACCCATGTGCCAGCCCCACTCAAGCCTCAGTGGATATCTCAACTTAGAAACTAAGCGGGAAGGCGGCCAAGTTGGTTCAGTAGATAAGGGTGCTTGCCACCAAGCATGACAATCCAAATTCAATCCCTGAACCCACATGGTTGAAAGTGAAAACTGACTCATATAAGTTGTTCTCTGACCTTACCTTTACTCCATGCATGCGCGCGCGTGTGCACGCGCGCGCACACACACACACACACACACACACACACTTTAGGTAGACAGATAGATACATAGATAGATAGATAGATACATAGATAGATACATAGATAGATACATAGATAGATACATAGATAGATACATAGATACATAGATACATAGATAGATACATAGATAGATACATAGATAGATACATAGATACATAGATACATAGATACATAGATAGATAGATAGATAGATAGATACATAGATACATAGATAGATACATAGATACATAGATAGATACATAGATACATAGATAGATACATAGATACATAGATACATAGATACATACATAGATACATACATAGATACATAGATACATAGATAGATAGATACGTAGATAGAATTTTAAAAAGAGAATTGGAGTGAGTTGAGTGTGTTGGTACAGACCTTTAATCCCTGCACTTGGGAGGTTGAGGCAGGAGGATCTCAGGTTCCCATTCTACGCGAACTACATCAGACCTTTTCTCAAAAGGACTGCTGGGATACAAGCGATGTGTTATCTCTGCCCTGTTTTAACTTGGCAGACATCTAGAAAATCACTCATCATTTGGGCACTGTCGTGCATGTGTGCTGAATGTGAATGAAAAGTTTAAGGAAATTCTAACAAGATTTTTTTAACTTGTATTTAATATGTCCAGGTGTTTTGCCTGCATGCATGTCTGTGCACCACATGTGTCTCTAGTGCTGTGGAGACCAAAGGAGAGCATGAGATCCCCTGGAACTGAAATTACAGACAGTTGTAAGCCACCATGTGGGTGCTGCAAATGAACCAGTGGGCTCTGGAAAAGCAGCCAGTGTTCTTAACCACTGAGCCATGTCCTCAGTCCCTCTAATGACGTTTTCTTGTTGTTGTTATTTTTACTATTCCTGTTGGAACCACGTTTGCCTTATATGGAGTTTGAGGAAAACCTGGTACACCAAATGGGAAAATTTGAATTAGAATCCAATCTAATGCCATGAATACGTGGGACTTAGTGGGGGTCAATTTTCATTGTCAGTTTTACTGGATTCAGAATCATCTAGGGGCCACACATTTGCTTATGACTGTGAGGATCTTTCCAGAGATGTTTAACTGAGGAGAGGACACCCAGCTCTGAGTGTGTGACATCATCCCACCGACAGTGGAAAAGAAGGAAGTCTGTCGATCATCAGCATTCATTTCTCTCTGCATCCTGCCTGGGGTGCAGTGTAAGCAGCCACCATGCCTTCTCCTTCTTGATGGGCTGTTTCCCCTCAAACCATGAGACGAAGTAAACACTTGAGTCCTTAAGTTGGTTTTGTGGGGTGTTTTTGTTTTGTCACAGCAGTGGGAAAGTGGCTAATACACGCAAGCCCTGTGCGTGGGGAAACCGTAACAATAACAGAAGAAAACAGATTACCATCTTGCCAGGCAGAGAAGGACTTCTTTTTTGTATGTGTCGGCGGGGGGGTGTTGGATTTTCAAGACAGGGTTTCTCTGTGTAACAGTCCTGGCTGTCATGGAACTCACTCGGTAGCCCAGGCTGGCCTTGAACTCACAGACATCCGCCTGCCTCTACCTTCCGAGTGCTGGGATCAAAAGCGTGCACCACCACACCTGGTTAGGACTTCTTATAAGCAGCTTCAAAAGCACAAATCAGAAAGTAAAGGGAAATTTGATTCCCTCAAAATCTAGGCTTTTTGTTTATTAAAGGAGACAGCAGACAAAGGGAATAAATATATGGCCAAAATGGAAGGAAAGGTTTGCTGTCTTTAGAAGTGACAAGACAGGAACATATCAACTTTATGAGAAATACCTTCCAAACAACAACGAAGAACAGCATACCCACCAGAAAGCTGGCAAAGAATGTAAACAAGGAGATTAGGGAAGGGGCCATGCTTGATTAGGTGCTCAAAATTCGAAGAAAGCAATTAAACAAAATTAAGACAGGAGTTTCTTATATATTGATTTCAAAAGCTTGGGAGCTGCATATTGCTATGTGTTGAGATATTGAGGTTATAGGGAGCCGCCCTCCTCCCAAGTTTTCTGGTAAAGAATCTATCATCTTTTGACACAAATAAAGCAAGCATGTTGAGAATAGCCCAGGAATTCCCCTTCTGGGTCTAGCTTGTGGAAGTGTAGAGGGCTACATAGTGTATGCCAAAGCCCATGGACTGGCCACCATAGAGCAGTCCAAAGCGTGCAGAAGAGGCAGGTGCCATGCATATATATCCACACAGGGAAATCTGAGAGCTGTCATGAATGAAAAACTTTTAAAAACAGAATACTAGCCAAGTATAGTGGTGCACGCCTTTAATCCTAGCACTTGGGAGGCAGAGGCAAGAAAATCTCTGTGATTTCAAGGCCAACCTGGTCTACATAGTGAGTTCCAGGATAGTCAGGGTTATACAGAGAAATCTGGTCTTGAAAACAAACAAACAAATAATAACAACAACAAAACCAGAAGGCAAATCTGTAACAGAATGTATGTAAATTTAAAATACCAGAACAGGAAAATGGATAAACACATAGTGACACATTTATACAGTAGAATACTCCTTAGCAACAAAAATAAACTATTGGCATATGTAAGAACACACAAGTCCCCAAAACACTCCCATACCTGGATGTAGTAGCACACACCTTTAATGCCAGCACTCAGGAGGCAGAGAAAGGCGGATCTCTAGGAGTTCAAGGCCAGACTGGTCTACAGAGAGAGTTCTAGGACACCAGACTAGAGCTGCTTAGTAAGACCCTGAGACCCTGTCTCAAAAAAAAAGGAACCTCTCTAGTGAGCCAAAGCCACAATAAAATACAGCATGTAGTTCCATGTCTGAAATTTTAGAACAAGTTACTCCACTGTCCAGCAGAAAAGGGAGATGGAGTGTTGCTTAGGGATGGAATGGATGAATTGGACAGAAGGCAAGGAAAGGTTGAGTGATGGAAAGCATCTAGACCAGTGGTTCTCAACATGTGGGTCACAACCCCTTGGCAGTCAAATGACTTTTTCACAGGGGCCTCCTAAGACCATCAGAAAACACAGAGATTTACATTAGCATTCATAACAGTAACAAAATTACAGTTACGAAGTAGCAAAGAAAATAATTTTATGGTCGGAGGTCACCACAACATAAAGAACTGTATTAAAGGGTCACAGGATTAGGAAGGTTGAGAACCACTGCTCTAGACCTTGACCAAGGTAAAAAGGATGCATGTGCTTCTCCAAACTCATCCAGCTGTGCATTTTAAACGAGTTCATGCTCTTGTGAGGAAATTACACATCAGTAAAGTTTTTTGTAAAACTAAAGAAGCCAGCTGGGTGTGGTGCTTCACCCTCATAACCACAGCACTCGGGAAGTTGAGGTGGGGCAATTATTGAACTTTCTTG
>LZPO01097119.1:299065-315832 GCA_001675575.1 Neotoma lepida
GAGTCCAGAAGGTGGCATTGGAGCCCCTGGAGCTGGAGTTACAGATGGTGATGAGCCATCCAATGTGGGTGCTGAAAGGTCCTCTTGAGGAACAACAAGCATTCTTAACCACTGAGCCATCTCTAGCCTCTCTCCTAAGTTTTTATAACAATTTCATGTGACTTGAATTAATATGAGTTAGTCCCTAGGGCCCTCTTGTTTCTAAAGGAATGTCCCCCACCAGCCATGACCGGAACCGACTCTGCACTGGAAAACATTAACAGCTACAGCTATGTAGCATCCCCAGAAGGCATTGCTCATTGAGGGGAGGGGCAGCTACACAGCTATCCCAGGTTCCAAACCATTAATCCAGATCCCCACCACCACCACCAAGTGTATTTTAGTCTTGGTACCCTGTGTTATTTTGTTCGTAATTGGACAAAACATTCCTTCTACTGCTCTTTTGGCAACTGTAATTCTAACACATTCTTTCCCACCCCCTGACAGGCAGGTATACAGCCTTGGCCCCCAGGTGCTCACACACCAAGCCTGAAGACAATGAAAACAATAGCCAGAGAGGTGGAGAGGAGAATCCATCCCCCACTGAAAGAAGGTTCGTACTTCACAAAACTTCTTAAGTTCTCGTTCTTTCTTATCAAAATTATTTTATAACCAAGTATGGTGGTGCATGAGTTATATGCCAGCCTGGTGTACATAGTGAGTTCTAGGGAAGCCAAGGCTATGTAGAGACCCTGCCTCACAAATAAATAAATAAATAAATAATATTTTTATTATTTTATGTGTATGAGTGTGTTGTCTATATGTATGCCTGTGCACCACATGCATGCCTGGTACCTGAAGAGGCCAAAAGAGGGAATTGATGCCCTAGAACTGAAGTTACAGACAGTTGTGAGCTGCCATATGGGTGCTGGGAATTGAACCCAAGCTCTCTAGAAGAGTAGTAAGTGCTCTTAAACACTGAGCCATCTCTCCCATTCCCAGGAGATAGCTTTGTTGGTAAAGTACTTGCCTGGAAAGCCAAGGACCTGAGTTTGATCCCCAAAAACTGAGCAAAAAAGAAGAAAAAAAGCCAGGCCTAAGGCCTCTTGATGACACACACTTATAATCCAGTACTGAAGAGACAGAGACAAACACCATGCTGGGGCTTGCTAGCCAGCCGGCCTAGACTACCAAATTAGTGAGTTACAGGTCAGTGAGAGACCCTGTCTCAAAAAACAAGGTAGATGGCTCCTCAGGAAGGACACACTCTGGCTTCCAGCACCTACATGAACGTGAGCACACGCACTTACAAAGACATAAAACAAAGTAAGTTCACATTGTGTGTGTGTGTGTGTGTGTGTGTGTGTGTGTGTGTGTGTGTGTGTGCTGACATGTGAAGAGCACAGGTAAATGCTAGCTGTCTTCCTCAGTCTTTCTCTGCCTTGGTTTTTAAGACAGGGTCACTCACTGAACCTGGGGGCAAGACTGGCAAGCCAGCAAGTCCCAGGGATGCCCTGTCCCCACCTCCCTAGCACTTGGCTTGCAGGCAGGTGCCAATGAGTCTGGCTTTTATGTAGGTGCTGGGTATTGAACTCTGGTCCTCATCTTTTTGTAACAAGCACTTTATCCACTGAGCCATCTCCCAAGCCAAAGTTCTTATTCTTTACAAGGAGTCAGCTCTTTGCTCCTTCAGTGCACTTTGGTTTTCTAGAGCTGGAGCTGGCCGGAAGGCAGACCTTAGTCAATGGCTGTTAGGTGGGACAATGGATAAAGCCGGCTCCCTTGCCTTATGGAGGGGGAGTTCTGAGGAGCAATATTCTAAAACTCTCCCCCACTCCTAAACCAGAATGAAGTTACCCCTGACCCCACCCCAGACCCCAGTCAGGCTTTATTTGAAGTGAACTGCTCACATGGCTTCTTCCATAATCTAGGCCGCTGACTGGCACAGGGCCCTTCCCTGTGTCAACTGAGGGAAGAACTCTCAACTTGCAGATGGGACTCCCAGCTCACCACCTCTTCTCCAGGCACCTCTCAGCAGAAATGCTGAGTCATGGCAGGTGTTCTCCTCCAGTCCTGTTCCCACATCCTGTCATCCACAAGCACTGGGGGCCTCCATCTAATTGAGCCCTCAGCCCTGGACCCCTATCTACCTTTCCCCACAACTATTTCACCTACATAGATAAGCCCTGAGCAGAGCACACATACCCGGTGCAGCTGTAGGGACTAGAGGCCATTTCTGACCCCAGGGAATGTTCCAGAGAGATCTTCAGCAGCTGAACCCAGAAGAATGAGATAAGTGGTTCACCTCCCACCTGTTAGTCAAATACCATAGATAATTCCCAGAACAGAAACAGCCCCTGGCCCTGAGGTCCACTGAGAGGGAAGGAGGTCAGCTGCCAACATTCCTGCAGCGGCCAAATGCCTCAGATAGAGGCTGTGGGCCTTGGGGAAAATCTCTAAACGTCAGGGCCCTGAGCTAAAAACTTAGAATGAGAACAGATACCTCACAGGGCTGATAGGGACATCAAAGCCTTATCCAGGTGCTGTTACAGGCACAGATATGTAGACAGAAGGTTGAACAATGAGATACAGAATGAAAGAAGCAGAAAGTCTGTGGAGGCGACACAAATCAGGCAACTGGGGACATCTACACATTCTAGTTAGTTTCATGTGTTGACTTGGTTGGACTAAGGGCCACTCAGACAGCTGATGTGGTAATAGTGTACTCATTGTTTTGGGGTGTTTGAGGGTGTTTCTGAAAGAAGATAGAGTTTAAGTTGGTAAACTGAGGATCACAATGAAAGTATTTGTGATGCAGTCCACTGAAGGCCTGAAAAGCAGATGTACCTGCTACCAGGCCAGTCCTTGTGTTGGGAGGCCCAGTTGCTTCTGCCCTTGGCTGTGGTGGCCATGGTTCCTGAGACTTTGCTCTCAGACCAGGACTTGCACCATTAGCTTTTTGGGGTGCCCAGTTTGCAGATAACGGATGGTGGGATTTCTTGGCCACCATAATTGTGTGAGCTAATTCTTACACTAAATATATATGTATTTTCCATTGGTCCTATGTCTCTGGAGAACTCATGACAAACATGGAGAGATGATGGGATGGGTGAAGGGCGATATATTTATTAGGGATCATCAAGCCCTATGAAAAGAAGTGGAAGATGCCAGGAAAGGGTAGGATAAGAAACCAAACTGGGGTGTGGGCTTGGTAAAGCCTTAGGCAGCCTGGCAGAAAGCTCTAGAGCCAGGCTCACCAGTAGAGTTCTGCATTAGGCTGAGCTAGACTAACATGGCCATCCATTGTCCCTCTTCATGCTCTCAAACCATGCCTTTATTCTTGGTCATTGGGTGTGGGTGGCTTTGAGGAGGATGTGTCCTGCAGTAAGGGGGCACTCCAGTCTAGGAAGACTTTAAGAGCTGACAGTGGGGATGATCTGCTCTGTGGGACCGCCCTTCATAGATAGACAAGGATTTCCCCTGACGAAGGATCATATGACACATTTGCCTTTACAAGAGGGATTGGGCATACCAAAAAAGTGATTGTTCCAACCGCCCATTAATTCACTATCCACTCAGACAGACAGTCATATGGTCAATGGACAGCTGTTATTGAGGACTTATTTTGTGCTGTGGCTTAAACTAAGGGCTATGAAAAGATTAGAAGAGCAACAAGATGGTTTGGGTAGCCTCAGAAGCAGGTCCCAAGATGAGAAGACAGTGCTAGCCCAGGACAGTGGTGTATATATGGACAACCCTAGCACTCGAAAGGTATAAGAAAGAGGAAGAGGAATTCAAGGCCAGCCTGGGCTACATGAGCCCATGTATCAAAAGAGAGGGAAAAAAAGAAGAAAAGGAAGTTGAGGAACAGAGAAGTGTCAAGCACTACTTCCTGCTTAATTTGGGAGGAGCCAGGAGCACCAAATGGGGAGTGAGGAGGTGTACCAGAGAAGGGAATTAAGTAAATTAACTCTGGATTTATGCGCTGGAAAGATGGCTCAGTCAGTAAGGTCCCTATTGTGCAAGCAGAGTTCAGATCCTCAGAATCTATGTGCAAAGCCAGATGTGGCAGTACACACCCGTAATCCCAGTACTGGGAGCTGGGGTGGGTGGGTAGAAGATGGAGGCAGGCAGATCCCCAAAGCTCATTGGCTGGCCACTCTAGTTCAGCAAGAGATCCTATGACAGAAATGAAGGCTGTGGTTAAGAAGGTTCAGTGAGGGGGGAGGGCTTACTGCTGAGCCTGATTACCTGAGTTCAAACCCCAGGACCTACCTAGTGAAAAGAAAGAGCCTATTGTCAAAGGTTGTCCTCTGCCACGGCATATGTGCACACATGTGTGCACGAATGAGCTTGCGCGCGCACACACACATAGACACGCACACACAAATGTAGTAACAAAAAGGTTTTTTAGAAAAACAAAGGTAGGGCCAGCTGTAGTGGTGCATGCATTAATCCTAGCATTTGGGAAGCAGAGGCAAACAAACGTCTGTGAGTTCAAGGCCAGCCTGGTCTAAATAGTGAGTTCTAGAACAGCCAGAGCAACCAATGAGACTCTGTCTTGAAAAAAACAAAACAAAACAAACAAAAAAGGTGGAATGTAATTGAGGAAGCTCCTCCCTCCCCCAGTATTGATCTCTGGCCTCCACACACAAGCACACACATCGCTAACAAATAGAAATACCACATACGGACACAAAAGTATGGGCTTTAATGGCCACCACTTGTGAGCCCCTGGAACACATTCCCACAGAGAACTTGAAACAGAGCACAGACTTTTCCCTTATCGAAGAGAGCCAGGGTGCTCAGACACCAGTCCCCGTTGGGCAATGGCTGACAACTGCTCTCAGAAGCATTAAATGCCTGGCACTTTCAGATTGTAGTGTCACTGAGTGTGGAAATGGTGAGGGCAGGGGGCGCTGGCAGTGGGGGGCGCTGACACTGGGTACTGAGCTCATGGCAATACTTTACAGACTGGGGGTGTGGGGGAAAGACCATCAGAGAACAGCCTGTCAAGAATGATGATGTACACTGACTTGAAATGCGGCATACAAAGAAAGCCTGTGTTATGGTTGGGATCTGAAATGTCTCCCACAGTCCATATGAATCAAGGTTTGGTTGCCAGCCTTTGGCACTATTGGGAGATGGTGGAACCATCAGAAGGTGAGAACTAATGGGTCACCAGGGGGAACATGGCTCTAGAACAAGCAGAACCTGAAGAAGGCGTTCTACTTGCTATTCAAGGATTGAAGAAGCAGACTTTGCCATGACCCGGATCTACTGGCTAGAGAAATCTCAGCGGCTACAGAGCACAGAATGGGTTTAAGGAAATGGGACTGGGGTGGGGGAGGAGGGCAGAGGGCCCAAGGGGGCTCTGAAGAGAGAAAGTAACCGAATCAAGAGATAAAGAATGCACCTGGACTCATCTTGCAGAAGGAGGAGCTGGAGGGAGGCCCGGAGGTCAAGCATGGATTCCCATCCATTTCACCACACACTGGAGACAGGGTTAGCAAGATTTTCGTAAGATCTGCCTCCTCACAGCCATAAGCTGAATGAGTCACAGAGTGCCACTGTCACTAGCTTGAGCACGTTCTGTGGACAAAGTTAAACAGGCTGGAAATTTTGATTCAAACCCATTTTTCAATGAGATGATTCACTCCACTTTATCTTTCAAGGTATTCAAAGAGTTAAAGGTAGTCTTTCCAAGCCAGATGGCAGAGTACCCACCTGGAGGCCCAGCACTGAGGGGCTTGAGAAAAGAGCATTGTGTTCAAGGCCAGCTTGGGCTATATAGCTGAGACTTTGTCTTAAATAAACAAATGCAGGCCTGAGGAGGCGATGTAGTGGTAAGGTGCTTGCCACCCGAGCATGAGGACCTGAGCTCGATGCCCAGCACCCACATTAAATAAAAAAAGAAAACAACCCCACACACAGCAGTACACACTGGAAAATCCAGACCTGGGGAAGTGGAGACAGGAGACTCCTGAGGGCTTGCTAGACAGGCAGTCTAGCTGGATTGATAAGCTCTAGGTTCAGGGAGCCGCCCTGTCTCAAAAATTAAGGTGAAAGAAAAAAAGGAATAAGATGAAGAGCAATTGAAAGCCCATTGTCAACCTCTGACCTCTACATACACACACGTACTCACACAGGCAAACTCATATACACACACGCACACAAACGACAAAAGTAGTTGTTCCCATAGGTGCTGTGTCCTTTTAGCTTTCTCTTTTCCCCAGGGCTGACTTCATTGGCTTTTTGATCAGTAAGCACACTGCCTAGACTACAGTGTTTTACGCGCTGTTTGGCTTATTTTTTCCTGACAGGACCAAAAGCAAGCTGTATCCCACTGAGGTAAGGCCGGAAGCAGCAAGGAGCTAGGAACTGAACATGCCACCTCAATTGCCACACTAATTCTGGCATCTGGCTACGATGATGGCCCCCCCAAAGAAGTCTATCCTGGAAGCAGCAAACATCCATTCCATTTACACCCCATCAGCAAGAACTTAACCACAGAGCCGTATTTAGCTGCAGGCAAAGCTGAGAAGTGTAATTTTTAACTTCAGGTGGCCATTTACCCAGCTAACAAATTCAGCCTTTAAAACCATCTTTTATTAATTAGTTTCTCTGTGTGTGTGTGTTCATGCACACACATATGTACCCCTAAGTGCAGCCCTTAAGAGGCCCTGCCACCTCTACTTTTGCCTGGGAGGATTTTCAGGTCACATATGAAGGAGCTCAAGACATCCTGTTAGAGAAAGGAACCATTTGGATGGGAACCAAGGTCCCATTTCTATTAAAGAGCTTCACTAACCCTACAGAGAGAGGCTCGGTCTTTCCAGTTAACCCTGGTCATCTGAACCAACCCCAACAGAGGCTTTGGTTGTATGAGGGAGGCCATTTTGGGTTTTCCAGCTCTGGCCAAAATCCTGTAGAAAGTACCACATGGAACACAGATGCCTGTCTAACACAACTATGAGAAACAAAAATGTAGTTGCTTCAGGCTATCAGCTCCTGGAGCCAGTTGTTAGGCAGCAAGAGCTAACAAATACAAACAAGATTCTCCTTTTAGAGTGTGGAAATGGTGTTTTAAAGAATCAATCACCCCTGCAATTGTTTTTGTTTTTGTTTTTCGAGACAAGGTTTGTCAGTGTAACAGCCCTGGCTGTCCTAGAACTCACTCCGTAGACCAGGCTGGCCTCGAACTCACAGAGATTCTCCCGCCTCTGAATCCCCAGTGCTGGGATTAAATGCATGTGCCACCACCGCCCAGCTCAGCTTTCTTTCTTATAGAACCCAGAACCACCAGCCCAGGGGTGAGCCCACCCACAATGGGCTGGGCCCTCCCCCATCAACCCTACCCCATCAATCCCTAATTAAGAAAATGCCCTACAAGCTTGCCTATATCCCAATCTTCCATTATGGAGGCATTTTCTCAAAGGAAGCTCCCTCCTCTCAGATGACTCTAGCTTGTGTCAAGGGGACTAAAGTAGCCAGCCCACCACTGCTTCTAAGCCTGCCCTCCAGACAGCTCAGCATTTCCTCTTCAGTTCCACCAAATAAATAATGGAGTCTTGATGTGGTTATGTGGGGAAGGGCTCTGAAAGAACCAATAAATAGCTACAAAATTACACCCAGTACTTTTCATACAGTAGCAGGCCTCTTAGGCTGATAAAGGCTGGTAAAAGCATGGCCCCCACCCATGGCACCATCTGCAGATCAGAACTTTTAGAACTCATTAGAGAGATGAAGTCGTGGGGTAAGCACCTGACCAGAATTCTCGGGCTATATGTAAGCGCCTCCCATGAGAGATGGAGCATAAGCACTCGTGGGCAGCATATGAGGTCCGATGGGCATTTTAGCTGAGACGCTAAAATGTGAGGGGGAATGTGATGGTTACTATTAATTGCCGATTTGACAAGACCTGCAATCACTGGAAGATGGGCCTTTGATTATGTCCAGGAGAAGGGGAAATTTTGACTATGCTGATTGTCGTGCCACTGTGGGTGGCACAATTCCCTGACTGAGATCATGTGGAGAAAGGGAGCTGGCCACAGCATACAATCATGATTCTGCTGGCTTAGAAGCAGTGGTGGACTTCCTAAGTGTGGATGCAGTGTAAGCAGCCAGGCCCTACGCTATCGCTGTCTGCTGCTTTGTCTTGCTTGTCTCGAAGGACTTTATCCCTCTGGATAAATTCAAAACAATATGTATCCCCAGCAGTCCTGAAATTCACTATATAGATGAGGCTGACCTCGAACTCACAGAGATCCATCTGCCTCTGCCTCCCAAGTGCTGTGATTAAAGGCATGCGCTACTACATCTGGCTGAAAGCTGAAACAGACCCTGCCCCCCCTAGGTTGCTTTTATCAGATGTTTTATGACAGTGAGGAGAAAGATGCTAAGATGGCAGTCAAACAGAAATGCTAGGAGTAGAACTCTGACTTCTGTTTGATGAGCTCATCAGCAGGCTGAGGAAATCACACAGAAAAGGTAAGTGGAGGGAATCAGAGCAGAACATCTGAGAGCCATGGGATGTTGTCAAATGCGTTGAACGGGAATCCCAGAAGGAGAAGAGAGAAGAAAGCAGGTGGAATTTTTGAATAAATAATGACTGAGGATTTTTCAAAATTAATGGCAGGTGCCCAACCATAGATTCACAAAGCTCAGAAAAGAAAACAAAATCAAATCAAAACAAAACAAAAAAACCCAAAAACAAAAAACCAAACAAAACCCTAGGTATATCATATTCAGATTGCTGAAAGCCAAAAACAAAGAGAAAAATCATAAAGGCAACCAGAAAAAACAGAAACATTGCCTTAAATAGAACAAAGACTTCCCATCAGAAACCATAAAAGTCAGAGGACAACAAAACATCTTTAAAGTGCTAAAAACAACAAAAGAACATCTCAGACAAAAATTCAATACACAAATGTAATTCAGAAATTAAAAAGAATACTCAAATTTTCAAAATTCCTTCATGTGTATGAGTGTTTGCATGCATGTACGTGTGTGCACAACAAGCATGCAGTGCCTGTGGAGACCAGAAGAACGGATCCCCTGGAACTGGAGTTACAGAGAGTCGTGAGTTCTCCTGTGGGTGCTGGGAACCAAACCTAGATTTTTTGCAAGAGTAGCAAGTGCTCTTAACCGAACCCTCCTTTGGACTCCTCAGATACCTGCACTCACATGCACATGCCTCCCCCACCTCCCCACCCCCACCTCCATATATATATGAAAATAATCAAAATAAATTAAATAGAAAGCCAGCCAAGCACAGGCAGGTAGCAAGCTAGAGAATGAGTTGGAAAGAAGCATTTCCACATGGCTCCTGCCTCGAGCCCCTGCCCTGACTTGTCTCAACAGTGGACTGTGACCTGGAAGTATAAGCCACACAAACCCTTTCTTCCTCAAGCTGCTTTTGGTTGGACTATTTCACCACAGCAAACAGAGCTCAAACTAGAACACACAGTGAGGAGTGCGCTGGCCTTTGGGATCAAGGAAGGGATTCTCTATAAATTCAAGGCCAGCCTGGTCTATAAAATAAGGCCCAAGTTGGCCAGAGCTACCTAGTGAGACACACATAGGCACACAGAATAGTACATTAAATGTAATAAAGTTTTTGAGACATGGTCTCTTTGTGTATCTCTGGCTGGCCTGGAACTCACTAAGTAAACCAGGCTGGCCTTGAATTCAGAGATCTGCCTGCCCCTACCTTCTAAGGGCTGGGATTGAAGGTGTGCACCTCCATACCTAGCCAAATGTAATAATTTTTAAATAAGCAAATCTCTTTTACCTTTTTCTTTTAATTTCTTTCAGTGCTGTGATGGAACCCAGGGCCTCATACATGCTAGGCATATGTACTACCAGCAAGCTTCACCCCCAGTCTTCCATTCTCTTACTGTTTGAAACTCCAAATATCATCTATTTTCCTGGCCCAATCCAACTACATTCCTTGAGAAACAGACAGGTTAGAGGAAAGATGGATAAAAACATTAAATATCCAACTCAGCACAAATTGTCACAGCTCAAGATTTGCAGGTAAAACTGGGTGTGACCTAATCCAAGCTCAAGGACTTTGAAAGTGAGTCCCTTCAACCCTCTTCCTCACAGAAGGGTGTTCGATGACAAAAGATGTCTTCCAGAGTGACAGGCTACTTCCTAGTTATATTTTCTACGGCTTTCCTTGTCTTAAGCCATTGGGCCACCGTGAGGAGGATTTGTGTGCCAGGGGTCTATGAGGACATGCTTCTGGGAGAGACCAGGAGTGGCAAGAGGCAAGGACTCACAGTCAGTGGAGCCTTGCCTGACCTCACTGAGGCGCTGGATTGTAGATGACGCTTGAGTGCTGTCCTGACCCCTGCCAGGGGAGCTGGGCTTGTGTGTTCCTGCCTAGTGAGTCACTGGCTACAGGCCATGTGAATTCCCAGGTGTGGCTAACAGGGCTCCAGTCACCTAAGGGCAGACCCTGAAGCATGTCACAGGTGCAGGCTGTCAGCCACAAGCACACTGAGCTGTCAGAGCAGAGGCCCAGGGACATCAGGAGCCAAAGGGGTCTGTGTGAAACGGGTCTAATTGACCCTTTCTTTTGTGAAATGGAGAAGAGGCAGGACACAGGGAGACTGAACCTCAATACTAGAAAGGCCTGTAACTTGGTTTTAAATCCCAGGTGGCAGAGGCTAAAGGGATCCCTATTTTCTTAATACAGAGGCCCAAGAGTGTGAGCGGAGCTGAGGCTGTACAGAAGACAGGGTTCACTTCCCCTCATCAAGCAAAGCCACGTGTGGCCAATGGAAAGTTAAAAAGCAAGCAGTTTGGTGTGTGATTTCTGCGTTCTGTGTTTTTTAGGCTGTTTTGGTTTTTGCAGGGCTGAGAGGGGATCCAGGCTTTGCTCATGCTAGGCAAATGTCTACTGAGCTACATCTCCAAGCCCTAAGAAGGGCGTTTGAACCCCCATCTTTGAACCTTCCTCAACCTCCTCATTCCTGCAGCCTAAAATGAGGTCCTGAAAGTTGGTGTTCAAGGAGGCATCTTGAACCATAGGATAGAGGTAGGGTTGCCAGATTTAGCAAACAAAACTCTTTTTTTTTTTCAATTTTATTTTTACTTAATTTTAGGATGTTTATTTATTTTCTGTGGGGAGGTGAGAAGCGCACTTCTGTGGTGCGACTGTGGAGGTCAGTTGTCTCCTTCCACCAGGTGGGTCCTGGGGACCTAACTCAAGTTGTCAGGCTTGGTGGGAAGCACCCTTACCCACTGAGCCATCTCACTGGCCCCTTCACTTGGTTACTTAATGTATACAATATATTTACACTAAAAAGAATCCATTGTTTGAGATTCCAATCCAACTGGTGTCCTGTATTTTTTCTGATAACCCAGTGCAGACCATATGTCGATGGTGAATCTTACTGGTGACATTCAGAGAGTCCCAGGAGACTAGTAAAGAACACTTGTGGGTGTGTCAGTGAGGACACTCCTAGAGTTGGAGGAAGTGGGTACACGTCAGCCCTGACTCCTTCTCGTTACTCTCTCTACTTCCTCATCACCACAAGGTGACCAGCTCTGCTTCTGCATGTCCCTGTCATAATATTCTGCCACTCCACAGCTCAACAACAGAGCCAGGCAACCAGGGGCTAAAATTTCTGAACCGCAAGTAAAGCTTTCTTCCTTTGAATTGTGTCTCTCAGGTGTTTGTTCTAGAGAGCAAATCTGAATAACACACAGAATAACAAGCTAGAAGGCCCTGGGTGGCCATGAACGAGTCACTAGACTGCCTCCAAACTCTGGTATTTTTTTATTACACATTTATTTACTTACTGTGTGCAAATTGTGGAGGGTATGTGTGTGCCATGATGTACACGTGGAGGTCAGAAGACAATTTTCTGTATCATGTAGAAACATGGGATCGAACTCAGATCAGGAGTCCTGGCAGCAGTAACCTTTACCCTCTGAACCATCTCACTGGCCTCAAATTTTGTTTTTATATGAAAGAATACTGCTAGGTTTGATGGAGCACGCCTTTAATCCCAGCACTTGGGAGGCAGAGACAGGCGGATCTCTCTTGAGTTCAAGGCCAGCCTGGTGGTCTACAAAGTGAGTTCCAGGACAGCCAGGGCTACACAGAGAAACCCTGTCTCAAAACGAACAAAATGAAAGAAAGAAAGAAAGAAAGAAAGAAAGAAAGAAAGAAAGAAAGAAAGAAAGAAAGAAAGAAAGAAAGAAAGAATATGTCCCCGGTTAAGCCTTGTAATAATGTGATATTTCTTCCCTGTCTATAGCAGCTAATCTGATTACTCCAGCCCTGCTTCCAACTTGTTAGACAAATCCAGGAAAGTTCTCTAATCCCCAAATTGCCATTCACCAAGTTGGGGTGACAGTAATCCTCACCTCATAGGGCTGTTCTGGTAAGCATTTCAAGCAGTCAGATGTAGCTAGCAGGTCTCTGTCAGTGGTCTCTGTGACTGAGACAGAATGCCCCCTCACTGCAAATGGGGGATTCCTGGCACACCCACTGGTCAGATAGCATTAACACAGCAACTGGCTTGCGTCTTCACCCTTGAAGACTGTATCCCATCATCCCTGAAGGCTGGACACTCCCTGCTTTCCAGAAACACACTTTGGCATCAAGTGATATGCCCTTAGGAAGAGGGTCACCAGTCTGTCTGCTGAACTGTGACTAAATATGTGACATGAAGACTTCAACAGAAAAGTCATCTCTATCTTTGCTCAGAACAGCGGAGAGAACCCAGTAGCACAATCTCACCTTTCGTCTAAATTTAGAATGTGAAAACATGGCTCCCTATGCCAGCTCTTCGGGGCCTTCCTTCTTGGGAATGAGAACTCAGCATTTCCTCATAGGGGAAGAACATGGGGAACGTGGGGGACATTTGAAGACTTAGAAGACAAACATTTTCCTGCAGAGAGAAACCAGCCAGACCAGTGCAGGAAGGCAGACTCTACAGCGCCTCGCTGTCTCCAGCAGTCTGCAGGCATTTGTTATTGAGATCAGTATCAGTCTCATCCACAGGACCATTTAAAGTCACACAAATTCCCTACGAAAGACAAGGAGAGAGCCCACCCAGGTCTGACAATTTTCATAGATTCCCTTCTGTCCACATATTCTAATGACCTGATTAGCAATTCTACTGTATTTAATTTGCACCCTGGGTAATTTACTGTCAGCCAGAAGAACCATCAGCTTGAAAAATGGCACCAAAATTAAAAACCAATAGTGAAGTTTCAGTTGGAATGAGCTCTCCTGGCACAATGATGAAGCAGGATTAGCTAGAGTCCATAGGTGTAGGTCGCAAGTGGCAAACGTTTTATGTCCTAACATGCTGCTAGGAGCAAAAACCACAGTCTTTCTGAACCACAGGAAACTGGCTGCCAAGTAGAAAATGGAGCACGAACTACAAATCGGTCCAGTTGGACAGTTATAAAAAGCAGTGAATGCTGCCCACCTCCTGTCTCCTTGTGATGGTTTTAAGTGTGTCCACAAATTCTACAACATGATGTCCAGTCCCCCTCCTCTTGAACACTTGCTGGCCTTCATCAAATGAAGAGAACACGGTGGAAGTAATGCTTCATCTTTCTTGGGAAGTGAGAACTGTTGCAGGAAGAGCCCCTCTGCCATGAGCAGCCATGTTGGGAAGCCCTGTAGGGAGACCACAGGAAGATAGTGAAAGGCCTAAGCTCCAGCTGCTTCTACCTAGATCTGTTGGAGTTGTTTGGGTCTAGGGACCAGACACAGGCGGGAGAAAGCCTTTGAGATATTCCACTCCCATCACCATGTCACTGTAGCCTGAGACCCCCTCTGGAGAACTTCCTGGCTAAATTTACTCAATCCTCACATTATCCAGCCCCAGCGACTGTCACAGGTTTTTTGTTTGTTTGTTTCATTGGTTTGGTTTGGTTTTCGAGACAGGGTTTCTATGTGTTGCCTTGGCTGTCCTGGAACTCTCTCTGTAGACCAGGCTGGCCTCGAACTCACAGAGATCTGCCTGCCTCGAGGCCTCCTGAGTGTTGGGATTGAAAGCATGAGCCATCATGCCTGTCAACTGTCAGAGTTTTAAACCACTATTTTGGAGTCATTTGTTATATATATAGATAAGAGCGCTCAGGATTCCTCAGTCTGCCTCCTCCTATGTCTTGGTAACATCTGAGCCTCATAGGGATCCCTGGTCAAAGGCACCCACTCCACAGGTCGAAAGACCACCTGCCTACCCACTGTCTCCACCAATTGTCCTGGGACTGGGTGAATGTACGCGGAGTCATCAGAGTAAATGCATGTCCCCACTCTTCCCTGTTCTGGAATCTGTTGCCATCTGTGTGCCAGGGACAAACATTATCTTCTTCCACAGAGGCATTCCCAATTTGAAGAAGCACAGGCTCTTACTCCCACTTAGAAGAGATTATGGGGCCGGAGAGTTGGCTCAGTAGTTAAGAGTTTGTAGTGCTCTTCCAGAGGACCCGAGTTTGGTTCCTAGCACTCACATCAGACAGCTCACAACGGCCTGGAACTCTTTTTCTTTTTTAATTTATTTATTTTTATTTTTATGTGCATTAGTGTTTTGCCTGAATGTATGTTTGTGTGAGGGTGTCACATCTTGGAGTTACAGACAATTGTGAGCTGCCATGTGGGTGCTGGGATTTGAACCTGGGTCCACTAGAAGAATAGTCAGTGCTCTAATCACTGAGCCATCTCTCCAGCCCCCTCCCTGGAACTCTTGCTCCAGGAAATCTAGTGCCCTCTTCCGAACCCCAAGGGCACCTGTACTTACATGCACATTCCCACATAGAGAGATGCACAAATGTACACATCATTTTAAAATAATAAAGGTAAATCTTTTAAAAAGGAAAAAGAAAAACTCATGGCCAAGGCTCTGTGCTGAAACCTCCTATCCCCAGGAGGCAAGACCTGTCCTATCACACCTCTTTGAATCTCAAAACAATGTCATAAAGAGGCAGCAACAATGGCATCATGGTGGCAGCCTCAAGAGTCAAGCCATGACAGTGTCCTACAGAAGTTGTCACAGAGTACCAAAAAGTCCCGTTCTTTGCCCTGTAGCTACCCATTTACCAGAATGTTCTTGCCTGGGAGCCCTGCTACCTTCTGGCATGTCTGTAGAGTATCCCACAGCCTTCCAGACATCTCTTTCCTTTTGAGGTCTTCCTGTTGGTTTCAGCTGTTTAACATCTAGGACACTGAAAGAGCTATCACCTTAGTCTTTATCGTATGGCTCTTTAGTCTGCTGCTCAAGTCCAAACTCGTCGAGAGATAGCAGACTGCTCCAGGTCTTGCTAGGGAGCCCCTCAAAGCTGCTGGTCATTGTCCACATGTTCTGTTCACTCCAATGGCATTGGTACAGAAACTAACCAGAAGTAGGCTTTGCAAATGACATTTGTTGATTAGTTACATAATATTGCATAGAATTATCAAGAATGAAAGTCTCTGTTTTGTCTAGACTGTGTCTTCCTGTCTCTACATATACACCCACTCTTTGGCGATAGAAGTAAAGTTTACTTAGCTTCCAAACAGGCCCCTAAAATGTTTCTTTCTTCAGTTCCCAGGCTATGAAGCAGTGGCCATTTTTGTTGCCTCGTACAGACACCCTTCCCTCTTACCCCTTAGTATCTTCTGGCCCAACTGTCTCCTGCTGCAACTTTGTTCGCCACCTGGGTTTCCTACTGCTTGTTGAAGCCACTTTGCCTGCTGGAAGTGAGCTGAAAGTGTAGGAATTATCAGTCCCCTGGAAAAACTACAGTGAGTGACTGACACAAGCTGTACTTGGAAGCCTGTGTTTTACATTGTTTCCCCAAAGGAAATGTGGTGATGTGGTGTGTGTGTCCCCTTAAGGGCATGCCCACAGAGGTTACTCCACCTTATTCTGGAATCTTGAGAGTTACAACTTCAATAAATTAATTTGATGGAACACAATCCAGCCCACCAGCACTCAGCAGAGGTCACTGGCTTGTTCCTTCAGCCTTCTTTTTATTTATTTATTTTTTTAAAGAGGAGTTTCATGTAGCCCAGACTGGCCTTGAACTTGCTATGTACCCAGAGATGACCTTGAACTCCCAATTCTCCTGCTTCGATCTCCAGAATACTGGAATTACAGCTATTCACCACCATAATCGGTTTATGCAATGCTTGGGCTGGAACACTGGGCTTCGCTTCATGCATGCTAAGCAAATAACCATCTGAGCCACATCCCCAGCCTCCTCCTGCAGCCATCTTTAGCTGTCTCTCCTGACATGCACAATTCCCCTGTCGTTGCTTTGTCTCAGCCTTACTTCTGGAAAGCTCAAACTAAGACTGTATGATTGCTCCCTCCGTCCGGTCAGCAGTTGCCAAGATTGTCACTGTAGATGGGATCCACTGCAGGATTCTCTCCCCTGCATAGAAACAGCATCACGAAGCTTGGGGAGCTCTGGGGTCTCATACTTTACCATGGAGAATTCTCTTCCTATGACTGGCAGTGTTTTTCTTCACACCTTTGTTACGATTGGCTGCATGCAAATTAGCTAAGCCAAATATGTCTATCCTAGTTATGATTCATGCACCAACCACTAGCCCTGCTGGCTATATGATTGCTGTGGATATGCAAATCAAGCAACACTAATTTGTTGATGCTGATAAGATGCTGGACTCAGGCTGCCCTCCTGCATGGTGCTGATAAGGTACATAAACTGGAACACAATTCATAGGTTCACATAGTGACCATCCCAGCACAAGGAGCCAGACACACTAGCGGAGAAACTGTGACAGTCAAGACATCTGGCGGCCTGGTG
>LZPO01097119.1:422963-436454 GCA_001675575.1 Neotoma lepida
ATGTGCTACCACTGCCTAACCTCTATGTTTAATCTAGTGGCTGTTCTGTTCTCTGACCCCAAATAAGTTTTATTAGGGTACACAATATTTTGGGGGACATAATATAATCACCACAAGTCATAGTATAAGCAATGCTTCAAAAAGTATATTATCAATGCACCTGCACACATGAGCATACACACATACACAAATTATACTATGTTTCCTACAGTTCCTTACAGCTCTTTAAACAAAGGATTTCTACATACTCTACTGCTCCACGATGTTTGCAATAATTTCTATATAATATCATGAATAACAAATATTCATAAAGGACCTCATATATGCCTAGGGCTCAGAAATAGAAAATAAACAGGCTTCTTCCCAGTGAGGTCATTGTGTTCTCTCCATTACTGAAAAATGGAAAGGTAAACATGTAGGCAACTGTAGTCAAAACTAAACTGACAGATTGTAACACTGTAACAAAATGCAGGAGACAATCAACTTACAAAGTAGAAAGTTTTGTTTTGACTTATGATTTCAGTCTATGATCCTCTGGAACCATTGCTTTGGGGCCTGTGGAGACCCCATGGTAGAATTAGGTGCAGAGGAATCCTGCTCCATTCATGAAAGCCAGCAAAAGGAAGGAGGGAAGAAGGGAGGGAAAGAGGGTGAATTAGTTGCTTTTCTATTGCTGTGATAAAAAACATCCAACCAAAGCAACTTATAGAAGGAGTTTATTTTGGGCTTATGGTTCCAGAGGGTTGGAATCCATGATGGCAGAAAGGGAGGTAGCAGATGGCTGGAGCAGAAGAACTCACATCTCAAACCACAAGCAGGAAGCAGAGAGAGCTAACTTGAAATGGAACAAGTCTTTTGAAACCTCAAAGCCTGCCCCGGTGACATATTCCTCTATCAAGGCCACACATCCCAATCCTCCCCAAATAGCCACCAACTAGGGATCATGTATTCAAATGCCTGGGACTTATGGGAGTATCTCATTTAAACCACCACGAGTCGGGTGGGTGAGATGTGATGTGATGGCTCACACCTGTAGTTTCAGCCTTGACAACATATCTGATCCCATCTCAACAACAAAAGAAACAGAAGACCCATATCTAATTGGAAAGACTCTTTGAGCCCAAAAGTCCTTCCTAAGTTCTAAACTCAGCTTCCCCTATTTGATCACAGCTTGACCCTCAAGCCCACCCAGCACACCACAGTCCTGCCCTCCTATCTCTTGCTTGTTACAAGAGGAGGAAGCAGTGCCTTTGGACTCAGCACCCTGTCTTCAGGGCACAGCCTGGGTCTGTAAAGCAGTCTAAATTGAGGCAAAGGCTGCAGGTTCCTGAGGCCCAGCCTTAGGATTATTTCCTTAGTGTCCCCTAGCCACAGGGAAAGATGCCCAGGACAGGCCCCTGCCAGCCTTTCGTTTCTTTGGGGGCAGTTTTCCTTCCCTACTGAGCTACAGAGTTTTGTCATCCACCTCCCTTCAAGTATAGGGTTGGGACACAGTGGGCAATGCTGACTCCCTGAAGATAGGATTCTAGGCAAGGAGAATTGCTTCAGAGATTGCTTAAGGCGCCAGGGGAAGTGCCAATGAAAAATTCATCTTGCACTACTGATCTCCCCTCAGGCCCGTGGCTGTCGGAGATGGTCACCTGGCTCCTGTACAACAGCCCCAAGTCCCTCCCAGCAACCTTTGACTCAAGGTAGAGATCAGAAAGAGAATGTAGCTTGTCTCACGCACCCTTTGTTTGTCTGCCATGAGATGGCCCACCAGTGCTGGCCAAATGACCTGTTTTGACAATAACAATAAGGGTAGTGGTGCTGGGTGCTCAGTTGGTAGAGTACTCACCTAGCATGCAAAAAGCCTTGGGTTCCATCCCAGCATTGCATAAAATGGGTGTGGTAGGCCACACCTGTAATCCCAACATTTAGGAGGTGGAGACAGGAGTATAAGAAATTCAAGGTCATCCTTGGCTATGTAGTATGCTCAAAGCCAGCCTGGGACATTAATAGACCTGCTGGTGTGGAAGGAGTCAAGCCCACAAGGCCTCAACCCTTCACAAAAAGCTACAGGCAACTAAGGAATGCTGGGAACAGGAGAAGCAGTCTTCCTCAGGGAAGAGTACACCAATTGGTTATTTAGTACAAAATAGTCAGCCCCGAAATCACATACATACATACATACATACATACATACATACATGTAATCACATATATGTAACATTATGTCAACTAAGCAGGTTGTATTTTTATATTTAGGAATTCACACACACATATATAACAGTTTAAAAAAAAGACCATGGATTTGAGAAAGAGCAAGGTAGGTACATGGGAGGGCTTGGAGAGAGGAAAAGGCATAATCTCAAAAATTATACATATAATATAACATGTATATAAAGATATATATATCCTGTAGAAATTAGAAATATAACATACCTCAAAATAATAAAGCTGTATATGACAAAAACAAATAAATAAAATTTAAGAATGGAAAAAGTATTATGAAAACTAAAAACGTTTTAAAAGACAGGGGGCTAGGAATAATATATTTGGGGAAGAGCATTTGCCCCAAATACAGGCCTGCCTGCATTCAGTCACAACAAAATACAAATCAAAAGGGGGCAGGCAGAAGCCTCATTATCATGGGCCTGCATCCTAAGACAAAACAGGATAAACTAAGGAAGAAATGCCGGTGGTAAGGGAGGCAGAGCACGGTCCTGGGGTGGGGGGCAATGGGCTCTTGTCTGTTTCTTTCAGAGCTTGTTCTCTTTGAGAAAAGGAGGACACTGAGGCTGGAAAGTGAGTGCAGTACACCTCAGACCCAACTCACCTGTGTTCTTTGCCTGTGGGCCTCACACTTGAAGTCTGAGGAGGCTGATGCAAGCTGTGGCTGATCTAGTCTTGCTCATCGCTTGTAGTGCAGGCCATAGCCTCTGGGGCCTCCACCATCTTGCCCAGGGGAAGGCCTCAGGAATTCCAAGAAAGGAGAACGGAAAACTGGGAATTGCCAAATATAAGGGTGTTAGTGTGTGTTTGAGACAAGGTCTCATTCTGTAGCCCAGGCTTGCCTGAAACTGGCTATATAACCCAGGCTGGCCTGGAACTTGTGATGATTCACCTACCTGAGCCTCCAGAGTGCAGGGATTCCAGGCACATGCCATCATACCAGTTTCTTTTTCCCTGAACTTCCCATTTTTCACTGAACACGTGGTTTGCCAGAATAAAGTCCTCATTTCACAGTAAGATGTAGCCAAATGAGGTTTGGGCAAATAAGTTATGAAATTGTCTGAGAATGCAGCTCAGTGGGAGAGCACGTGTTTAGCATGCAGAGAGCCCAGGGTTCCATTCTAGCACCAAAGCGGGGTGGAGGTGGGGCTGAAGCGGTTGAGTTCAATTCGCCATGAGTGTTCCTTGAGAGAGCAATCTGCCCTTCATTGATATTTCCTGCTGGCTGGAACCTGCACTAGAAGCTGGGGTTACATACAGCACTGGGGAGCAGGGGCAGTTGCACACCACAGAGTGAGATTTCACACCCACCATGGAACCAGAACCATAGCATAACTACAGCATAGACACCCTGAGGGCAGGCAGCTTCCTGGCATCCTCAGCCACAGAGAAGTAGAGCTCTGCACACTCCTCCGAGCCTCAAGATGCACACAAGTGGCTGTGAGGCTGGAAAGCCAAGAGACTGGGTACCAGCAAGGGAAGCAGAGCAAAGCCAACAGACTACAGACCGAGGCAGATCTGAGAGGTCAGTGATAACTGCATCAAAAAGAGAGAACGTAGCAGACTGCTCTACAAGTGGCCTCAGCACTGTTTAGACGTTCACCTATGCTTCCAGAACCTTCATGTTTGTTTCACTTTTCTCTTAAAATTGGGCATGCCATCAGGGCAGGGTGCCTCATACCTCTAATCTTTACATTTGGGAGGCTAGGGTAAGAGAGCTACAGTGATTTTGAGGCAGGAAACATAGCAAGAAACATAAACAATATACCTATGTATAATAATAAAAGATAAGATTAATCAAAGGAGGAAAGGAGCTGACCAAATCAAAGAACCAAAGAGAAATGAGACCTTGCTTCAAAAAACACCAAGAGCAAATTAAGCAGATCTTTGTGACTACCTTGGCAAACAGAGTAGGATGAAAGCCACACTATTTGATTTCTGAGGACTGGGGACACGAAAGGCAAATTGACTTCCTCTGCTGTCCCCCACTTGTCAATAAAACTGAGCTGCCATGATATGCTATAAAGAAGTCGAGGCCACAAGCAGAGGCCACTCGATCCAGCTGACAGCTCCAGATGAAGTTACCAGTGACAGCATTATCCATTGTCATAAACACCCCATAGCTGATCCTAGGCTCTGTTCTTCCAGCCACTGTAGCTGACATTAAGTGGAACAGAGAAAAACTGCCCCTGATAGGTCCTACTCAAATCACAGACTTTATGGGCGAGAAAAAGAAATGCTCCTTTTAGTCTGCTAAATGGAGGGATCAGACAAGCAGCTGGAGACTGGGTGGATGGGCTGAAGTCCTTGAGTACCAGCCTGAGCATGTGGAACTGTCCTAGAGCTGGGACTAGAGAACAAGCTTAATTACCCTCAGGAGGAAGGACAAAGGAGTAGGGATGAGGGAGAGTCTCCCTGAAAGGGACTATCATAGTGCTGCCAATGCCTAAGCTGGGTGGTTGATGGAGATGTCTTTCTGTACGCTGTGAATATGTGTTGCTCTGATTGGTTGATAAATAAAACGCTGATTGGCCAGTAGCCAGGCAGGAAGTATAGGCGGGATAAGCAGACAAGGAGAATTCTGGAAAGAGGAAGGCTGAGTCAGGAGATGCCAGTCAGCTGCCCAAGGAGCAACATGTAATGGGACGCAGGTAAAGCCACAGAACACGTGGCGACATATAGATTAATAGAAATAGGCTGAGTTTAAGTGTAAGTGCTAGTCAGTAATAAGCCTGAGCTAATGGCCAAGCAGTTATAATTAATATAAGCCTCTGAGTAATTATTTCATAAGCGGCTGTGGGACCATGGGGCCTGGTGTGACCTGGACAAAACATTCTCCTACAGGTGGTGTTGACTCACCTGCCTTTTCTACCACCAGTGGAAATAGGGCTTAAGAGCCAAGATCATTCTAGTCTCAGGAAAAGAAAGAGTACTAGTCTTTGCATGCCAAATTGTGACCAAGAAAAATATCCTATCCACTGTGTAATTTGGGGCTGGAGTGTTTTCCAACTCTACTCTGACTCCAGTCCCCAGCTAGCACGAAATTGACATACGGGGCTACATCAGTGTCTGTGGGCACTGTCAACAAGAAACCATGATTTAGCAGTTGAAAGCCCTGGACCCTGCAACCAAGGACTCTTTAATTTCATTCATCTACTGCCCCTAGGCCATCTGATACTTCTGGAAGTAGAAGGGGAAGTACTGGTGCTGAGTCAAGGCCTGATCCTCACAGCCAGCCCCATCCCCACATTATTCATAGCAGTGGCCACATGGCAGGGACAAGTGCCTCAGGAGACTTGCTCTGGCTGCAGTGGATAGGGATTGTACAAAGGGCTGAAGGCTACTGGGCCTCTTCTGCATGGTCTTGCTGTAGCAGCCCTGCTTGTTTCTATGGTCTCTTCTTGGAAGCTGCTCAGAGAGTCACCTGTTGGTCAAGTGGCTTACAAACAATCCAAGTAAAAACTAACAAGATGAGGTCAGGTGGTGGTGGTGGACACTTTAATCCCAGCACTAGAGAGGCAGGCAGATCTCTGTGAGTTCGAGGCCAGCCTGGGCTACAGAGTGAGTTCCAGGACAGCCAGGGCTACACAGAGAAACCCTGTCTCAAAAAACAAACAACAAAACAAACAAACCAAAAAACCTGGCAAGGTCGACCAGATGTGTCTAGAGGCATCTCCGTGTTTCCAACTCTGAGACACTTTCAGTGACTCCATAGATTGAGGAGGTGAATTTTTTGAAAAAGTTTTGTGTGTATGTGCATGTGTGTAGGAAATGCACTCATCTCTGCTCACGTGCAGAAGCCGGAAGAGGGCAGTGGTGTCCTCCATTGTCACTCTCCACCTATTCCTTTGAGGCAGGCTCTCTCCCTGAACCTGGGAATCTCTCAGCTGGGCTGAAAGCCAGTAAGCTTCCCTGGTCCTCTTGTCTCCAATCTCTTTAGAGCTGGGGCTACAGTCTTTTGGTTTGTAGAGACTCCCAGCTTATTACATGGATTTTAAGATCAACGTCTGTATTAATGTGAACATTAAGACAAACATCTAAGAAATGGAAGAGGAGTGGATGAGGGGAGATGGGATGTGGGGGGACAGACTGAGAGGAGAGGAGGGAGGGGAAACTGCTGTTGGGATGTAAAAAATTAATTAATTAATAATAAAAAAGACAAACTTTTCCATTAGTTACTTTTCTGTTGCTTTGATAAAATTGACCATGACCGAGGCAACCTATAGAAGGAAGCATTTATTTGAGCTGCTGTTCCAGAGGCATAAGAGTCCATCATAAAGGGAAGGCATGGTAACAAGCAGGCATGGCTGCTGGAGCCTCTGAGAGATCACATCTCAACTACAAATATGATGTACCANAAGAGAAGGAGGGAGGGAGGGAAGGAGGGAGGGAGGGAGGGAGGGAGGGAGAGAAGTGGGTCAAGCTATATAATTTCAAAGTCCTCTCTCAGTGACTTACTTCCTCCAGCAAGACCACACCTCCTAATCTTCCCCAAACAGTGCCACCAATTGGGAACCACGTGTTCATATGCCTGAGCTTACTGGTGACATTTCTCATACAAACCATTATATTCCACTTCCTGGCCTCCATAGGTTCATGGCCACGTCATAATGCATTCAGCCTCACTTCATAAGTCCCCACAGCCTTTCAGGTTCCCAACATGATCTTCATGATTGAGGACGTGCTCCTCTCTACAGTATTTTATATTCATTCATTCATTCATTTTTAATTATGTCTACGGTGCACATCTGGGTGTGGCTAAGTGCACATGATCCTCCTGACACTGGAGGTATAGGCAGTTGTGAGCTGCCCAACCTGGGTATTGAGAACAGAACTCAGGTCCTCTGCATGTCTCCAGCAGCAGAGCAAGAGCTGTTTTAACTGGGGAGCCATCTCTCTAGCCCTGGGAAAGTGTTCCTGCCCAACTATTCCTATTTCAGTCTGTAGCTAACGTTTTTTATAAGAGGAATCCCTTTGTTTGATACACCTGAAACAGCTGTCCATCTAAAGATATCTAACTATCTAAAGATATTTTAGACCCCTCTGACTCACTCCATGTGCAAGCTGAGTGACACTGTATTTTCTTCTCCTCTAACAATATAAGTGAATATTCCCAGGAATAACACATGGTGGCCATTAAGGTTCATGATGTTTGAAGTTTGGTGTAAACCCAAATTTTCTCCATTAAACTATTTTTTCCCCAAAATAGTGCAAAGAACCATACAACACCAAAGCAATTGCTTGACTAACTTTCCATATCTGTCAAACAATGATTAAATATGGAACATAATACTACCACTTAGGTTTCTTTCTAGAAGGGCAAGAAGAAAGGGAAATATATTGTGATGATTGCTTTTAATTTACTTTGATGATTACTTTTAATTTAATTTACTTATTTTGGTTTCTCGAGGCAGGATTTCCGTGTTGTAGCCCTGGTTGCTCTAGAACTCACCTTGTAGACCAGGCTGGCCTCAAACTCATAGAGATCCACCTGCCTCTGCACATACCCTACACAAAATAAAGAAATAGGGGCTGGAGAGATGGCTCAGTGATTAAGAGCTCATATTGCTTTTCCAGAGGACCTGAATTCGACTCCCAGCACCCATGTCGGGCAATTTACAACTCTGCCTATAATTCCAGCTCCAGGAGACTGGATGACTTTGGCCTCTGTGGGCACCCAAACATACATGGTATGCACTCACAGACACACACACACACACACACACACACACACACACATACACTCACACATGCATACACTCACACACACACATACACATTATCTTAAAAAATAAAATAAATCTTGAAAAAATGTTTTTAAAAGAATTTTCTAGTCCAGGAATGATGGCATGTATCTTTAATCCCAGCATGCTGGAGGCAGAGGCAGGCCTAGTCTACACAGAAATTCCAGTCCATCAGGGACTACATAGTGAGAGCTTATCTCATAAAAAGGAAAGAAATTATTTTTTCTTTTTGAGGAAAAAGTGGTAAATTTATTGAGTGCACTGCAAGGGCATATCAGGTATGACAGTATTGGAAGAACTACCTACCTTTTCCAGAATGTTCCACAGAGGAAGTAGAGGCTTGGCTATGTAGATCTCATCCTGGGTTTTCTTATTCTCCTTTCTGTTGCCTTGAAACAAATTATGCCAGAGCACCCATGTCAGAAGCAAGTGTTTCACAAGGCTTATGGGTGGTATGGATCAGGAGTCCTGACTAGTCATTTGTCTCTGCTCCTCCATTTCTAGTTGTCAACAGAGAAAAGTGGACAGCCAGAAGGGCTTGTGCTACTGGGAGCTGAAATCACGGAGAGGGGACCTCAACAGGGACTCTAGAACAGAACAGAGTGCTCTATAGGACTGCAGACTGGGGATCCTCACAGGAGGGCAGTTCAGATGTGGCAACCAGGACTCTGAAGGTGCTGTTCCTACCAAGAAAGCAGAAGCCTCATCCACCTTTTATGCCCGAGGCTTGCAAGTATTGTGCTGTCCCTTCCTCTGGTCAATACCACCTCTCCACTTGAAGACTGTGTCAAAAGCACAGGGAGGGGCTGGAGAGATGGTTCAGTGGTTGAGATCAATTGCTACTCTTTCAGAGGACATGAGTTCAACTCCCAGCACACACATGGAGTCTGTAACCCTAGTTCCAGGGAATCCAATGCCTTCTCTGGCCTCCACAGCGGCAATGCACACATGTGATGCACAGACATGCATGCAGACAAAAACCCACATGCACATAAAGTTAAAATGAATAAATCTTAAAAACAAACAAAACAAAAACAGCCGGACAGTGGTGGCGCACGCCTTTAATCCCAGCACTCAGGAGGCAGAGGCAGGCGGATCTCTGTGAGTTTGAGGCCAGCCTGATGTACAAAGAGATTTCCTACAGAAGACAGCCATGACTGTTACGCAGAGAAACCCTGCCTAGAAAAAAACAAAACAACAACAACAAAAACCCCACAGGGAAATGAGCCTCTGTAATAGAGCTGATTAACACCTTGCTGTTCTCTTGGTAGCCATATTCTTCGAAAGAGCAAGGCCAACCATCTCCATGAGTGGGTATGGAGAGAAGACCCAGCGAGGTGTTTGGTCTCCTATGACACTAGATGCCTTGGGATCTTGCAATCATTTCCTAGGTGTTCGAAGCTGTGCTGGAGCTGCAAGTATAGCTTGTTCACGGTGTACTTGCCTAGCATGCATCAGCAGAAAGCTTCACCCACAACGTCACAAAGGAAAAAAAAAAAACAAAAAACATTGTAGAGCATTCATGCCAGTACTCAAGAGGCAGAGGCAGGCGAATCTCTGAGTTTGAGGCCAACGTTTACAGAGCAAGTTCTAGGACAGCCAGGGCTACACAGAGAAACCTTGTCTCAAAATAAAAGAAACAAAGAAAGAAAAAGAAAACCATTATAGAATATTCCCAGCCGTCTCACAAAAGATCTTTCTTCCTGTCTGACTGTCTAGACCAGGCTTGCCTGTAATTCACTAATATCCACCTGCCTCTGTCTCCCCAAGTGCTGGGATTAAAGGTGTGCACCGCCACATATAGTTTTACTTAGACATACTTAGACAGGATCATTCTGGCTGATAAAGCAATCCTGGATTTTGAAAGTGAGAGGGGATTGCATGTTTGATTCCAACAAATACAACACTCACATGAGGTAATATACTGTGTATATGAGGGAAACAACACAGGAAGTGAGGCACAGCCTGGACCCAAAGAGCTTCTCAAGGTAACTTAATGTAGTCAGGCAGCTATAACAAAATACCAATGACTAGGGCCTGGAGGATAGTGGTGGTTTGAATAAGAATGGCCCCATAGATGCATATATTTGAATGCTTAGTCACCAGGGAGTTGCATTATTTGAGAAGGATTAAGAGGTGTGGCCTTATTGGAGGAAATGAGTCACTGTGGGTGGGCTTTGAGGTTTTAAAAGCCCACACCAGGCCCAGTCTCTCTTTCTCTCTTTCAGTCTCTGTCTCTCCCTCCCTCCCTCCCTCTCTTTTGGCCTACAGTTCAGGATGTAGCTCTCAGCTACTGTCCCGGTACCAAGCTTCCAGGCATGAGGATAATGGACTAAGCCTCTGAAACTGTGAGCAAGTCCCCAACTGAATGCTTTCTTTTCTAAGAGCTGTCTTGATCATAATGTCTCCTCACAGCAATAGAACAGTGACTCAGACAGGGAACTTAAAGGGCATACATCTGTTTTCCCAAAGTTCTAGACACTGAAAGTCCAAGCCTATGATGTGGGGTCTTCTGGAGACATCTCTCCTCAGCTTACATATGGTGAGCCACTTTCTCTCTGAGCCCTCAGATGTTCTTTCCTCTGGTCACAGAACCTCAGTGTCTCTAAAGTCCCTTCCTCCCTAGTTAGATTGGATTAGGATCTACCTCCCACTCCACTCCCAATTGCTATTCACTTCACAATCTTTATATTTTTATTTCTTTTTGTGTGTGTGTGTGGTGTGCATGCATATAAAACACAGTCTCACTTGTGTAGGCATGTGTATGTGTGTAGGTGCACACACATTGGGTGCATGTGTGTATGAAGGCCCTAAATTAGTGTCAGCTGTCTTCCTAAGTGCCTCTCCATTTTACTTTATTTATTTATTTATTTATTTATTGACAGGCTCTCACTTATATAGCCCTAACTGGCCTAGAACTCACTATATAGACCAGGCTGACCCCACACTCACAGTGATCCATCTGCCTCTGCCTCTCAGGCACTGGAAATTAAAGACATGTACCACCACACCTAGCTACTTTATTTTTTTAAGGCAGGGCCTCTCATTGAACTCAGAGCTTACCAATTCTAGACTAGCTAGCCAACTGGTACTCTTGTCTGCCTCTTGAGTGCTGGGATTACAGGCAGCCACCATGTTTTCCTGACCTTTACACGTATCCTAGGGATCTGAACTCGGGTTATCATGCTTGCTAGACAAGCACTTTTTTGACTGAGCCATCTGCCCTGTACTCATCATCTTTTTCTAGGCTCTATATCTAAGTAGTGTCACATTTTGAGGTTAGTGTTTCAATACCTCTAGTTGCCAGAGGTGGCCACACAGAGACCATTAGAGATGAGAACTTCCCGTGATGGAGTCCAGCTCATCAAATAGTCATCCCTCTCAACTCCCTCTTGAGGTGTGTGCTCCCTGTCCCTGGACTTTGGACTTGACTGTGTCACATGCTTCAGTCAATAGACTGTGAACAGGTGTGTTAATAGAAAAAGGCTTTCTGCATGCTTGCCCCATCTGGCCTGGTTTTGCTCTCTACGGATCTGCCCTAAGAGGAGAATTAGCCACCATTCTGGCACCAGAAGCTGAGACACAAGGATTGTGAGTTTAAGGCTAGCCTGAGCAACATGGTAAATTTGAGACCAGCCTGGATTGCATAGCACAACCCTGGAGAGAGAGGGGTGGGGGAGAGAGATAGAGACAGAGACAGAAGACAAAGCGATTGGCTCAAGAAACTGCTGGCCAAGGTGAAGAAAGAGAACTGGGCTAAGTTCAGCAGCCCCCCAGCTACTTGCACAGTCAGTGACAGGAAATCTAAGGCTTAGTCTGGCTGTGCTGAGAACTTCTGATTCACAGCGTTACTGCCGTAACAGCCGACTACTCTGGTAAGTACTAAAGCAAGAGAGTACCATGGAGACAAATTGAAGCTGAACTGTATCTTCCTAAAGATTTAGGGGCCATGTATTGCCTTTTGTCCTCTCCCCCTGATGGCAAACACAGAGCAGGCATAAATTCTTTTGGTCATCTAGTGTAAGGAATGTGACAGGGAGGGGAAGCTTTACCCAAATACATTGCAAAGATTTTCCTCCCCAGGGGGTCAGCAACGTGCTAAAGGCTACTGGGACCCCAGGAAGCAAGGCTCATGCCCAGAAACCTCCATAGTCACCTAAGGACCACGAAACACATGAGGTCACAAGCTAAGAATTTCTTCAGGACCTGAAAGAATTGTGAGCAATTATGTAATTATGCGGGTAATTAGAAGCCCTGGTCCACATAGCAGCCATGTCAGGTATGAGTTTCTACAGATTTCCCAACTGAAATGGCTCAGAGCTTGTGTGGCCCTAGCATGTCCAGTTTCTGATTTCTAACCCCAGGAATTCGATCCTGGTGTTGGAAGCCTGCCTTCCGCCCCACAGAGTTCAAACCTAGTAGCAGCGTTTAGCTGTTCGTAGTTTTCTGATAACCTGCCAGGAGGCAAGATTTATAATCAACCGCATGGTATTTTGAACATTAGTTGAAATTACACTTGATATGGGCTCCAGATCATGTTTCATTCAGTCGGGCTCCCAGGTTTCCATTGCATCTAGAAGCAAAGGTCACGACCTCTTTTGAAAAGGGCTCAACGGAAGGGAAAATAGCAAGTCTCCGTGTTGAAGTAAAAGAATTTCGTTTATGAAATAAAACTAAGGCGACAGAAGGCAAAGGGAGTTTCCGCTGTTTGAAAAGGGGCTTTCTCAGCACAAGCTTGGAAAAAAATGTTGATGATTTATGCAAATGAGAGAGGAAATGTGCCCCGAGGGATCTTGGCGTAGAAGCTCAAGTCGGAATTCTGGATCTGAGGCAGGCTGTGTGTCTGATTCACTTGGGGACTGGGGCTGAGCCGTTTAACCTCTCTCCTTCGAAGTCCCCTCATCCATAAACGCAGCCTAACAACGCTGTTCTTCTTGCCCCTGAAGGGGAGGCAGTAAAAATGAATGAAATGTCGGGGAATTACTTCTAACAGCCATCGATTAGAAATAGAGCATATGGTCTTAATGACTGCTTGTTTCTGCCACAAATTTTTCCCTGTTCCTTCTGATCACTCCAGCTAGTGCCACCAACATAAACTTCTCTCTTGGGCTGGCTCTGTGGCCACTCTCCAGAAGGCAGAGGTCCTTAAGGCAGTGCTCTGCCCACTCTGGGGGTACATAACAAGACAGTGGTTCTTGTCCCCTGTCACCACTCCTGCAACGAAACCACACTGCCCAAATCTGCCGAGATGGTGGATATTTAAAATATTTTTGTCCCATGTGTTGAAACGTGTCAGATCACGTGTCCTGATCATTGCTTCAGAAAGTATGGTCACTCACACCTTCACAGGAAAGGAAACACCTGCTTGCTGCCTAAAGTCCTTGGGAATGGTTGGAAATAGGCAATAAAGCTGGAGAGTCCCATTGATTGATGGAGAGCTAGGTAGAGAAAAATGAAGCTGTATAGGAGGGTGGGGGGGTGAGTTATCCACTTCTAAAGTACCAACATTTATGCCAGGAACTGAATTAAACTC
>LZPO01097119.1:483570-499452 GCA_001675575.1 Neotoma lepida
AAACTAGAGCTTTCCTGTTGGGAAGGAGAAAATGGCTGTTGACTAAACGTAAAGAAACAAAAGATGTATTTTTAAGCATCTTTATTCCAATGCCCCAAATCCCTTCTTCAGCCTTTGTTTCCCACTCCAAACTTTTTTGTCCCCCTTTGCCTGGTTACGATCTTCCATTTTATTAAAGTTGATTATGGCTCTTCTGTCTTGTCCTGCGCTAGACAAAGGCTTAGAGAAAGTCAAAGAACGTGTTAATTATATGTTTCTTGTAAACTGACTTTTCATTTCCCCCTAACACATTTAGCTGGCTTGGTGTTTAGTTTAACACTCAATTGCTGCAAATATGCTGCTTAAAATGCTGTCTTTATTAAAACAAATAAATGAATTCAAAGACCTTTCTAATTTCAACTCGCGTGGGCTAGAAACAGAAGAGAAAAATGGAAGGAAAGAGCATAAGCTAGGGAAAGGTAGCAGGGAGACTAGGGAGAGAAAACACACACACCACACACTGCATTCCTTCTGCCATCCCTCCCTGCAGCCATGTTAAACTGGTCCATACAATTGTCCCTGGCTGCGCCCTGCAGCTTGCCAGCCTGCCTGGATTTTCCATCACTTGGTGCCTAAGGCGATCATTAGCTGAGAATGGACAGCCCTCTACCTGCTGGCCGCCAGTCACTCACCAACCAGAGGAGGCTGGCTACAGGCTCCTACATCAGGCCTGGGTCCCATTTGTTCAGCCTGAGAGGGGTCCTTGGTTTTTGCCCCTGGGTGAGTTGGTACCTAATTAAACTCTACCCAGGGCAGCTTGCACTAAATATACGTAGGCTGAGAGGAAGCTGGGAGGAAAAGGCAGTCATTACTTAAGCAGGGAAAGTGACTTTTCTGAGAGTGGGAAGAAAGGGACCCCTCTGATCACTTTGTTTACTCTAAGCAGAGCTTCAGAGGTCACATCAATGCCAACACTGAAATAAGGAGAAATGGGAATGAAGGGGAAAATCCAGAGACCGCACATCCCTAAACCAGGCCCGTGTCATCATCTGGAAGCAAGAGGGAGATTTGTCAGCGCTCTAGACAATGCTGGCTGCAGAAAAAAAAAAATGACCCAAGCGCCCTTGTGGCTTTGGAGTCATTGCTCATGTGCTACAGGCCTATGTACTCAGGAGCTGGGACTGTATAAATGGCTGTGGGGACAGAAAGGAACAGATGTATCAAAGAGCCCAAGGACTAAGGCTATGGTAAAGTCACACCGAGCATGGAGGAACATGGAGGAACAGGAGAATTTGCAGCCCAAACCCTGGGCCCCACTAGGCGGGATCAGATGAGCAGATATGGGGTAAAGAGCCAGGCTGCAAACAAAGGTGGTGGTAGATCTGGAAAGACCTTGGGGCTTTGAGCCCTGGTTAATTCAATGGAGGAAATTGATTCTGAGGGTGAAAACATTGGGTCAATGTGACAAAAAGTAAGACCAGACCCCAAGTCCTAAGCACATGTAAAGAGAGTTCGTCTAACTCTATAGGGACTTCTGGTTAGAGAATGGTATTCTTCCTGGCCTAATATTTTAGCCATTATTAAGCACTTGTTGTATGCAAAGCAATATGTTGGGCAGCTGGGGTCACAAGAGCTAGAATCCTCCAATGACCCAGCAGGGGAGCCTCCTTCTTTTTGTGTGCAGGATAACAAAGGCTGACGGTGGGTGAGCTTCTGAGAATGAGGGGAAGGAAGTCAACCTTTCCCAGAGCTCTGCTTTTACCCTTAGCCTTCAGCTGGATTCCGGAAGGGAGGTAAGGCCACAGGCAGCCTGTGGTAAGGAACCCCTTTACCTCCAACCTGAACTGAACTCTGCTGGCGCCAAGCTCCAGGGCCTTCCAGATTGTTCAGTCTAGATGGTGGCAAAGGTCACATGGGCCTTCACTTCTCCTTCCTTGGAAAGCCTGCCTGACTTTATTTCCCCCGGAGGGCAGGCCAGAGATTTTGATGCAAATCAAGAAGGCAGCTTTTCAAGTCAGGACTAGCCTGCACTGTTGCCCTAGACCAACAGAAAAGAGTAGCTTGCGTACCACCCCCCAGCTCTCCTTCTCTCCTCTTCCTCTCCCTCTCCTCCTCCTCTCTCTTTCTGGAACTTGATAAGGGAATTCTGACTCCCTTAACAAAACAAAGTGGGGAGTCTCCAAGGTTTCCAATTATGAGGGGAGTCTCCCAGCAGAGAATTGGAACTGGCTTAAATACATCCCATTCCCCTGGGCACACTCCCTCTGTGCCCCCGATTCCACTTACCCCTTGGGGTGTTTCAGTGTTATCGCAGGTGCCCTCCTTCAAGCCACCTGGCCTGGGCCCAGCCTTGGTTTCCCTAAGCACTGGCGAAACCTGCTGGAACCTTCGAAGCGCATTCCTAAACACTACTGTAGGGAACTGTAGGGAAGTGCAAACAAAGAGCCAAGGAGGCTAGAGCAGTTAGCTTACTGAGTCTGTGGGCCAACAGGGCTGGCCCAAGTTCAGTCAGACTTCTTGGCTCTGGGCCAGCCAGAGTTGGCAGTGTGCCCTCCCCAGCCCACTACTCAAACCTCATTGCCCCCAAATTTGGGCACCCTTCCCCCAAGCTAGCTTAAGTCCCAGGAAGCCCTACTGCGACTCTGCAGGCCTCTCAGAACACTGCTTCCCCATTCAGGTTTAGGTGGATAATTTGAGGCTTCTGTAAGAGCTTCCGGAGAGAGTGAATGAGTTGTCCAATAGCAGGGTCCCTTTCCTTCCTCAGATGGCCTGGGGGACTGGGGATAGCCTGAGTTCCCTGCCCATTAGCTTCAGGACTTGAGTAGTTGTGAACACTTGGTAACTTAGATCCTGTGCTGCACAAGAGTATGATCATGGTCTGTATATGTCAAGGTTGGGAATCGTAAGTTCCCTACACATAGAAATAGGGGGTGGGGGCGGGTGGGTGTCAAGTCATGTGGTTCTCCATGGGTAGTGAGCAAGAGTAGTTCAGTCATTCATTCACCAAGCTTTAGCTCAAGTCTCTGCTCTGTTCAATACTATGCTGATGGCTCATGAAAGGAAGGCAGGAGGAACAGCCAAGGTTTCCAGGAACCTGCTTCCTCTCTCCCTCAAAAGCTAAGAGAAAGCCTGTGATTTTACTCTGTGAGTGTGTGTGTGTGTGAGAGAGAGAGAGAGAGAGAGAGGGAGAGAGAGGAGGGAGGGGGAAAGGAGTATGAGATATGGTCTTAGCATGTAGCCCAACCTGGCCTGGAATTTGGTATGTAGCCCAGGTGCTCTTGAACTACTGCTAAGTCTTCAGAGTCTTGGGATTACAGGTGTATGCCACTATGGCCAGTTTGTATGTTTTGCACAGGAGCTTGTGATGCCCAGAGCTCCTGGGAGGGAGGAGGGCTCAAACAATTGTCTTACTTCAGCTTGTGTCTCTGGGATTGCAGTTTATGTCATCACACCTAGCTAGGATTTTTTTTTTCCCTTCTTCCCCACCCGACCCAGTACTGGGAATTGAACTCATGCACTCTAGGAAAGTTCCTTAGCACTGAGCTATAGCCTCAGTCATTTTCATAGTTTTTGTTTTGAGACACAGTCTGGCTTTAAACTCTAAATGTTCGTGCCTAAGCCACATTTGCCGGATGACACGTCAGCTTATATATGGGTGTTACAGATCCCGACACAGGTCCTTATGCTTGTGTGACAACCACTTCACCCACTGAACCTTCTCCCAGCCCTAAGAACGTATTCTTTAAGCTAAAGTGGGATGGTGTGTTTTTACCCAGGCTTCCCTTAACATACAGAAGGACTGCCACAAACACCTTCACCCCAGCCCACTAAATGGGGACTTGGGGGCTGGTGTCCTGGGTTTTCTTCCCCAAGACTCCACCCAGACAACTAGATCCTGTTGGTTGCAGATGTTAGGGGTAACACTTGTACATGACAAAAAATTCTTTTTTAGCGGGGAGGCAGTATTTGTTTTGAGACAAGGTCTCGTGTTGCTGATGTTGCTGTTGGACTCCTGATCCTCCTGTCTCCACCTACAGAATGCTGGGATTACAGATGTATGCCAGGATGGCTACATGGCAAAAAATTGGAAGGCTATGAAAGGGTGCTGGGGAAGAAGTGTAGGCCGCTCCCACCCAACTCTTAGCTGCCTCTGCAGAATTGCTGCTTCCTGTTAGTTTCCTGCTTACACTTTCAGGATACTTAAAAAGAAAAAAAAAATTTTTTTAATTTGTCCTGAGAAAGAAAGGGTTAGAAAAATAGAATTTTATCTTGAAGAAGCCTAAGCCTACAAAAAAAATCAAAAGACCAGTGCCACAAATACCCATATTGGAAGGCACATTTTCAAAAGCACACTGACATGCCCATCGCAAAGAATTCAAAAGCCTTTCAGAGGCCTGAATTAGTTGAACTTTATCCTAAACTGTTAATGAGGAATGTATTGCCCTCATAGATGCAGGAATTTCTTATACCCCACCCTTACTTCCAGACCCCAGTGTGGTGGCTCATGCTTATAATCCCAGCATTCTCAAAGCTGAGGCAGGAGCATCACCATGAGTTCAAGTTCAGCCTGGGCTACAGACTGGACCTTGTCTCAACAACAACAAACCAAAGTAACAGGCACAGTGATGAATACTTCTAATTTAGTATCTGGGAGGTGGGCTCAGAAGAACCAGTAATTCAAGGTTATCCTCACCTGTCTAGTGGGTTCTTGGTCAGCCTGTGTGACATAACACCCTGTCCCAAAACAAACGACAGGGACTGGAGAGATGGCTCAGTGGTTAAGAGCACTAGCTGCTCTTCCAGAGGTCTTGAGTTCAATTCCCAGCAACCTCATGGTGGCTCACAACCATCTGTAATGAGATCAGATTCCTTCTGGTGTGTATGAAGAGAGAGCATTCATATACATAAAATACAGGAATAAATAAGTAACAAAAGAAAACAAAAAACCAACAAATGAAACAATGAAAAAAGGTCCATAAGATGGCTCAGTAGGGAAAGGAGTTTGCTGCCCAGCAGGACAACCTGAGTTTGATTCTCAGGACCCGGGTGGTAAAAAAAGAGAACCAACTCTTGTGCACTATAAATAAATAAATACATTTAAAAAGTAAAGTTTGGGGAAGCTAAATTGCTAGGGTTCAAAAGCCACCTCCACCAGTTGCCTAGCCGTGTGACTAGGTAAGTTACTGTCAGCCTGGGTTACTCTCTGCTCAGATATCAACATGGCCCATTTCATAATGTTGAGGAGATTAAGTTAGTTGGTGGGCATAACAGATTTAAAATAGTACCTGGCACCCAGAAAGCACTCATTGGGAGTTGGGGAGACTTGAGCCTCACACACATGTGGTTGGGTTCAACCTTGCTGTGGTGTTTGAGTTAACAGCCTTGGGAGGTGTTACTTGCCTGCGATATCCTTAGACAGTTTCCAGCATACTTTTCCCCCTCAAATCCGCAGTGTTGGGACAGCCCTCACCATTCCTATTTAAGACATTGGGGAGTGGTGCTTACCTAGCATGCATGATACTCCGAGTTCTAGCCGAAGCACTACATAAAAACCAGGCATAAGGCTAGCAAGATGGCTCAGTGGGCTTGCCTCGGAGCCTCAACACTGGGACTCATCCGGCAGAGGAGAACTGGCACCTGCAATCTGTGCTTTGACCTCTGTATGCATACCCTGGCAACTGGTACCACTGTATGCGCCCCCATAAGTAAATAAACATAATAATAAGAAGAAAATAGGCATAGTAGTACCACTCTAGAGGTGGAAGGTACATAAAAGTTTGAGGCCAGTTTGGGATACATGAGACCACATCTTTAAAAAAAATGGCAACATTTGAATGGTATGAGTTGTGGCTCAGCGGTAGAGTGGTACCTTATACTTAGCTTGTATTGGGTCCTGGGTTCTATCCCAGTGCTAGAAAGTAGGGGGGAGGGGAAAGGATGGGGAAGGTCATGTGACTCTCACCGCTCTATGGTCTGGCCAGCTGCTGCCTGCTGATAGAACCATCTTAGAAGACAGAACCTGCTGTTACATAAAGAAAGCCAGTTCTCCCCCAGGGAGATGCAGATGCCTAGGGGTGTGGTGGCACATACCTTTAATACCAGCACTCAGGAGGCAGAGGTAGGTGGATCTCTGAGAGTTTGAGGTCAGCCTGGTCTACAGACTGAGTTCCAGAACAACCAGAGACTCTGTCTCAGAAACAAACAAACAAACAAAAAACCAAAGTTGAGGGTCAGATGGAGGAAGCAGGTATGACTCCATGAACCTCCTACTGTCCTGCAAGTTAGATAATTTTGTGGGGACCACCCCCTGCACCTGATCAAATTGTCCAGGACACACTCTCATAGGATATGTTGAATGGTAGATGTCTTGAGAGCCCTAGGGAAGACAAAGGAGTTTGTTTAAAGGTGTACTTTGCTCTGTGCTAGAACACACCTCACCTAATGTTAGCCTTTGAAGGCTATAATATCTGCTCTTCACATTGTGGTGTTTCTGCCGTATCATTTAATTAACATCTGATACAGGCACAGTGCCAGAGTCAGACGTTCTGACAGTTCTTGGGAGCCACCTAAATCCTTTTGAAGTCCCTCCCGACACCCCAGTAACCCATAGACAAAGCCCCTAAAGTTGAAGACAGCCCCTGATATGAGGTGCAGAATTTTATCAGCATTTCCAACATTTGCAGTTTCCCTGAATTTTTTTTTTCCTCTAAGAAATGTTTTGCTTTAGCTGGGTGAGGTGGCATGTACCTACCTACAGTCCAAACTATTGGAGAGACTGAAGGAGGAAGATCACTTGAGTCTAGAAATTGAATGCTAATATGAGCAATGTATGATATACCTACCCTTAAGTCAGTCTGTCTGTCTCTCTGTGTGCATGTGTGTGTGTGTGTGTGTGTGTGTGTGTGTGTATGTATATGTGGGGGGTGGGTGTGGGTATGTCTTTCTCTGACAGAGCCTCACCATTTATTACGGTTTGGTTTGGTCTTGAACTTGGTATGAAACCTAGGTTGGCCTAGAATTCTTTGACATCCTCCTGCCCTGGTCTCCCAAGTGTTGGTATTATAGACATGTACCACCACATCTGAAGAGATCACTGCCCTTAAAAAAAAAAATGCTTTCTTCTTCAAGTTCACCTATCATAAAGTCTCTGAGCTTCACACATAAATTAGAATATTAATTAGATAAGAGACTTATTAAGGAGAAAAAGAATTATACCTATGTATCTGTACAAAATTATTTAATGCCTGCCACCCTCCCACCAATGCTTTGGGTACTGAACAGTGTCTTGTGTATCATAAAATTTCATTTTACGGGGGCTGGAGAGATGGCTCAGTGGTTAAGAGCACTGACTGCTCTTCCAGAGGTCCTGAGTTCAGTTCCCAGCACCCACAGGACAGCTCACAACTGTCTGTAACTCCAAGAGCTGACACCCTCACACAGACGGACGTGCAGCAAAACACCAATGCACATAAAATAATAAAAATAAATAAATTATTAAAAAATTTTCATTTTACTCTAAAGGAAGAATAAATACATGAACAAAAAAGAGAACATTGTATGTTATGTTAAATTAAGGAAAAATGAAGAAGGGTAAGGGAATAGAGAAAGATAGTATGTTATTTTAGAAGGTAGAGAGTGCATTGTGAGTCTTGGGTAGGCAGAGGAATATGGTTAGGTGGTGTATCAGTCAGCTGTGTAAGCCTAAAGCACAGGTAAGCACTTCATTTTGTGAACATGTCTGTTGGTCACATGGGTTTGGTTGATGAGCAGAGGCTTAAGTAAGAGCTGGGTCCACATTAACTCTATGTGTCTTTCATCCTCCATGAATGAGTGGGCCAGCTAGGGCATGGCAAAATTGTAAGAGTGCAGAATGAGAACACAATGGCTCTTAAGTCTCCTACTCAGAACTTGCCACTGTTACTTTGGCTTACGTCCCATTGCTACAAGGAATTCTGTGATCTGATATCAGTGCTGGGGAGGTAGGCCTTACCTCTAGGGAATGAGTTGCAGAGTCACCAGGATGCAGATAGGGAGGGAGTTCAGGCAGGGCAGTGGGCTGGGTGGGGAGTAGCCCAATTTGAAACAGATGGCTCAAACCAAAACTGTGTGTCTCTAGCTATGACATTTATATATACAAATACATATATCAAATGATAAAACCGCCTTTGGTGGAATCTTGTGTTTTAGATTAAATTTAAATAAACCCATATGATAATTACACATCAGCATCCCTAAGGTGGCTTATGGATCATTGTTGCCAACCTCAGGAAACCTGGGAATGCAGGCCACAGGCCTTGCCAATGCTGAGAGAGAAGTGCGTCTTGAGGGAGACCATTCCTACCTTCTGAACTTCTCATGCAGAGAGCAGAGGTGGGGGAAAAGACCAGAGGAGACCCCAGGGCCAGTAATTGTGCCTGCTGACCTCTGCATATCTTGGAATGGCACTAATCTGTCTGTTGCTCTGCTGTCAACAAGCCCTTCGGTTGGTCTCCACGGCTGACCAGGACCTAGGGCAGGGATGAAAGATTGCCGCTGCTCTTTGCACTCCTTGCTCCCTGCCTTTGTCTCCTTGAGTAGTGTGGGAAGGATCCCTTTCATGCTTTTTTGGAAAGTGGTCGAGTCTTTAGTGAATTCCTCCTGGGCTCTGCAGCCAGCCAAAGCTCTGGAAGCTAGCCCTTCCCCTTAGGAAAGGCCAGTGTTCAATTGATTCCCACAGCTAATGGAATCTAATCACCGAAGCCTGGAGTGATTGCAATCAGAGGAGTTCACCTGGTGAAAAGGAATCTAAGTTTTCCCTTTGGAAGCAGGGAGAGTGAGGTTCTGGGACAGGCGCGGCTTCTACCAGGTCTCTGTTTGGATGCAGACTGTCTCTTACTTGGGGGTTCAGATTCCTGTCTTCAAAGTCACGTGAAGTGATTGGCCTTCTGCGAGGAAATCTACCCTAGATGTGGACATGGGACTGCTTCCAAACCAGCCACCATCATGATGGAACATGTTGGGCATCTACACAACTGCAACTTGGTCTATGAGCTCACTAGCAACCTCGGTTTGATTTCACTGGGTTCACCTTGAACTTACCACTGTTTGATTCACCCACTTGTATGCTCATCCCGCCCCCCCCTATAAATCTTTGTAGTTATTTCCCAGAGGTCCCCCTGTACTTTCAGCCTGCTTTCCCTATTAGACGATGATGATGGGACTGGGAGAATTTTTATTTTTAGTGAAACACAATAGCTGTGCAGAAAACTGCACGCACTGTTAGCATATAGCCAGATATCAGCACGCTCATGTAGCGGGGTACCCACATAGCCGGTACCCACATAGCTGGTACCCACATAGCTGGTACCCACAGAGCTGGTACCCACATAGCCAGTACTCACATAGCCAGTACTCATGTAGCTGGTACCCACATCAGGAGTCAGAATGTCCAGCACCACCAAGCCCTCCTCAGGCCTCCAACTAGGCACCTCAGCCTTTCACACACTCTAGACAAGCATTCTCACGTTGAAGGCACATTGCCATCCTGTCCTGATTTCTGATAGCATCACTTAGCCTCTCCTAATTTGGTACTTTGTAGAAATAAAATGTACAGGAGTGTACTGTGTGTCTGCCCTCTTTTTCTCTGCATTATGTCCGTGAGATCTACACCATATTATGTGTAGTTCCATTGGTCCATTCTCCTTACTGTGTAATATTCTGCTGTATGAGTACACATTTATTTACTATTTCTCTGTTGATGGCCATTTGGACAGTCTTGCTGTGGAACCACTACTAAAAATGTGGCTGTGAATGCTGTGTGTACATGCCTCATAGCATCTACATTTCTGCTGTGTTGCCAGGGCCATTGGTTCTGTCAGCTTTTCTTGTTTTGCAAAACTGAGGATTGAACTCAGGGCCTTGAATATAAATTTTCTATCACTGAGTTATACCCTTAGCCGTATATTCAGTATTCATACATAAAGCTGAAAAGTGTCCCAGAGCAGATCTGAGCAGGGATATGCCTAACTCTAATCCTAGCATTCGGGACTGTGATTTCAAGGTCAGCCTGAGCTGCATAGTGAATTCCAGGCTAGCTTGGGGTAAAGAGTGAGACTGTGTCCCAAGGTGGGGGGAAAATCTTTTGTTTTTCTTCTTTTAAAATCCTGAGCCATCAAGATAAAGGTACTTGCCACTGAGCCTGGCCATCTGAGTTTGATCCCCAATTTCTGAAAGTTGACCTCTGACCTACACACACACACACACACACACACACACACATCAACTAAATAAATAAGTGCTAAAATTTTGTTTTTAAATTCTCTCAAACTGTATGTGTTACCTCAGCACTTGGGAATCTGAGGCAGGAAGATTGCTGAATTTGGTACCAGCTTGGGCTGCATAGTGAGCTCCAGGCCACTCCAGGATCTAGAGTCAGACCATATCCAACTTCCACTTCCCACAAACCCATCCTCCCAGATGTTTTCTGTAATCATCGTGGGGAAATGGGACCGTAGTTTGGGAATCTTCAGTAACATCAGCTTTTGGAAACTGAGAAACTGAAAATCCTAATCAACCATGCCTTTCATCTCAGCACTTGGGAGGCTGAGGCAAGGGGATTGCTACAAGTTTGTGGCAAGCCTAGGCTACAGGGTGAGTTCCAGGCTAGTTTTAGCTACAGAGTGAGAGAGACGTTGTCTTTAAAAAAGGGGGGGAGGGGGCGCAGATCCAGTTAATCCCTCCATGGCCTGGTCCTGCCCCACTCTAATATTCTTGTCCCCAGTTCATACCCACAAGGCAACACGGCCTCCCTGTGCACTTTGGGCCTCTGCTAGCCACTGCTTTCTTGGTGAAAGTCCATCCAGAGCTCCACTGGAGTGCTAGTCCTGCTCAGCCTCACTTGCGTTGTTCTTTTGTTTGTTGAGATGGGGGTCTCACTATGTACCCTAAGCTGACCTGGAACTCCAAGCTGTCCTTAATCTCACAGAGAGCTGCCTGCCCCTGCCTCTGCCTCCCCAGTAAGGAGACTAAAGGTTTGTGCCACCATTCCCAGCTTACCCTCATTTCCAACTCCAGGTGTTACCTTCTCCAGGGAGCCCCTCCCAAACTTGTCAGGTTCTCCCAGTTATCTTTGTGAGGATTGTCACCACCACCAAACTTAGCACTGCATTGTTCTGAGACAGCCTAATATCTGAGCTCCTGCTTTCGTTCAATTGTATGGTTTGTTTGTTTTGCTTTGTTTATATGTTTGTTTTTGGCTTTCTGACAGAGGGTTTTACTAAGTAGCAGCCAAGGCTGACCCAGGTTGGCCTTGAACCCCAAATCCTCCTGCCTCAGTCTCTTGAGTGTTGGGCAGTTTTAGAAGGCAGGGGCCACAGAGCCTATGGAAGTCTTAAAGCCAATCCTGTCTCTTGGCTTGATGGCACATAGCAATCTCAGCACTTGGGAGCTGGAAAGAGGAGGAGTGTAAGTAGAGGCCAGCCTCCACTACTTAGCAAGTAGCTGGGTTATGTGAGATCCTCTCTCAACAACAACAGCAAAAAAACAAAAACCAAACCAAACCCCCAAACCAAAATACAAAACAGACTGGAGAGATGGCTCAGCAGTTAGAGCACTGGGTACTCTTCCAAAGGACACGGGTTCAATTCCCAGTACCCACAGCTGTCTGTCTAGAACTCTAATTCCAGGGTATTAAACACCCTCTTCTGGCCTCCACGGGCACTACATGCATGTGGTATACAGATATATACGAAAGCAAAACACTCATACACATAAACTAAAACAAAAAAGCAAAAGTCTTGTCTCTTAGTTGTGGAAGAGTGAAAAGGACTTCTCAGGGTCTGGACAAATAAATTTGTCATTTTTGTCAATACACACTTGTTATATCAGCTACGAGTTCTTGGGCCAGCCTGGATAACATAGTGAGACTCCATTTTAAAAAGAAAGGGGGAGGGAGAGAGAAAAGAGAAGGTTTACATTTAATGTGATGAATGTATCCATGTGACTTTCTGATCTCTTCTGCTTGTCTTACATTTAAATAACCTGGCTGAGTAGAAGAGCCCACTGGCTGGCTCATACACCAATGGCCTCTGGGTTGCTCAGGGTGCCAGGTTAGAATGCAGAGTTCTGGCCCCATGCCTGAAATTTTTGACTCAATAGGCCTGGGGTGGAATGTGGAACTCCACCTTTGACATTCAACACAGGCAACTCTGGCCCTGACGCATGGCCAGCTCTGGAAGCTAGTTGAGTCTGAAAAGAATGGTCTCTTCTTGGGAGTGAGAAAATATCAGGAGCCCAGATTCAGATCCGGAGACGAGGCTTGGATCTCAGGTCTCTCACCATGTATGTGATGACTCCCTGGGCCTCACTTTTCTGTGAAGTGGGAATCACACCACAATCTATTTGGGTTACTAGTTCTGGGCAACAAATTGTCCCAGAACTTCATTTAAGGCATTTTTTTTTTTCTCTGAGACAGGGTCTCTGTATGTAGTCCTGGCTGTTCTGGATCTCCCTATATAGACTAGGCTGGACTCAAACTCACAGAGATCCACCTGCCTCTGCCTCCCGAGTGCTGGGATTAAAGGTGTGTGCTAGCTATCATGCCCATTGAGAGTTGACTTCTTAGTGATACTGGGGGATGAGGGGACAAGAAAGCCAGGACGGAACCATATAGTTTTTTCTGACTTAGTCATTATTCTCAGTGTCACCTTTGGTACATTGAAAGCACTTAAAAGCCCAGCTAGGTTTGAAGTTTTGAAGAAGCCCATCTCATGGTGAAAGACTGTGACCGTCAACACTCAGCAGTGTTTGAAAGCAACACCGTATGTTGTGAGCTGTCAGGCAGAGTGAGGTGAACTCTTATGCTGACAGAACTTCTTCCAATCTGAGGCCTGGGAGTTCACAGCATAGTCAGTACCATGCATCACCTTTCGTGTTGGGGGTGTTGGTGTCTATGGGGCCATAGAAATGTAGAGAATGGTCAACACTTCTCAGTTCCTGGTCATCTATCTCTGGTCACTTTGGACAGAGTTCAAGGCAGTAGTGGGGTACCATCTGATGCGGAACACCTTAGGTTCCCCAAAAGAGTGGTCAGATCCACAAAGCCTCTCTTGGTTCCTTGTGACCCCAATATCACCCCTCCCTTCTGCCTAGTCTCAACTGGCAGCTCTTTGGCTTGGAATGGAGACTCCAGACACCCAGGGACCCCCTTGTGACAGGGTGACTACTAGAGTACCTTTGGTGGAATGGCTCTTCTGCCTCACTGCCCTCTTCCAACTTTGTTTTCCCAACTCCAGGTTTGATGATACTGAGGGAAGGTCAGGCAGAGACCCTGGGGACAGTCCCAGGGAGGAAAAGATGGCTGCTTTCTCATGGTTACATTCGACAGGCCTCATCTGAGGAGCATGGAGACAGAGCTGGGGCTCCCTGCAGTGCCAGAGGGGGCAGATATGTACCCTCAAAGGCAGGACAGCACAAGGAGAAGCCATTATGGGCCTGGCATTTGTGAAAGGAGTTTTTGGTGCTCTGAGGAAAGTGCTCTCCCAGGCCTTCTTCCTTCCTTTCCTCCTGGGGTTCTCCAGCTGCTACGCCAGCGCCCCTCCTCCACTGGTGTCACATTTAGCAACTGTCTTGTTCAGAGCTGATGGGGAAAGAGCTCACAGGAATGTGCAAGTTTAACCTCCACCCGCATAGTGTGTATTCCTTGTATTTCACGGTGCATAGCCTGATGGCTGGAAATAGTTGCATTGTGTGTGTGTGTGTGTGTGTGTGTGTGTTCTTTTTTTGAGACAAGGTCTCAAGTAGCCCAAGCTGGCCTCAAATTTGCTATGTAGCTGACTGTGACCTTGAACTTTTGATCCTCCTGCCTTCCCCTCTTGAGTGCTGGAATTACAGACATGCACCGCCATGTTTGGTATTTGTCGTCCGTCCGAGGCCCCTCCTCCCCTGCCGTGTGTGTGTGTGTGTGTGTGTGTGTGTGTGTGTGTGTGTGTGTGTGTAGATGCCCATGAGTTGTTCTTCAAAGCACCATCTACCTTTGAATTTTTGATTTCTTATTGTTGTCTATGTGGGTGGGTGCATGTGTAGAGTTCCAAGGCAACTTCCTGGAGTCAGTTCTCCCTTCCACCTTTCTTTGTATGGTTGTATGGGTTAAGGGGAATCCAACTCAGGTTTCTAGGCTTGTACAGCAAATGTCTTTACCAGCTGAGGCATCTTGTTCCCTCTACTCTTTTTTTGAGACTGGGTCCCTTTCTGGCCTAGATCTCCTTGCCAGTTAGGCTCAGAGTGAGCCATAGGGATCTGTTGGTTTATACCTCCTCAATGCTGAAATTACAAGCGCTCTCTCTCTCTCTCTCTCTCTCTCTCTCTCTCTCTCTCTCTCTCTTCTGGGGATCTAACGTAGCTCCTTATGCTTGCCTTGCAAACATTTTACCAACTGAGCTATCTCTCCAGCCCCCGTGCCCAGTTTTCTGCAGTGCTGCGGATTGAACCCAGATCTTTGTGCATGCTAGGCAAGCACTCTACCAGCCTGTCTCTTATACACATCTAGATGTGTATAAGAGACAGTTTCAGCACCCGTGCCCAGTTTTCTGCAGTGCTGCGGATTGAACCCAGATCTTTGTGCATGCTAGGCAAGCACTCTACCAGCTGAGCTACATCCTCAGGCCTCTCTGTTGTCGTTGATAAACACACACCACATGGCCAGGGTAAGCACCCCAGGAATCCATGGTAGGGAAGGCAGGGCCAGGAGAGGCCTCCCCAGGGCAAGGAGTAGCAGAACTGGGCCACAGGGCAGACTGCCTATTCTCATCTCCATGCCTCCTTTTCCTCACCTGTAAAATGAGGGTAAGGAGGTGCTCTCCACATAAGGAGGAAGTGAGGGGTGCTCTTAACCAGGTTGCTCCCCAGCTGTTAGGGGTTGGCATAGTGGGGATGTAGACAGAGACCAGAGGCATCTGGAAGGAGAATCTAAGAGGGTGAGAATGGAAACTGAATTGAAGCACTCTCCCTTAGCATCCCTACATACATAGGGTAGAAAAAACACTGTGTCAGAGACCCCTAGCTCTGTGTGACCTCTGGTTGCTACTAAATCTCTCTGTCTTTGTTTTTGAGAAACTGTTTCAATAGGTATCAGAGGGTGGCCTTGAACTCCTGTATCTCTCAAGCAGGCTTTGAACTTTTTTTTTTTAATTTTGTTTTTTGAAACAGGGTCTAACTATATAGCTTTGACCAGCCTGGAGCTTGATATGTAGACCAGGCTGGCCTCAACACACAAAGGCCTCTGCCTCAGGAGTGCTGGTACTAAATGTGTGTGCCACTATGCCAGGCTTCACTTTGAATTTATGATCCTCCTGCCTCAGACTCCCAAGTGCTGGGATTATAGGTATGAGCCACTGTGCCTGGCCTTAAGCCTTAGTACTATAACCTATAAAATAAGGTCATGGCTGTGCCTTATTTTGACCATGCATTAATGAAAATTACATAAAGGAATGCATTAACTATACATCTCATTCTTGATTGGTATTTCCCATGTAGTGGCATACATGAAATTAGTAAACAAGTAAAAGTTCTTCCCCTCCTGGCTCACAGCAGTGTATCCAGAGGGTGTTTGGTTGCTATTGCCACCATGCTGGGGGGTTGGACTCCGGGCTTTGTGTATACCAGGTAATTGCTTACTACTGCTCTCAAGACAGTGTTTGATTTATAGACATCTGGAGATCGGACTTACATTGACAGCTGCTTATCAGAGGCAGAAACAGGGCTTGAGAGCTGGACATGGTGGCACACACCTTTAATCCCAGCACTCAGGAGGTAGGGGCAGGCAGATCTCTGTGAGTTCGAGGCCAGCCTGGTCTATAGAGTGAGTTCCAGGACAGCCAGGATTACACAGAGAAACCCTGTCTGGAAAAAACAACAACAACAACAAAA
>LZPO01097119.1:545795-556456 GCA_001675575.1 Neotoma lepida
GTGGCTTGCCTGTTCCTGTGTGCCAGCTACTCGGAGCCCATCAGCATCAGCCCTGGCTGCAAAGACTTATGCGCTAATGATTTCTTGTCCCCAGCGAGCAGGCGTCATTGAATTACTCAGCTGCCTCCCCCTGCAGCTCCCAGGCAAAACCACCCCTGTTAGGTGCTTAATCTAATCCAGGTCTTCAGTGGAGAGGTTCACCAGCCCACTGGACTCTCTCTTTCACCCTCGATCTTTGGGTCCTACACAGGACAGCTTGGAAATTCAGTCCTAACAATGCGTCGTAATTTGAGTCCCAAACCTGCCACCACCACCTCCTTCTACTACCCTGAGAGGGATCAATGTGCCAATGATCTAGTGTCCTGTGTGTGTATCTCCAATCCCTCCTCACATATGGCTTCTTTCTGAGGCAAAAGGGTGGGCAGGTATAGAGCTGTGGCTGGGATGGACTTTTCCTGTTAGCTTGAATCTGTTCTCCTCAATCACTGGGTCTGATGTGTTCTTGACTCGTGGTCATTTGTAGACAATCCTCAGGCACAGGCTGCATCCTGTATGAATTGCCTTGAAAGAGGCCTTCTCTGCTTCGTCAGTGCCTCTCCTTTACCTAATCTCTTGGGAACTCCCCCTATCTTTTTTTTAAACAGACTAGACGCTTGAAGCCAAGCTGCCATCCAAGAAGACGACATGCTTTCAGCAACTCCCCTGTATGGGAACGTTCACAGCTGGATGAACAGCGAAAGGGTCCGCATGTGTGGAACAAGTGAAGACAGGTGAATGGTCTCCAGGGCCAGGCCTGGTGAGGGAAAACTGGTCTCTTCCCCCACACTCCTAAGCAGAACCCATGCCCAAGCCCCCTCACCTTCTCACAGCCAGAGAGGGGCCCAAAAGGTCTGGGCAAGAGAGATCTCCTAGCTGGTGGCCCTTGATTTACAGTTTTAACAGGCAGCCTGGCTCAGCGAAGCATTGCCGCCCTTTAAAAGATTAGCCCCTGAAGCGGCCTTTCAGTGCACTTTCGTCCTTAATTTATTATTTCATATTTATGAAGGAGAATTAATCCCCGTCTATATGCTGCTTTAACTCTAAATGTCAGGAGTGTGGGCCCAGGTGGACCGGCATTCGATGTGCTTTTAAAACAAATAGTTTGCTTAGTAATAAATGAGGAGATGGCTACCCTTTCCTTGGGTACAACCCAAGGTTTCAGGTTGCCCTCTGCTGCCATTCCATGTGGCTTTTGGCCCAGATTCTGATCACTGGACAGCTCAGTTAGGCTTTCTAATCAGTCATTTTGGACTGGGGTAGAGACAACTGAACAGTGGATGATTGAAGCAGCTTTGGTGTAATGGTGAAGCTTGTCGTCTGCTGCTTGTCAGCGATGTTATCCTGGGGATTTGGAGTTGGCATAGAACACTTTCTTTATCAATGCTCTCTGATAACAAGTCCTGGGGCAGCCAACAGCAGCCTGGCACAGATGGGTAGCTTCCTCTTCTGCCTGGAGTAGCTGACATTTTTCTGATACTGTTGTATATCCACACACATCTCCACATTGTTTTGATAAAGGCCGCAAATATAACTTCATTATCATCATGGAAAATAGTCTCATGGATGTGGTCCCTAACTTTGGGGGAAAGTTTTGGAAACCTGCCCTCAGGGTTAATGCAGATGTGGTAGATAAAGGGGCTAACCTGTAGACTTCTAGCCCCTTACTCCGTGGCCATTTTACTTAAGGTCTACCCTCCAGGACAGCTCGTAAGGGTTAGCTAGGACAGCACTTGGCCTCTGTAGAAAAGGTCACGTGAGAGAAGTGTGCTTAATTTCTGGCTTGCCCACCTCTGGGACATATGTGTTATTCATGTCCCCGCACATGAAAGGCCTGCCTTTGCTTTGTTCTGCCAGGGTAATATTGAACCACCATTTGGGAAGCAACTTTCACTATAGGTTATGGCAGGGAGGGTTAGGGGAGCTCAAAAAAATAAATGAGATTAGTAGAACCTGGTCTGGTCCGGGGAGCTAGATGAAAGATATATTCAGCAAGAAATGTTTTCATGAAATTGGTGTGTCCTTTTAAATAGGAAAATTCCTGTGAATGATGGTGACGCTTCAAAAGCCAGGCTGGAACTGAGGGAGGAGAATCCCTTGAATCATACCGTGGTAAGGGCTGAATGGTTCCTTTTGATAGGATGGCTGAATTTCAGTGATCTGTAATCAACTATGCATTAGCTTGTATGCAATTAGGTATCGTGTGTGTGTGTGTGTGTGTGTGTGTGTGTGTGTGTGTGTTCAGTGTAGGGAGGGGGAGAGTGTCAAGGCCTGACTATGTATTGCTTTTAACATGCTCTGCCTCCGTGGGTCTTTATCCATTATTCTCTGGTGGGGTGTGTGGCTTCCATAAACTGTGTGCCCCATTAGTGCTCCAAGCTGGATAACTTCCCAGCCTCCAAGTAGTTCCTGAGGCTTTACTTTGCCAGTAAAATATGAAACACTGGACTGTCCTTTCAGACACTAGGGAGAAGTCAAAACATGCAACCACACTGTGACCCCTGGCCCCTTTATTGATTTAGAAATGAGGATAAGCTAAAGTTCCCCATACCCGTTGTCCCGTGGAAAATTGTTTCTTGTCCTGTTAAATGATACCTTTCTGTCTCCAGGAAAAACGAATACTCCCAACCCCAATCCAACCTAACAGGCTCTACAGGATTAGTATAAGTCCTGTACCCTATAAGAATGGTGCAGAGGATGTTGTGTTTGGTCTTGTCTGTGCTGTAGCAAAGACTTGAGCACAGTAATGTATTGGCTTCTAGTCTGAGTGGCTCTTTCAGTACTTACCAGGGTACCAGTTGAACAGAAATGGAAAATGAGGCTTGGGGGGGGGATTTGAATGTGAGAGGAGGGGGCTCTGGACACAGCGAAGCTGTCTTTAACCTTTTCTGTAAGGTCTTGCGGGTTACATCATGTGACCCAGTGGGTGGCCTTTCTTCGGGACCGGGGCTGCTACTGTGACAGGTGTCCCAAGTAACCTGTGGTGTTCTTTTACAAAGGTGGATACCAGTGGCGCCCATCGGATCGATGGCCTGGCAGCACTGAGCATGGACCGCTCAGGCCTCATCCGGGAAGGGCTCCGGGTCCCTGGAAACATCGTCTATTCTGGCTTATGTGGACTGGGCTCAGAAAAGGGTCGGGAGGCTGCCTCAAGCTCTCTCGGTGGTCTTGGGTTTTCATCAGAAAGAAATCCAGAGATGCAATTCAAACCGAATACTCCTGAGACAGTGGAGGCTTCTGCTGTTTCTGGAAAGGCCCCAAATGGCTTCAGTGCTATATACAAAACACCGCCTGGAATACAAAAAAGTTCTGTAGCCGCAGCAGAAAGCTTGGGTTTGGACAGGCCTGCCAGCGACAAACAGAGCCCTCTCAACATCAACGGTGCTAGTTACCTGCGGCTGCCCTGGGTCAACCCTTACATGGAGGGGGCCACTCCAGCCATCTACCCTTTCCTCGACTCGCCAAATAAGTATTCACTGAATATGTACAAGGCCTTGCTACCTCAGCAGTCGTACGGCTTGGCCCAGCCACTGTATTCTCCTGTCTGCACCAGTGGGGAACGCTTCCTCTACCTGCCACCCCCACACTATGTTAACCCCCACATCCCGTCCTCCTTGGCTTCACCCATGAGGCTTTCCACACCTTCAGCCTCCCCAGCCATCCCACCTCTTGTCCATTGCTCAGACAAAAGCCTCCCATGGAAGATGGGCGTCAGCCCTGGGAACCCTGTTGATTCCCATAACTATCCCCACATCCAAAACAGTAAACAGCCCAGGGTGCCGTCTGCCAAGGCAGTCAACAGTGGCCTGCCAGGCGACACAGCTCTCCTGCTGCCCCCTTCACCTCGGCCCTCACCTCGTGTCCACCTTCCCACTCAGCCCACTGCAGAGACCTACTCCGAGTTCCACAAGCATTATCCCAGGATCTCCACCTCCCCCTCCGTCACCCTGACAAAGCCATACATGACAGTCAATAGCGAGTTCCCCACAGCCAGACTGTCCAATGGCAAGTACCCCAAGGCTCCAGATGGGGGTGATTGTGCCCAGTCCATGCCTGGGCATACCCGGAAGACAACAGTTCAAGACAGAAAAGATGGGGGCTCACCACCTCTGTTGGAAAAGCAGACTGTTACCAAAGATGTCACAGATAAACCACTAGACTTGTCTTCTAAAGTGGTGGATGGAGATGCTTCCAAAGCTGACCACATGAAAAAGATGGCTCCCACAGTTCTGGTTCACAGTCGGGCTGCAAGTGGATTAGTGCTCTCCGGAAGTGAGATTCCAAAAGAAACATTATCTCCTCCAGGAAATGGATGTGCTATCTATAGATCAGAAATCATCAGCACTGCTCCCTCATCCTGGGTGGTGCCGGGGCCAAGTCCTAATGAAGAGAACAATGGCAAGAGCATGTCGCTGAAAAACAAGGCTTTAGACTGGGCAATACCACAACAGAGGAGTTCCTCATGTCCCCGCATGGGTGGCACAGACGCTGTGATCACTAATGTTTCAGGGTCGGTGTCCAGCGCAGGACGCCCAGCCTCCGCATCACCAGCCCCCAATGCCAATGCAGATGGTACCAAGACCAGCAGGAGCACTGTGGATACCACACCATCAGTCATTCAGCACGTGGGCCAGCCCCCAACCACGCCTGCCAAGCACAGCGGCAGCACCAGCAGCAAGGGAGCCAAAGCCAGCAACCCAGAACCGAGTTTCAAAGCGAGCGAGAATGGCCTCCCGCCAACCTCAATATTTCTATCTCCAAATGAAGCGTTCAGGTCCCCACCAATTCCCTACCCTAGGAGTTACCTCCCTTACCCAGCACCAGAAGGCATCGCTCTAAGTCCCCTCTCTTTACATGGCAAAGGACCTGTGTACCCTCACCCAGTTTTGTTGCCCAATGGCAGTCTGTTTCCTGGGCACCTTGCCCCCAAGCCTGGCCTGCCCTATGGGCTGCATACAAGCCGGCCAGAGTTTGTGACCTATCAAGATGCCCTGGGCTTGGGCATGGTACATCCCATGTTGATCCCGCACACACCCATCGAGATCACGAAAGAGGAGAAGCCGGAGAGACGGTCCCGCTCCCATGAGAGAGCCCGTTATGAGGACCCAACACTCCGCAGTCGGTTTTCTGAGATGTTGGAAGCTAGCAGCGCCAAACTACACCCAGAAGTCCCCACTGACAAGAATCTGAAGCCAAACCCTAGCTGGAATCAAGGCAAAACTGGGGTCAAAAGCGACAAGCTAGTCTACGTAGACCTCCGAGAAGAAGCAGATTCTAAAACTGATGCAGGAGCATCCAAACCAGGCCTTGTAGCCGAAAATGTAGGCCAGAACACAGAGCCCACCAAGCCCGCGGCTGACCCTGTGATCCAGCAACACCGTGATTTCATCTCCCTTAGAGAGGAGCTGGGCCGCATCAGTGACTTCCATGAATCTTACGCTTTCAAACAGGCCCCGGCCCAGCCAGTGTTCAGCTTAGGCAAGGACAGCGCTGCAGGTGCCGCAGCAGGAACCAACAAAGAGAACCTGGGGGTGCCGGTGGCAACTCCATTCTTGGAGACAACTCTGGGCAGCGAGGCCCCTGCTGTGACTTTTGGTAAAACCCAAGAGGATCCCAAACCGTTTTGTGTGGGCAGCGCCCCACCGAGCATGGATGTCACCCCCACCTATACCAAAGATGGAACTGATGAGGCAGAATCCAACGATGGCAAAGTTCTGAAACCGAAGCCATCCAAGCTGGCAAAGAGAATTGCTAACTCGGCAGGTTATGTGGGCGACCGATTCAAGTGTGTCACTACCGAACTGTACGCAGATTCTAGTCAGCTCAGCCGAGAGCAGCGGGCATTGCAGGTGAGCCCCTCCACCCGAATTTCACTTACTTTATCAATTGTCAGTTTTGTAATGTACAAAGGGGATTTGGGGGGAACGTGGTAGGACAGAGCACCAGGCAGATTTGGTTAATGACACTTATGATAATTGGAATGTATGAAATGTGTTCAATAAGGGGACGGCAGTAGTAGCTTTTAGGAGGTTCATGTGTCTGGATACTTTAAGCTATTCTGTAGATTATGTGAGAACTCTTCTGGAATGCTGATAACAAGTTGTAATTATTATGAAGGATGTCTAAAGACTGCATGACGTTTACCTAGCAATTGCTTTGATGTCTCTGCCTGTAAGATAACAAATATATCTAGAAGCATTGCTTAGAATACCTTACTTGATACTTGGTGGAGATGTGTAGCAGTCGCATGTCTGTGGGAATCGTGCAATATTTTTTCACCAAAAAGAGAAAAAATTCGCTTAAAGGGATAGAGTATGTATTTAATTTGCTAGTGAATTATGATAGATGTTGTTTAGGAATTTCCTTAAGATATTTTACTTTTAATTAAAAGATGAATAAAGCCAAATTGTTTTGCAATGTTAAGAGAAAAATTGGTTTATGCTGATAAAAATGGATGAAGTTATCTAAATGATCCATTGAGTGCCCATTTTAATTACATAGATGGAAGGATTACAAGAGGACAGTATTTTATGTCTACCCGCTGCTTACTGTGAGGTCAGTTCTTCAAATTTTTATTACTAGAATCTTCCATAAACCTTTTGAGTTCAATTTCATTTCCAAATATACAAAGGGAAGTTTGTGGGCCATGGTCGTCTTTATTCATTGTACATTTTGTTTCTTTTCTGTTGTGTTTTTCTTTTATTTTCTTTGCGTTGTGGTTTTGTTTTGTTTTATTTATAACCTTCAAAAGAGAATGTCTGTCTCTATGCAATCGTGTATGTATCGCTATACATACACATTGCGTCTATATCTATATACACATGACTTTACGGATAAAGAATGTGTGACTACTCACATATAGACACTCTTAAATTTTATCTGTTAAACTTTAAAATATCTGAGTTGGATCTCATAAATTGTGGTTGGCTTTGGGCAAGCTTTTCTTTGAAAACACTTTCTTTTATAGTATAAGGCACATGAAATAGCCTTTATGGTAAGATGTTGTTTTTCCGTCTCCGTTCTCTTTCTAGCGTGCAATGATGCGCTTCTCAGAGTTGGAGATGAAAGAGAGAGAAGGTGGCCACCCAGCAACCAAAGACTCCGAGGTGTGCAAATTCAGCCCAGCCGACTGGGAAAGGTTGAAAGGAAGTCAGGACAAAAAGCCAAAGTCAGTCACCCTGGAAGAGGCCATTGCTGACCAGAAGGACAGTGAGAGATGTAAGTAACTTGAGCAGCTGGCTTGTAGTACCATGTCTGAGAACAGGGCCACCCTGCTTCCAAAGCCTGGGATGGTGAGAGGAAGGATGATTTGTGGATAATGGTCCAAGATCCAGTTGGGGATGGTTCTGAGAAGGGCTGCTTTGGCCATTAGTGCAGTGATGTCTGCTTGCAACAGCAGGGAATTTGGCGTCTATGGGATTCTTTTCTGGGACATCGTCTCTGTTTTCAAAGACGCATCAGGCTCAAAGTGAGTGACAGCCCAATACAATGTAGCAGTAGGAAGTGGTGGTGAAGGTCAGTTCTTTTCTGTAGCAGCTGGAATGATACTGTAACCGTGCCCTTCTCCCACATGGCAGTTGAATGTGGAATGGAAAGGACTCAAGTTTTTGTTGAGATGGGATGAAGGTTGGCCAAGGCAGCAGAAAGATAGAAACAGATATTTGTTGAATTTGTTTGCTGTCATTGGGAGTTACCAATAGACCCCAAGTATGGTTTCTGTGAAAGGTCTCTCCCCACCAGACAGATGGTGGCTTATGTTCTAGAGGTAAAATGTGGGGAAAAGTAAGTGCCTTTCTGAGGATACTTCAGTCTCAACAGTGGGTCCCCTGTTGGACTTAACCTTGGAGAATTATGGGGGGGGGTGTGCAACACTTGGTGAAGGTCTTTTGGTTTCCTCAAATGTGCATGCCTAAGGCCAGAGGCCTGCTCTGGCCAATTACGATGTCTGGCTGAACGTGGAGGGCAGCAGTTATAGAAGCCTCCTAGACAAGCCAGTCACTGATGTTGAGTGTTTGAGGGCCCTGTATTGTTGCCCTTGAAGGTGTAGCATCCCCAGTACAATTCCTCAGTGCCTGATGGGATCTGGGGCTTTGTGGTCCAGGAACCTGTGTTTTTGGCTATCTAGAGGGCCATCTTTGCACCACTACCCCCCCTCCCCCCAGTTTATTCTTAAGGTCCAGCAAATGCTCTGGCCAGGCTACAGCAACAGGCAGACCAAGAAGGTTTGCTGTGAGTTAGTCCTAAAGAAAAGTAGTTTCTGTGGCAAGCAAGTGATGCCCTTTCCCAAGGGTCTCTTGATGTGCATGAGTGTGAATATCCTTACACTCCCCATCACAGGATATGAATGGGGCAGAAATGGGTCTGGGCTGCTCTTGGGTGAAGTAGCAAAGAAAGCCTTCCTCTGCTCTGGTGCTCAGAGTGAACACAAAGCCATCCCATCCCCAGCACCTTGTGAGGCCACAGATCTTGGCAAGGCCTGTAAGAACTGAGAAGTAGACAAGGTGCTTCTGGAAGGGAGGAGCTACCCACAAGTGGGAGTCCCCCTTTGTTCTGAGTGAATGGTGAGAGAGAGAGACACTGGAAGAAGAGCTTGAGAGCTGGCAGCTTGGACAGCTTCCAACCTTTTGGCCCTTTCTTTAGTTTTGCAAGTAACATAGCCAGGCACAGAGTGGCCACCGTCCTCAGACAAAAATCGGAGGCCACCTGCCTACCTGCCTGGGAGGTCTACCTTCTTCCCAGTTTGTTTTGGTTTGGTATTTTTGCCCCTGCTGACACTAGAGACAAGAGATTGGAGTGGCTTGAGAGAGGCCCCAGACTCAGACAGTGGGCTGTTTTGAAGCACCAGGACAGGGCTCCTGTCACTGTGAGAACCAGAAATTGCCACCAAGTGCTCTGCAGGTGATGTGCAAGAGGCTTGGTTTTCAAGAAAGAAGTATGTTACTATCCCCATACTTGTCTGGGGACTTGGTGTTTGTGGCTGACTAGCAGGGACACCCTAAAAGAGCCAGTATACTCGCTCTCATTACTACCTAATTGTGGGAGGACAAGGACTCCTAGATTTCTTCAGCTGCGAACTACTGAGCCATCTTGGCCATCACAGCTCAGGTGGGCTTAGGCTGCACCCCTAGTGGATCCCTTTACTTCTCATAGATGTCCTGGGGGCACGAGCCAAGCTGTTTGCGTTTGAGAGCGAGGGTGGGGATTTGGAGTAGAGGGCACAGGATTCTAAACTCTACCTCCTCCCACATTTTTTGGTTAGTTGGTTGGTTCTTTCCGGTTTTTTGGTGGGAGTGTAGTACAGGAATCTTACCTCATAACCCAGGCTGGCCTTAGCCCTCCTGCCTCTCCCTCTCGGATGTGGGATTATAGACATGTGCTTCCAGGCTCCCCTCCCTTCACCTTCTGAGGCAGCCCCTCTGCTCCCAGAACATAAGTAGCTTCTGAGATGGTGGGTGCGTCTGCTTGGAAGAGGCCATGGTGAAGATTTTAATTTGCCCTCTTTGGTATGGTGGCTGAATTGAGTTACTGTAGAAGTGATCAAATGAGTGAAGCACTTCCCTGCACACCTGATTATCCGTAGGTAGGAATTATCCGTGACATTTTGGAGATGGAGAAGGACGAGGAAGCATTAGCCTGGTCTTTCCTGAACATAAGCTACTGTGTCCCTTGCCAGTCTCTTGGGTGACATAGACCTGGACCCTGCTAAGTAGTAGCCTGAGCAGGAACAGGAGGAAGCCTGAGTCAAGGGGTTTTGTGGGAACTTGTCACTTGGGGAATTTCTCCCCCAGGACAGCAGCAGTATGCTTTATGAACTACTTTGAGTTTGGAGCAGAGGTGCCTTGGCATCAGTTACCTGGTCTGCTCTGCTGTGGGTGACAGCTAGCTACCTGCAGAGGGGACTAACATCTAGGATGACCCTTAGAAGTCTTAAACTCTCCCATCTTGTTTAGGGCTCAGTGGGCATAGCTGCCACAGTGATGAAGTTGCTTTGTTGCCATGGTGATTTATAAATGTTGCCATGGTGATGCTTCTATGAGGTATAGTATGGCAGCACAGGCATAATAAATTATGGGCTATAGGTGCTCCAAGTCATGTGACCATGCTATAGGGAGCAAGTGTCTAACAGAGCCACACCCTCATCTGCCCACATGGCATGACCAAGGGGCCAGTACAAGCAGTGGGTAGAGCCTGGTGGTTAGAGCTTCTGTTGCTTCTTCTCCTTGGCCCATCTCCCTTGCTCTAAGGGTAATCTTGGACTGGCCCCATTTGAGGAGGTCCACGTCCAAGTGTATGGGAATGACATGGGGCTTCCCATGGCTGATGGCAGTAAGGGCGGGGTAGGTTTGCTTCAGAATTGTTGTTAGCTCTTGGGAGATCACCCTGGTGCAGATCTTTGGGGCGTCTCTGAAGGGAATGGGAATTGGTGCCCTAAGAGGCTTGACGACTGGGAGGGGGAGGGTTGCACCCAGTTTGTAAAGATTTGGAGAACGGCCGAGAAAACAGCTACGGTGATGGTGTGTGGACTAGTGTGGACCCCAGATTCATCAGTGAGCGCCCTTGATGATAATTTGGAATGGAGAGAGAACAATAGGCACTGCTCTGGACTTTTCTCAGGATACAGCAGA
>LZPO01097119.1:559636-567136 GCA_001675575.1 Neotoma lepida
TCCCTCCCCAGGGGGCTTTTTAATTAATTTATAGTTATTTCTCCATTAGATGACTGGCCTGAGAGGGGAATGACAAACAGTTCCTCTAACCACTTAGAAGACCCACATTATAGTGAGCTGACCAACCTGAAGGTGTGCATTGAATTAACAGGGCTCCATCCTAAAAAGCAACGCCACTTGCTGCACCTTAGAGAACGCTGGGAGCAGCAGGTGTCGGCAGCAGAGAGCAAACCTGGCCGCCAAAGCAGGAAGGAAGTGACCCAGGCTGTTCAGCCTGAGGTCACCTCCCAGGGGAATAACATCACTGAAGAGAAGCCTGGCAGGAAAAAGGCAGAGGCCAAAGGCAACAGAGGCTGGTCTGAAGAGTCCCTCAAACCCAGTGACAATGAACAAGGTATGTAGAGGCCCCCTCTCAACTACCCACTCTGCTCCTAGAAGATGGGTCATGCATTCCCTGGGAAAGGATCTTTGGGGAGCAAGGAGGACTCTGACTAGGTTTTGTGGTAGCTGGTGCATTTTTGTAATGTCTTTGGACACCCAATTCCTGTATTCTCTCCACTTCCTTCCTGATTCCCCAGTCTATGGCTGGGCAGGAAGGGAAGGCTGGGTGGCCGCACAACCCTGCCAACACCAGTCCCTCCAGGCTCAAGCTGCCTCAGTCATCTGGGTACTGAGCGCCCAAACCCAGTAGGTGGGGGAGAGTCGGAAGAGCCAGTTTCTGCTCTCTTTTCCTGGCCCTTTGAAGAAACTTACCACTTGGCATTTTGAGGGTTAACCTATTTGCCATTTGAATGTGGGATAATTAAAATATTAATGCTTTGAAAACATAATTGGTATATCTTTAAAAACTGAAGCCGCTCCAGTGATCAGTGCTAACAATGGGCTTTTCTTTCTGCATCGGCTACAACTGTGTAACGCCTGCTTCTTCTCCCCCTCCCCCGCCCGTCACCGCCCCCTCCGTATTTAGGCTTGCCTGTGTTCTCCGGCTCTCCGCCCATGAAGAGCCTTTCATCCACCAATGCAAGTGGCAAAAAGCAGACTCAGCCAAGCTGCACGCCAGCCTCGAGGCTGCCTGCCAAACAGCAGAAAATTAAAGAAAGCCAGAAGACAGATGTGCTGTGCACAGACGAAGAAGAGGATTGCCAGGCTGCCTCCCCGCTGCAGAAATACACCGACAACAGCGAGAAGCCATCCGGGAAGAGACTGTGCAAAACCAAGCACTTGATACCTCAGGAGCCCAGGAGGAGCTTGCCAATGACAGGAGAGTACTATGTGGAGAGCACCGACAGCAAGGTACCTTCTGCCCCGCTCCCCGCTAGTGCTTCTCATGGGCTAAGCTCCCATTTTCCGGGACTGCCCTCCCCCCCTTCACATCACTCCTGTCCTAGAGGGGCATGTGTTCTGGATGGCCATGAAGTTTCAAACTAGTAAGAGTGACACCCCAGCCCCAACCCTCCTTTGACAGCTCCCCTCCCTTTCTAAGAAAGAAAAAAGTGTCTTTCTCTCAGGGTTTGCCACTCTGGGAAGAGGCTAGGGAGAAGCGGTGGGTTGTGTTTGAAGGGTCACAGCCTTACCTGTGCATACCTCTTCGTCTTCTGACAGATGACTGTTCGGAGATTCAGAAAACGACCTGAGCCCAGTTCAGACTGTGATTTGTCACCAGCCAAGCAGGACCCAAAGCCCTTTGACCGTTTGCAACAATTGCTACCGGCCACCCAGGCCACACAGCTGCCACGCGCAAGTTCTCCTCAAGAGACCACACAGTCTCGCCCCATGCCACCAGAAGCTCGGAGACTTATTGTCAACAAGAATGCTGGCGAGACCCTCCTGCAGCGGGCTGCCCGGCTGGGCTATGAGGTGAGTGTACTTGTGGGCACTCTGGGTCTGAAACATCCAGTAGCTGCTGTTCCAGGCTGGGGGCAGTAGTTTCAGGGAGGAACTTGGAGAGCAGAACCCAGCCCCCTCCACATCAGGAGGTGTTCCAAGGCCCAGCAGGATGTTTGTATTGTTAGCCCCACTTGCTGGCTGCTGTCTCTTGGTGGCTAGGTCCGGGTAAAGACAGAAAGGCCTCAAATGTTGGGTTTCTGTTCAGGCAGGTAGGCTATGCACACCAGGCTTTTTTGCTCACTTATGTCTGACAGAATGTCTGACATAACCCGGGACTTGGCGACTGGGGCAAATGTAATGATTTCTTTTGGTTCGTGATTAACGAGGGTGTAGAGAAGTGATTAGCTCTATTTAAGGTGGTCTTAGGGAGTAGGAAGTGACTGGGAAGGGTTGGCATGGACCCACTGAGGTGGGGAAGGCAGCAATATCTGGAATGAGAGAGGGAAGGGTGGCCTAAGGCCTCTGCCCCAAACTCACTGCTGTCAGCTGTACCTGTGCCCTCAGTGTTGCCCTGACTGAGTACTTCACGGTGTGATCTACAGCAACTCATTTTACCCTTTCATCGTCATTGGGCTAGTAACTGCTGTTATCTGCACTTTCTGTTGAGGGAAGTCTCGGAGGGATTGAAGAACTTGGAAAGATAGTGATCCTGTACAGTGACTGCAAAGTCCAGTCATGTCCCATCACCTTCCCCAGCTCTTCTCTCCCAAGGACTCACACTGGGACCTTCTTGCAGTTCAGAACCTCCTGGAACTAACTGGTTCCTTCTGCCTCCATGTGCACCCCACACACTTGCCAGTTGAAATTGTGATGCAATAGCCCACGGGGCAAAGGCCTTTTTTTTTTTTAAATGCTGACATCAGCCCTCTGGGAGTTAGATGGTGAAAATAAAAAGCAGCTCAGCAAGTGTGGAGGTGTGAAGGAAAGAGGTAGCAGCATCCACACTGGCCCACCGCAGGCTAGGGCCAGCAGGATATAGCTAGAACCCCTCCATCCTTACCTTCATTATGATACCATTGTACTTCCTGGTGGGATTATCCTGCCCTGCATTAACTAGTGACTCAGATCCTACCCTGGGAATTGTGGCTTTGTGGGTGGGAACTTGAGGCAAGGATGGTTCTTGGGTGCACTGGTGTTCCTGGATGTGTGTGCCATTGTTTGCACCAACACATCTCTTTTTTAGATCTCTGGATTATCTCAGAAATAACTAGATGGAAAGATTGGTAATTAGCTCAGTTACTGTGGATTAAGTACAAGTGGCCGCCACTTGTTTTCTCATAAGCCGAGAGCATCTACACCTAGAAGGACAAGGCTGAGGCTGCATGCTCTGCATCAGCTCCTTCCAAGAGGCTTCACCAGTGCTGCACTCGGCTTCCGGCAAGCTCACCAGGGGAGACAGTGAGGGAATGAGGGGTCCCTCAAGGGCAGCACACTGCTTTGCTCCTAGAGAAACAAGGCTTCTAGCCTAGCCTTTGATCTCGGTGGGCTTCATTTCCAAAAGTCTTACTCCTTTGCAAAGAAAGATAGCAAGGCTTGAGACCCTCACGGCTTCTCTAAGGAGAAGTTTTCATACAGCCAGTGGGTCTGAGGCATAGAGACTAAGGAGCACTTTTTTCAGGCTCTGTTCCTTTGTCCCAGGGGATATTTATTGAACTTCTCCCCCAACATACAGGCACAAGTAATTTGCAGTATTAAATTTCGATACCCAGTGTTTTAACTGTTAATCGTAAAGCATTTCACTCCCTCAGAATCTGGATTTCCAGAAATCCTGGATTTCTTTCGGCAGAATTTAAGATGGTGGATGATAGGCCATTCAGCTGTGGGGATTTGAAGCTTTCTAAATGAAGGAGAGTTTCTGTAGTCCTGTATGGGACTGCTTGATCACACAGCTATGGGAGAGTTTCCCAGGAGTGAACTTTGACACTGTAGCTTCCTGTTTGGCTAAAGATGCCTTGTGTGCAATAAAAAGGCTCTCCCTGTCACCCAAGCCTCGTTCTGTTTCAGCTAATGTAGGTCTAGGGGTTTACAGCACCCCATCTCTTTGGCTTTGTTTTAACTAGACCACTGATCAGGCCAGGCACACTCATGTTGCTTGTCTCCTGCTAAGGAGGCTTCTATTTCTCCAGCTAAAATGTCAGTATGCAACCACATGCTTGTGCATTTAGTGGTGATGGTTAAATTTTCTATGAATTAAATAAATCATGTTTTTTAAAAAGTTAATGAGGCATTTAATTAATTAACAATGTCGGGTTTATGGCCTTTATGGTTACATTTTGCGGTTAATGGCATTCGGCTTATGGCCTCTTAACAGAATTGTCCAACAAAAACAGTTTGATTTTGTTTGGGAATGGGTGGGCTGTCCTTCAAACACACCCATTTCTGATGCAAAAAATAACTGAGAAATGTATTGGACAGGCACACATCTTCACCGTTCTCTCTGTTGGGGACAGCAGTTGGCATCTGCAAAGAGGCTATCACTCTCCCAGCTAGGAGAGCGGTTATTAGCTTGCTTGAGTCCAGCAGAGGGTCAGAGGCATGCTGATCACAGCTGGATCAAAGCCCTGCAGCCAGAGCCCCTCATTGGGTCTTTTGACTCTTCCCAGCACACCTGGGAGGCTTACCCCCTCTGGATCACAGTTGCCCCAAGTGTTAGATGAGAACACTCCCCACTTTTCTTCCTGCTGTTTCCTAGGCTGTGGAGAGTAGTGTGGGGTACACCCCAGATGAGCAGATCTCAGGCCAAATGACACCAGTGCAGCTGAATGAGGCTAGGCTGTGGCAAATGCCTCACCTAGTGTGTGGTCGCTGCTGCCTTTGCTGCCATCCTCCAGGAAATGAGAGAATCGACTTAGCCTTGTGTTCTGACTTCTTTCATTTCTAGGTTCCCTCAAGTCAGCCCTGTAGTGATGAAGGTTTCCAGGTGAGGGCCATAATTGTCAGAACAAATAAACCCTGGGTTGAGAGGACACCAGGCAGACTGCCGGGATCCACATAAATTGATCTTTGCACAGCAGTCAGTGGTGCTCAGGGCCGATCCCTGAGTCATGTGACAAGGTCTCTTCCTGGCTGGGGCACACAACTCATTAGATTGCAGCCATCCACTCGAGTTTGGCTAGTGAGGGCCTGCTAAAAGAGCAGCGGCTGCATGCGGTATCCTGGATACTGCTGCGCAGGGCAGGTGGCCTGGGAGCTCAGAGGATTGTGGGCTTTCTGGCAGGTTAGGACCTGAAGGAAGAAATGCCTTGCCAAGCATGCCTTCTCTCTTCTTCCCCTTGTTTTAGAGGGAACTGCTGTGGTGACCTGAAGCAACAGGGCACAGATGGTCAGATTTACCAGCGTGCAGCTTTAGGCTCATAGGGAGGTATCTGGAACATTCTGGTTAGCACTCAAGTGAGCCTTTACCTTTGACTGAACTGTCCTAGAAAGGGCATAAGAGATTTTTCACAACCCACCTCACGTCTGTGAGTGGCCAGGAGGAGCCATATTTTATGTCTAACAGACGAGTTCCTCAGTGTCACAAAGGGAGGCCCAATGTGAGGTTTCCCCTTCACTCATAGGCCAGGTATTAGGCCACCCCCATTCTTAGAAGTTAGTAACGATCTGTTTGGCATGACTTAGAGGAAGATAGTGTAACCTGTTTCCTGGTGACAGATAATGCTCAATGTGTTTGAAAACTTGCTTAATCATGGTAATAAGACTGAATAAATTATGGCTATGCTTACTGGGAGTGGTTCATATTAATATTTTAACATGCTAAAGAAGTGAGATTAATAATAGTGATTCGGATGCAAACTGTTGACATTGAATGCCTTCTGCAGAGGGGGAGGGGCAGGCTTGCTCTGTTCTGTTCTAGTATGTGGTCTGTCCGATTCCTATCATTGACTTAAATAAACAGGAGCATATTGCATTGATTTAGTCTTTAGTAGAGTGAAAAGTGAGGAAAGGTGGGGTTATTTGAGGCCTTGGTGTCCTTTTGTGTGTTTGTGTGTGTGTGTGGTGGTGGTGGTGTGAATGAAACCCAGAATGAAGCCCATGCCAAGCAAAGGCTCTACAGCTGAGCTACTTGCTGTTCTGCCAGCCCTTTTTAGGTCTCTTTTTTTCCACCTGTCTGTTTGGTTGGGGTGGTTGGTTGGTTGGTTGGTTGGTAGTATTTTGAGACTGGGTTTCTCTTTGTAACAGTCCTGGCTGTCCTGGAACTCGCTTTGTAGTCCAGGCTGGTCTGGAACTCACGAGATCCGCCTGCCTCTGCCTCTCCCGAGTGCTAGGATTAAAGATGTGTGCACCACCACCGCCCGGCTTGTTTGTTTTTAAGAGGGGATTTTTTGCTTTGTATCTCAGGCTTGCCATGAAGGCTAGTCTCAAACTTAAGTCATCCTCCTGCCTCAGTCCCTTGAGTGCTGGAATTACAGGCTTCATGTGATTTCTTGGTGAGGTCTAAGATATCTGGCAAGCTCCCCCTTAGAGCTCTGCCTCTCATCCAGAGGCCAGGCTGCCATCCACCTGACCCGCTCTGGGTTGCAGGGTATTCTGAAGCTTCTCCCATTTTGCCTCACTTTGGTCATCCTTGCTTTTGTCTAAACTTGGCCATTTACCATCTATAATAACTCTGTGGAACATAAACGCCATTGTACAGGGGAATGCACCCTTGGATTTATTTGGTTGAGACAGGATCTCACTCTATATCCTAGGCTGATCTCAAACTCATGTCAGTTCTCTGGCCTCAACCTTCTGAGTGTTGGGAATTAGAGGTGTGAGCCACCATGCCCGGCTTCCAGTGAGCCCTTTTGAGGTCTCTGCATGCTCCCTCAGCACTGAGACAAGTGTTTGGGGGCACTCTGCTTACATCCCTACAAACAGCCATTTGATTGGGGCTGCCTGGCCCTAGGCCACACAGAGCCCTTCACACTGTTGTGGTCCCCTTAATAAACATCCAGGCACCACCCAAACCACAGTGGGTCCTCAGGCCTCCGTGTGCAGTCTTAGAACTATGAAGAAGTCTTCCTTCTGAGGTGACTGTGTGGTGATGGGATGGTATTTCCCGTTCCCTCCTCACAGGAAGTGGTCTTATACTGCCTGGAGAACAAGATCTGTGACGTGAATCACCGTGACAACGCTGGCTACTGTGCACTACATGAAGCTTGTGCCAGGGGATGGCTCAACATCGTCCGCCACCTCCTTGAATATGGCGCTGACGTCAACTGCAGTGCCCAGGATGGAACCAGGTCAGTGGTGTAGCTTGTGCCCTGCATACTCACCCTGCTGACAGTAGCTCTGAGGGAAGGCAGAAACCCCGGGGAGGGAGGTGGAGAGCAAATCGCACCTGCACCGATTCTAGCCTAGAACTGAGTTGAACAGATTTTTCTGGCAGGTGTAGATGAAAAGCTCCCAGTCTTGACCAGTTCTGTAGTTCTCCCACAAACCAAAGCCTCCAAGAAGAGGTAGGGGTGGGGGGTGCTGCCTTATAGAACCCTGAACTGTTCATTGCCATCTGTGAAAACACTATTCAAAGTATTTGTGAGCTGAAACCCCCCTAGGGACAGACTAAAGGCCATCTGTCCCTCCTTCCACTGGTTCCTCAGTCATCACCCACATCCAGGCCCTAATATTCACCTT
>LZPO01097119.1:569636-579024 GCA_001675575.1 Neotoma lepida
ATAGTTGTGTGATACCACACTTAACTTCCCAGTATATTAAACCAAAGGACAATCAGGCTGCAACCCACAGATCCAGGGAGGCTACCTAGCAGGAAAGACCCTAGGATGACTGTGGCATAAAATGAGTTTTGGTTTTGCCCAGTCACTGGGCATGCTTTAGTGAAACATTTCACTATTAGGATAAGAATTTGTACCTCTATTTATGTTCAAACTANCTGTATATTATCTCTCCTGCAGTTGTACATNGAATGTTTTAATAAAAAAAAAAGAAAAGAAAAAAGAAATAACTCTTAAGTATAAAAAAAAAAACTTGCCAGTATATTTTATCTTCTGTCACCCCCTTTCTTTGCAGACTATTTAAACGACCTACAGGGTCGCAGTGATGATGACTCCAGTGGCGCTTGGGAGTTCTATGGCAGCTGTGTGTGTGGTGAGCATCACTGTTGGTAGTACAGTGGGAGGAGAGTGCGTGGCTTAGGGTGTTTCTGCCTCTTCTGAGTGAGGGAGGTGGGAGATGCGTCCCGGAAGAAGGATTTGGTTGCTCTGGATGTGGTGGCCAGCTAATATTCTACAACTAACTGATGGATCTCTCTCCTTTGCCTTATGTTAGACCCAGATGATGAAAGTGGATATGATATTTTGGCTAACCCTCCAGGACCAGAAGACCAAGATGAAGAGGAGGATTCCTACAGTGATATGTTTGAGTTTGAGTTTTCCGAAAGCTCCCTCTTGCCCTGTTACAACGTCCAAGTGTCCGTCGCTCAGGGGTGAGCATGGCTATCTGTGGGATAAACCAGCCAAGCTGCCTCTAAGGCAGTTTGTCCCTTTAGGCAGATGGAGGTAGATTGAGTGATGGGTGGCTTCTTAGCTGTCCTTGGATAAGGGTCCAGATCAGGTTTATTTATGCCCAGTGGAGGTGGGGCTTAACCCTAACATGATATATAGAGTGCCCTCATGAGAAGGTATATGTTCAAGTCATTCTTGGTGCCAGTGGGCATTGAAGCCAGGAACTCAAATTCCACGGAAAAGCCGCCATCTTGGATACTACAGCAGTCAACAGTTAAGAAATGAGTCTTCCCTTAGTAGCTGTCACCCCCATCCCCCAACAAGTCACCCTAGGGGCTCCCCCAGGCACTTGAGATATAATTGGACTATAGTGATAAACTACCTCCTCACCTAAGAATAGGACAATTATCTAGGACACTTGGAGTCCTTAATGTGTCATCAGATTTGGTTAGATCCCATGTTTTCCCTGTGGGTGTGCCGCTGCACCTTAATAATCAGTCCTTTGGGGTGTACATGTCAAGAAACTGCTATCCTATGTGTTAACAAAGGTCTTTAATGAGTAATGTCCTCCTCAGCTCTGAAGCTATAAACACGTATACCATTACAAACAGTGACAGAAATTCTAAATTGTGTCAGGTTCAAAGACTATTAAGCATCCTTTCTCAAAGGTGTCACTAGCCAGATAACTGAAGGATGGGGATAGAATTGGGAAAGGGAAGGAGAGATAGCCTTCTATGTTTAGTCATCTGTTGGTGAGGGTCCTCAGAGAGGTCAAAGAGGTTGGGGTGCAGGCCTGCTTTTCCTCAGTGAGTACAAGGTCCACTGGAGAAGCATGAGCTGGGTGAACAAGACTTTCCTCGTTTGTTTCCATCCGTCCGTAGCAGGCACAGTGAAGCTTGTTCAAATTCTATCAGATGTTCCCTTTAGAATCGCGGGTCTGTCTCAGGTTCTTAGGCTGCAGTTGGTCTCCTTACCTTACAGCCTGGTGACAGGATGTGGTGAAACAGGGCAGGAAGGTTGACCACAAGTCTAACCCCCGTCCCATTCTATCTTATAGAACAAGGCAGGAGCGTTGGTCGGAAGTCTAACCCTCCCCTTTCTATCTTACAGGCCACGGAACTGGCTACTGCTCTCAGATGTGCTCAAGAAGTTGAAAATGTCCTCCCGGATATTCCGCTGCAATTTTCCCAATATGGAAATTGTCACCATTGCAGAAGCAGAGTTCTACCGACAGGTCTCTGCAAGTCTCTTGTTCTCCTGCCCCAAAGACCTGGAAGCCTTCAACTCTGAAAGCAAGGAGCTATTGGATCTGGTGGAATTCACCAATGAGCTCCAGACTCTGCTGGGCTCCACCGTGGAGTGGCTCCACCCTAGTGACACAGTCCCTGAGGACTACTGGTGAGCCACCTGCCCTGCCCACCCACTGTGTACAGTGTGTTATAGTGTTAATCCTTGTGCATATGTGTCATAATACAACGATTTCTGTAAAGAAAGGACACTATTACATATGAAAATAAATCTCTTCTTTATATAAGAGAAGTTACTCCAGTCAAAACAACCTAGAAGCCTGTGTTTTCTTTCTAAACTTTTAAGTCAGTTTTTATGAAGCTGTTCAAATGTCTTTATTTTTCAGTGCACACATGCTTTGAGATATGTATGTTTGTTTTTACTTGGAACATTTTTCTTTTCTTTTATAAGGAGAAAAAATAAAAAAAGAAAAAAAAAAGAAAAAGGAGCCCTGTACTTTAATGTAATTTCATACAAAGCTCTGGTGACAGGCCATGACTGTATCGTGTGGTCAGAACCGTGTGGTTGGTTTGGGGGAGTGAATTGGGTGAAGCACTTGGTGGCGATGTACTTTTATGTTTTGTTTACAGAGTACCTGCTCATGCCAGGTAAATGCTATTGGATGTAATCCAGTAGTATGTAATATAAATTCAAACCATATCCACACACAACAACTAATTGTATGAAACTTTTGTATCCTAATTTAAAAGCTGTGAAATTACTTTTCACACATCAAACCGGATTGTTTATATGTTTAAACATTTTATGCTCTTATTTAAAGAAGACTTTGAGCTATTTTTTTCTGTACCCTGTAAAATATTGAAAACTAACATAATATGTTGAGGTTGCTTGAAAATGTACATAAAACTAAAATTTTCTGAATTGTGTGTTTATGTTTGAAATCTGTGTTTTAACTTTGTAAGTAAATTCTCTGCCTTTGTATTTATATTTTACAAAAATTTTCTTAAAAGGCAATAAACCTGTTGAGGAAAGGAGCAAATTGAAGTACTTTGCATCCTTTATATTCCTAAAGTGTTACCATTGTCACTGGTTTCCTTTAAATGTTGACAATGGATTGATTCCCTATGGACAACTTGCAAACAATTTTGTTTCCATAAACCAAAGTAGACTACAGAGTTCAGGAGAACTGTGCTGAGAACATGATCTATCATTCCATTCTGAGAGCTAGTTCTTAGATCTATCTCTCTGATCCTTTTTTGAGGTACTGAGGATCAAACCTAGGGCCTCACACATGCTAAGCAACTATACTACCATTAGGCCACACCCCATCCCTTTTTTTGAGACAGTGCTCTCAACTCCAGCGCTCAAATTCAATTCTCCTCCTGCCTCAATTCTCCTAAGTAGCAGCCCTCTCGGGTCTTCTGTTACCTTTCGCCTTTGATTGCCAGACTCGCGTTGCTTTTGACCTTCATCTACTGCAGTCCCACACCATTGCCAGCCCTCAGTCCTTTAGGAGAGCTTTTCCCTGAAATGCTATATTTATTGTCACTTCTCTTCCTCTAGGCCTCTTTTTCTTCTATTACTCTGTTTAAAAACCTAATCAGTTTTAACTTTTGTACTACTTTTTTCTAGAACCATCTATTGGTATTATCAATTAGCCCATCTTACAGACATTTAATGTCATCCTCCTAAAGACAAAGGCTGGAAAGCTGCTAACTGCTGGGCTCCCTTGCAGCTAGTTTTACCCTCCTCCAACATCAGAAACAATCAAAACAAGAGGATGGGTTAGGGAAACTTTCAGGTACTGCCATAACATTCCAACATCTAGTTACCAGGTGGAGTCTTAAGTACACCAAGATGGGGAAGGCAGGGATGGAATGGAGGAGGCTTGCAAATGCTATGGCTTTACAGGCAAGAAAATCAACACATGGTTGGGAATGAGGAAATGTACTATGGTTGAATAACTCCATGTAGGAGAAATGTTTGTTATGAAGATGGATTACCAAGTGAAATTTGGAATGTGTGTTGAAAACAAGGCAGCAAGCAAGGTTTCTGTTCATTGTTTTGTGGTGAACTTTTCTTATCATGAAAAAAAATTGTTACACAAGCATTTTTCGACAGACCAGCCCAACAGTGCTGCCTGCAGAAGTGATTGAAGCACAAAGTAAACTGGAACCCTGAGAGAATAGGCTGCCAGGAGCTTCAAGGAAAATCCACAGCAAAATTCCCAGGTTACTTAAGCTGGAGGCAAAGGGAGGTCCCAATTGGGGGCTTAGAGGATGTGGAACAAAATGAGCTCAGTGTAGGAAAAGGGTTTAGGAGAAGCTGGTAGAGAGCCTTCAAGAAGCCTCTGGTAGTTGGCAACAAGTTAAAGAAGCTTGGGCTGATGAGGTGATGGCTCAGCTGGTAAGGGTGCCTGCTCCCAAACCTGATGACCTCAGTTCCATATCTGGGACCCACACGGTGGAAAGAGAGGACCTACTCCCACAAGTTGTCCTCTGGCCTCCCTATATTCACCCCTCCACACACATAATAGATGAACATAAAAAAATTTTAGCCAGGTGGGGGTGGCACTTGACCTTAATCCCAACACTTAGGAGGTAGAAGTGGGTGCTTAGTCTCATCAAGTTCCTGGCAGACAAGGCTACATAGTGAAACTTTATCCCAAAAAAAAAGTGGGGCCAGTAGAAGTGGTGGGACACTCCTTTAATCCCAGCATTCTGGAGGCAGAGACAGGCAGATTCACATAGCAAGTCTCTGGCCAGCCAGGGTTATATGGTGAGACCCTGTCTTAAAAAGAAAGTGGGGCCAGGTAGTGATGGTGCACACCTTGCCTTTAATCCCAGCACTGAGGAGGCAGAAGTAGGAGGATCTCTGTGAGTTCAAGGCCAGCCTGGTCTACAGAGTGAGTTCCAGGACAGCCAGAGCTGTTACACAGAGAAACCATGTCTTTCAAAAAAAGAAGAGGGGCTGGAGAGATGGCTCAGTGGTTAAGAGAACTTGGTTGATCTTCAGAGGTCCTGAGTTCAATTCCCAGCAACTACATGTGTGGCTCACAACCATCTAGGGTGGGATCTGATTGCCTCTTCTGGCGTAAAGTCATACATGCAGATAGAGCACTCATATACATAAATAAATACATTTTTTTTTTATAAAAAGAAAGTGGGGAGTGGGTGCTGAAGAGCTGGCTCGGTGATTAAGAACTGTTGCTCTGCAGAGGACCTGGGTTCTGTTCCCAGCACTCACATGGTGGTTCATAACAGTTTGTAATTCCATTTCTGGTGGTTTGAATGTCCCCTTCTGGTCTCTGTGGACACAGGCACTTATGTGGTGCACATACATATGTACATACAGGCAAAACAGTCATACATATAAAATAACCTTTAATATTTTTTGCCTTTCAAAGAGTACTCTAGCTAAGCAGAATTAGGGCACTGAGGAGCTTCCCACAAAAGTAGAGGGCTCATATGGAACAGCATTTCAGTTTGAGAGCATCCATCACCACTGGTTGTAGAGGAACTGGGCATGAGCAGAAGCAGATCCGTGTTCTGCACAGTGGGCAGCAGGCCACAGAACCTAGTCAAGATGAATACCAACAGCCAAGGCTGTACCAACTACTCAGGAGGATGAAGCAGAAGGGTTGCTTTAGCCCAGAAATTCAGAAGCCTAGGCAAATAGATCTCATCCACTTTTTTTTTTTTTAATTGTTTTTGTGTGTTGAGACGGTCTATGTATCCCTGGCTGTCCTGAAGGAGCTCACTATGTAGACCAGGCTGACCCTGAAATCATAGAGCTCCTCCAGCCTGTGCTGAGTGCTGGGATTAATGGAGTGTGTCATCATGCCGGGCTAAACATGTGCTCAGGGGCAAACTTGGGGCTTTGTGCTTGGTAGGTAGACATTCTGTCAACTGTTGTAGGATATTTTGATCACACTCTGACACTCCTGAGACTGTCAATAAAGTCTACCTTGAGTCAGAGGGCAGAGCTAGCTACTAGCTGACCAGAATTAGCCATAGAGGTTTGAGGACCCAGGACATAAGAGAGACACAGGAAGTAGTGTGGCGTGGGTGGGTAGAGAGATTCTCTTTTGACTCAAGGAAGAGGAGGGTAGGGGAGGCCACTGATCACTTCTCTGCTACTTATCTGATCACTCAGATTTTACCCCATATCTGAGTCTTGAGTTTTTACTAATAATAGAATAATTTAGATAATTGTTACAGTCAGCTAGGCTGTATTCCATCATCTCCTGAAGAAAAGAAGCTGGCCTTGGTGATACACGTGTTTAATCTCAGCACTTTAATTCCAGGAGACAGAAGCAGGCAGATCTCTGAGTTTGAGGCCAGCCAAAGTTAGTTTCCAGGCTGGCCAAGGTTACTTAGTCCAGGGTTACTTAGTAAGATCCTATTTCAATATATATATAAATTTTTTTTTTTTTTGGTTTTGCTTTTGGTTTTGGTTTTTCGAGACAAGGTTTCTCTGTGTATCCCTGGCTGTCCTGGAACTCCATCTGTAGATCAGGCTGGTCTTGAACTCACAGAGATGTTCCTACTTCTGCCTCCAGAGCACTGGGATTAAAACCGTGCACCACCACAGCCTGGCCTCAAAATTTTTTTTAACAATAAATAAATTGTTTTTAAAAAATCCAAAAAACAAAGCTTTAAAAGAAAAGGGAATCTGTTCCTCCAAACCAAATTTGTGGGGTGCTTTGTTTAGTTTTAATTGCAGTGATGAGGTTAGAGTCCAGGGCCTATGTATGCTAAGCAAGTACTGTACTACCCAGCTACACCATGCAGATTTCTCTCTGCATACCTATTTCTATAGTTTTCACATTTGGATTGTACACATTTGTATTATTAGGGTTCTCCAGAGGAACAGACCAATGGGATTATATATGTAATTTATTAAGTAGCCGTACATTAAAATATTAACAACAGCTGAATCACTCATACCTGAGAGGCTGAGAGTCCAGCAGTTGCTCCCTCCTTGAGGCTGAGTGTCTCAGCAGCCCCAGTCTGGCACTGAGAAACCTGGAAGCTTCCACGTCGGCTCCTCCTGCCTCCACTTCCAGAGTGCTGATTATCAGCACAGTAATGAACGGCAATAGTTGCAGGGCAAATCAACATGGCAGCTAGAGGGGAAGCCAGGCGAGATGATCGTCCTTACGCCTTCCCTTTTAGCTGGGCTGCTACTAGAAGGTACGGGTCACTGTCAGAGCAGGTCCTCCCCTATCTGTCAAGGTGATTGGGACAGTTCTTCAGGTGAGGCTTCCTACTCAAGTGACTGACTGTACCTTGTGGCACGTTGACATGAAAACTGACCATAATAATGCTTAATTTTTTTTTAAAAAAAGACACTGGATGAATGGTGGTTTCTCAGAAAATTGGGAATCAATCTTCCTCAGGACCCAGTGATACCACTCTTGGGTATATACCCAAAGAACGCTCATTCATATCGCAAAGATACATGCTCAACTATGTTCATAGCAGCATTATTTGTAATAGCCAGAACCTGGAAACAACCTAGATGCCCATCAACTGAAGAATGGATTAAGAAAATGTGGTACATATACACAATGGAGTACTACTCAGCAGAGAAAAACAATGACCATATGATATTTGCAGGCAAATGGATGGAACTAGAAAATATCATCCTGAGTGAGGTAACCCAGACTCAGAAGGACAAATATGGCATGTACTCACTAATAGGTGGATACTAGATATAAACCAAAGGACAATCAGTCTGCAACCCACAGATCCAGGGAGGTACCTAGCAGGAAGGACCCTAGGATGACTGTAGCATAAAATAAGTTTGGGTTTTGCCCAGTCACTGGGTAAGCTTTAGTGAAACATTTCACTATTAGGATAAAAATTTGTAACTTGTATTTATGTTCAAACTATCTGTATATTATCTCTCCTGCAGTTGTATATCAAATGTTTTAATAAAAATATAAAAATAAAATAAAATTAAATTAAATTAAAAAAAAAGACACTGGATGAAAATAGATGAACCAAGTCAAAAACCAAATTTGACTATAAACCCAAACAAATTAACACTTTGTGTCACATTGATGACATTGCTACACAGAAAGACTTGGCCGATGTTCCAAACATAGCACTCTGATCCTCCCAAGTCAGCCGCTCCAGTGCTGGCTTTACAGGCTGCTTGCCTCCCTCCCAATATAGTACGTTTCTTTATTGTTGTCTTGTTGGGTGCTTTAATTGGTGGCCGTTGTTTGAGAAAGGATCTGATGTAGCCCAGGCTGACTTTACTAGGTATCCAAGAAAAACCTTGAACTCCTGTTCCTCTTGCCTCCACTTCCTAAGTACTAAAATTATAGGCATGTACCATGATGCCCCAGGGTGCTGGGGATCAGACTCAAGGCTTTATGCTTGTTAGGCAAGCAGTCTACCAACAGAGCTCCATCTCTATCCCAGAACATAGTATTCCTGCCTGTTAATCCTTGGTGGGCTCTAATCTAAGCACAAAGTGAGATGAGGGCTCAGATCTATTGTCCTGGCCCCTGTGGTAGTATTTGTATTAGACTACTGAAAGGCTTTTGTATTGTAGGGCAGAGCAAATACTTAATGTGATGGGCCTAAGAGCTCCTGTCATGGACTGTAGGGAAAGGAGAAAGAATCTTAGGATGTCACAGATAGACTGGAGTTCAGGAAACAAACGGGATTTCCAAGCTTGGTTTGTTAAAAGGGCCCAAGAAACCCTGACAGCCTGGCAGCAGTGATGCTCTTAGCACCAAGTTCTTGGTCTCCCATCTTCATTGTCAACACTTTGATGCTTTCTTAGACAGCTAGCCCCAAGTCTGTATGTAGCAAGGCACACACAGGCGAGCCTGGCCAGCTGGGGGACAGACAGGGTCCGTATGCCACCTGAGGTGGCCAATAAGGAGCTAGAATTTTTGTCAGGAAATGTTTGACCTGATCTGGTTTTGAGGAAACAAATGTAGGCCATTCTGTGAGACAACTAGCTTGGCTGCTGCTTTCTCAACCATTGTTATCATTGTCGTCATCCTCTTTCTCGTCTTTTTCGTTAAAAATCAGTATCAGGGGAAAGAAAATTAAGGAAGAGAGAAGGCTAAAAAGAAAGGACAATGGGATGCAGAGCACGAACCTTGACAGGCTCCTAGACGCAGACAAGGAGCAAACAGCTGGACGACACATGGTGACTTTTCTGGTTTTTCAAGACAGTCTCTCTGTGTAACAGCTCTGATTGTCCTGGAACTCACTTTGTAGACCAGGCTGCCTTGAACTCACAGAGATCTGCCTGCCTCTGCCTCCTGAGTGCTGGGATTAAAGGCGTGCGCCACCACCGCCCAGCTGAGGTATTATTTATATGTAAT
>LZPO01097119.1:579725-595095 GCA_001675575.1 Neotoma lepida
GATTTACTGGCCCGACTTCCTCCTGAGCAGGAAGGTGCTCCTGAACACACTAAAGCCAGGAAGGCAGAAGCTGGAACCTTCCTATTGTAGGGCCACAGTACTCTCACTTAGGGGTGGTCACTCACCCATCATCACTTCCGGTGCTGGACTTAACTCATCTAGATAGGATGCAAGTCTAAACTAGCCATTTTGGCTCCAGCAATCCTCCTCAAGCTGGCTGCCTTCCGGGGCGTTCCCCACTCACCCTCTTTCTCTTTCTTCTCTTTTTCTTCCACACCCATCAGAAGGCTCTGAGGCTAAAGCTCCACCTACCTTGCCCCCTCCCTTCTCCTAGATGCCTGACCTGTCAATGCTCATGGTGGTGGGTCACCAGTGTCACATACATTCTAGACAGGCCTAAGCTCAGACTGAGACATTGTCCCAAAATACCAAAAGGAAGGGGGAAAGGGGTGTGGGGTGTGAAGAAGACTGAAAAGATTGTGCTTTAGGTAAGTTGTGGGGTCAGGGAAGAGACCTGGAGAGGGGAACTGTGAATAGGACAAGAGGACGTAGAAATGAGCGTTTAGTGAAACAGGATGCTGTATCCCAGCTGCACCACTCAAGAAAGAAATGTCACACACATAATATCGACCAAAATAGAAGGCAAATTGCAGAAGAATACGTCTAATGTGACACATTCATACAAAGTTTAAAAATAGGCAAAATACCACTTTATATTCTTAATGTGGTTCTGACTGCTAGTGATGATGTAAAAACAAGAAAAGGAGTGATGTGGACTGATGACAAGGGCCTGTGACTCCAGCTCCAGAGGACCTGCCGCCTCTGGTCTCCACACACGAGCACATGCCACCCCCCCATCAGTACACATAATTAAAAATAAAGATAAGTCTTTAAAAAATAGGGCTGGGGATGTATCTCCTCAGGTAGAGTGCTCAGGCAGTATTCATGAAGTCCTGGGTTTAATCCCCAGCACGGCATAACCATGTAGACGTAAGAGAGGATCAGGAGGAATTCAAAGTCCTTGTCTACTACACAGCAAATTCAAATCAAGTCTGCTCTACAAAAAACGCTATCTCAAAAAAACAAAACAAAAAAACCCAAAAATCTTGGGACAGGCATGGTGATTGACACCAAGGTCAAGGAGGCAGGTCCTTCTGGGTTCACTGGCCAGCCTAAGTCTGTAGAGTAAGATCCTGTCAAAGAGAGAGGAAGGGCAAGATGGCTCAGTGGTTAAAGGTGCTGCATGCTCTTCCAGAGGACCCGGGTTACATTGGCAGCATCTAGATGGTGGTTCAAAACCATCCATAACTCTGGTTCCAGGGGACCCAACTCCCTCTTCTGACCTCCTTGGCCATGTGATACACAGGCAAAATGTCCATATATCTAAAATATAAATTTAAAATAAAATTTTTAAAATATGAAAGATAAGGTGGAGAGCTACTGAGGAAGACACTCAATGTCCACCTCTGGCCTACACACACACACACACACACACACAGATGACCTAAATGTCAGTCAGCTGATGAATGGATAAAGAATGTGTGGTGTGGCCATACAAGTAATAATATTTAGCAATAAAAAGGCATGAAGTACTCAAGTAAGAACATGCTACCACAGGGGTGAGCCTTGCAGGCACACCAAGTGAAAGAAGTTACATGCAAAGATCCACAGACTACGGGAAACCATTCATTTGAGATGTCTGCAGCAGGCAAATCCACAACAGCAAGCTGACTAGTGAGTCCCAGGGACTGGGGAGAGGGTGGAGGGAATGGGGAGCCTCGAGGTTTCAGAAGGGCAGTGAAGTGTCCTTAGTTCATTGTGAAGATAGTTACACAACACTGTGAATATGTTAAAACCACTTGACTGTTAACTGAAATGAGGGAATTTTATGGTATGTGAATTATATCTCAATAAAGATTTTTTTAAAAGGAACTTCATGTCTCAAAGTAGGAACAATGTGTTTGCTTGTGAAGCTGCAGTTTGAGCAGCCCTCCCTGGGACAGCTCACCTCTGATCTACTGGGCATCAGCTTGGGTGGTGCAAGGACTGGTGTGGAATCTTCTAGGCTGGAAACCTGTAGACTCTACCCCATCTGCAGTTGCTTGTGGATTGGATAACAGCTGGGTCCAACAACTGAAACACATTAGTTTCGCCTGTGGCCCAGGCCTCTTGCCTCCATAGTAGCTGGGTGAGGGAAGGGGTCACTCACAAACTGTTTCCTTCCCTGACCTAGCTGTCAGTGTCATACATTGTCACTTTCACCGTGTTCTTTTTGCTACAAACCAATGGCTAAGACAAGTCCATAGAAGAAGAATGGATTGGGCCTTGCTGGCTGTGAGAAGTATTGGGAGATTGATTTATTGAGATATAGGGTCTCATGTTGCCCAACCTGGCCTCCAACTCAGCAGGGAACCAAAGATGACCTTAAATTTCTAATCTTCCTGCTTCCATCTCCTGGGTGCTGGGATTACAGGTTTATACCATCACACCCAGGGATGGTATGTGGTGCTGAGAATTGAACCCAGAACCTACTACTAAGTAAATGCTTTACCAACTGAGCTACAACCCAGCCCTTGATGTGCGCATGTATGCTCGAGAAATATATACAACACGTGTGTTCTTGAGGAAGATGGAGGAGGATGCCGAGTGCTATTATTACTCTCCTCTGTTTTATTCTCTTGAGACTGTATTTCTGCCTGAACCTGGAGCTAGGCTGGCAGCTAGCCATCAAGGCCCAACCATCCTCTCTAGCAGGACCAGAGAGACCATTTCCACTTCCTACATCTGAAGTGCCTGAGCTTCATATCTTAGTTGATTTTTTGGTTGATAAGTGTAGAAAAAGTACTCTGGTCTCTGCATGTAGCCACACATAGACACAGATACATACACATAGTTTCAAATAATTGAAAAATTAATCTATGAACTTTTAAAGTAATTGTTTGGCACTCAGGAGGCTGAGGCAGAAGGAACTTTGATTCAAGAGTAGCCTGAGACTACATGGAGGGGGCTTTTATGTTTTTGAAACTGGCTTTCAGTATGTAGCTCTGGCTGGACTAGAACTCACGGAGATTGGTCTACCACTGCCTCCGAGTGCTGGAATTAAAGTTGGGTTTGTACCACCCAGCCTTGTCTTTAAAAAATAAAAATAAAAAATTGACTCTCTGGTAGATGGTTCCCAGAACCAAGTCAGGTGGCTCACAGGCACCTGTAACTTCAGTTCTGGGAGATCTATCACTTTTCCCTGGATTCTCACACCTGTGGCATACAATAATACAGACATATGCCCATAAACATAAATTTTAGAAAATACCCACGACAGCCAAAGCTACACAGAGAAATCCTGTCCCGAAAAAGAAAAGAAGAAAAAAAAGGAAGGAAGAAAGAAGGAAGGAAAAAGAAAGAGAGAGAAAGAAAGAGAAGAAGGAAGGAAGGAAGGAAGGAAGGAAGGAAGGAAGGAAGGAAGGAAGGAAGGAAGGAAGGAAGGAAGGAAGGAAGGAAGGAAGGGAAGGAAGGAAGGGAAGGAAATGGCAGCCTGGCAGTGGTGGCGCACACCTTTAATTCCAGCATTCTGGAGGGAGAGGCAGGAGGATCTCTGTGAGTTCGAGGCCAGCCTGGTCAGAGTAGATCGAGTTCCAGGACAGGCTCCAAAGCCACACAGAGAAACCCTGTCTCGAATCCCCTGCCCCCGAAAAAAGGACAACTGTGGGAGTTAGCTCTGTCCTTCTACCATGTGGATCGATCCCACAGATCAAAGTCAGCTCTTAAGGCTTATGAGCAGGCAACTTTACCTATCGAGCCATTTCGGTGGTCCTATAATTTTGCCTTTTGAGACACAGTCTCACTGTTACCCAGACTGGCCTGAAACTCACTGTGTGGCCTAGGCCGCCATCAAATTCACAGAGAACTCCTGCCTCAGCCTCCTGAGTGCTGGGGTTATAGATGTGAGCCTTTACAACTGGCCAGTGTACTAAGATTTATTTTATCCAAGAGATAATTTCACCAATACCCTGGGCTTTTGTTTTTGTTTTTTGTTTTCCTCCTGTTGTTTGTTTTGAGAGAGGGTCTGTATTAGCATTTAGGCATGTGTGCTGGCCTGCCCTTGGGTCCTGACAGGATATACCTCAGCTGCAGCCAGTAAGAGCACCTCTGTGCCCATTCACCACATTTCATTATAAAAGGCAGGCCTTGCCCACCTCCTGTCTCCTTTCTCTTTCCCTTCCTCATCTCCAGGGACCAGTCCTGCCCCCTTCTCTTTCCCCTTCTTCTCAATAAACCTCCTATGTGGGCCCTGTTGTATGGTGTGACTCCTTCCCACGCGGTTTTTAAAATACAACATTGGCTCCTCATCGTCGGGGAAGGCTCTCCTGGCAGTCTGAAATGTGCTAGGACCCTGGAACCTGGTTAGCCCGCAACAGCCCTACTTTTCCACTTAACGGATCGGATCGCTGGGACTCTCCATCCAACACTGATGTTTGGTAAGCCTCCCACTTCTGGCTATTTCACATGAATGAGCCTTCGTTTCTCGAACACAGTCCTCACCTTCTGGCTTTTCCGGAAGTTCTGGTACCAGGCGACTGTGTCTCACCCGGGCTCCTAGCCCTCGGCCCCTGCTTTTTGGATGACAGTCCACTGAGCAGTTTGTGCCTTCTACTCGGTCCTCGCTGAATTTCTGGGACGCTAGAGATCCCAGCCCTTGAACTTCGTCTACCTCACTCATGGAAAATGTGCCTACCTCCATAAAGGCTTAACTTAGCCACCTTTGTAGTCAGACTTGGTAAATGGCCACTTACCAGCACTCCATATCCTGGTATTTTAAAGGACCTTTGTAACTTCTGCCAGCAATAGGATAGATGGAAGGGGGTACCCTACTTTCAAGCTTTCTCTTAAGTCCCTATTCCAACGCAGCTTTTCACGCTTTCACTTTTTCCTCTCCCCTCCCTCACACCTGCAACAAATCTGCTTTCTGATTTGCTCTCTTCCACCTGCGATAAATCTACTTTCTCCTTCACCAACAGCTTTGCCTTCCATTCAATACCAACAATTGGGTCTCTGGGGCCACCCACCTCTGACCATTACCCTAGATGTGAGGCTTCTTGAGCACAGTCCTCTCCTCACCTTCTGGCTTTTCTCCAAGTCTTGGTACCAGGTGACTGTGTCACTCTCGGACTCTTAGCCCTCAGCCCCTGCTTTTTTGGATGACAGTCCACTGAGCAGCTTGTGCCTCCTCGTAGGTCCTTGCTGAATCTCTGGGATGCTAGAGATTCCAGCCCTTGGGTCTTCTTCTATCTGCCTCATCCCTAGGAACTGTGTCATACACCTCCTCCCTCCATTGGGATGTCTTTGGGAGACCCACTGACCATTCTTTGGACTGGGCAGTTGGGAAACTGAGAAAGAATTCTCCACTTCCTTCCCTTTTCTTTGCTCAAAGACCTGCTTGTGTCTGTCTACTCTTCCTCTCTAAATGTTCTGTTTGCTGCAATGTGAGAATCAGAGATGGAGAAGCCAGCTTCATCTTGCACAGCACACACCGGTTCTCCCTTTCTATTTACTCAACTCCTGTTTAATTCTGTGTGTATGTGCATGTAACTCATGTAACTATTAACAGCAACCACGTGGCTCTCCTCCATCTTGGCTGGTGACCTCATCATGATTTCTCATGAGCTCCAGGGAGTCGACTTGGATCCATCTTCCCAGGTCCAAGTGGTGCCTGATGGTCCCATGGAGCCTGGACAGCAAAGTGAAACAGCCAGCTACCCCAGGACATGGCTAGTCCCCCAAAGATGATCGACACCCCCAGGTCAGCAGGAAGTTGTCTTGAGAACATGGCACCCTCATCCCCACCTCACCTGCTACCTCTTTCTAACTCCTCACCTTTTTATAATAAACAAAAGGGAGGAATGTTAGCATCAGGCATGTGTGCTGGCCTGCCCCTAGGGTCCTGGCAGGATATCTCTCAGCTGCAGCCACTAAGATCATCTCCTGTGTGCATTCATTCCATTTCCTTATAAAAGGCGGGCCTTGCCCACCTCCTGTCTCCTTTCTCTTTCCCTTCCTCATCTCCAGGGACCAGTCCCTGCCCCCTTCTCTTTCCCCTTCCTGTCAATAAACCTCCTACATGGATCCTGTTGTATGGTGTGACTCCTTCCTGCCATTTTTAAAATACAACACTCTATGTATATATAATCCTGGCTGGCCACCAAGCCTGGCAATGTCTTGTTTTTGTTTTTGTTTTTCGAGGCTGAGTTTCTCTGTGTAGCTTTAGAGCCTGTTTTGGAATTCGCTCTGTAGACCAGGCTGGCCTTGAACTTCTGACTGCCTCTGCCTCCTAAGTGCTGGGGTTAAAGGCGTACGCCACCACCACCTGGCCAAACCGGCCTCCTCGTTTGGTTCAGCACCACAGTTGTGAAAATAAACATCACAAAATGAAATACAGTTTAGGGACAGAGAATGCAGCTCAGTGGACAGAGTTGTGTGACAACCTTGAAGCTCTGGGTTCTATCTCTGGCACCACATAAACCGGACATGGTGGCACACATGCCTGTAATATTGGAAGTTCAGGAGTTCAAGGTCATTTCTAGCTATTTAGCAACTCTGAGGCCAGCCTGGGATACATGAAACCCTGTCAAGAAAAGAATTCCATCTTTAAAATGAAACTTCCAGAGGCCCACACAAAGGTCTCTATCCATTTCCTTTTCTGGTCTCAGGTGCCCTACATTTCTGTTCCCTGGGTGTCCTAAGTTCCATGAGGATAGGCACCAAGGTCTACTCAGCCCTGTGCTGCACAATGGGCCCTCCATCAATGATGGAGACAGACTTGGCCTGGGTTCCTTAATTACCAGTTTAAAGGAGAGAGACAATCCCATCTCTTAGCCCTGGGTTACTCTCTACACACTGGCTACTTCGTATCCCAGGCAACCTACCTGCAGGAATTTGTATTGTCTGTCGCTAAATTGGAGATCTTGGTGGCTGAGAGTTTTCTTTGTGTTCCCTCAGCCCTGGTACCAGACCCAGCTGGGGGAAGGCCTTGTCTCGTGTGTGGAATTGTCATTAGTTAGCAAAGAGAGAGGACATGTGCTCCTGTTCCCTCCAGGAAGCCTAGTGCACAAATGCCACCCCTTTACTCATTTGTCTCTTTGTTTTCAAGTTAATTAAACTATCCAGAGTCTTTCTGGAGCTAAGAGGCCCGGCACAATTTCAGAGCTGTGATGTCCCCAAGGCAGCAGGGCCTTCGGCCTTAGAAGTCTGTGTTCTATCTGGTACTCTGGAGGCTGAGGTTAGGACAATCATGAGTCCAGTAGTTGTGGGAAAGCCTGGGTAACACACTGAGACTACTTTACACAAACAAAACAAAACAAAAAGTAAGCTAGTAAACAAAGGGACTTAGGATGGGGCTCTGGTGGAGTGCTTGCTCAGTATCTGTGAGGACCTGAATTCAGTCCTAACATCACCAATTATAATCAAATGAAAGGATCTGAAGAGGTCTGAAGATTGTCAGGAGAAAGAGGCAGAAATGTCCCAAGAGCTCCCATCCCCAACTCCCACCCCAATCATTTGTGCCATCCCGTCTGAGGCTCCTAACATTTCCTGGAGCAGAAAAGAAATCTACCATTCCTCTGCCTAGGTTTTGTTCATTTGTGTTCTTTGAGACAGCATCTGACTATGTAGCCCTGGCTGTCCTGGAACTCACTCTGTAGACCAGGCTGGCCTGGAACTCAGAGATCCACCTGTCTGTGCCTCCAGAGTGCTGGGATTAAAGGTGTGTGCCATCACTGCCCTGTCTTGGGGGGGGGTTGGGGAAGCCAGGTATGGTTATGCACGCCTTTAATCCCAGTACTCAGGAGGCAGAACCAGGCAAATCTCTATGAATTTGAGATCAGCCTGATCTACACAGTGAGTTCCAGGCCAGCCAAGGCTATATACTGAGACCTTTGTTTCAAAAATCACACATACCCTTAGTGTGTGTGTGTGTTCTGCTAAGGATAGGAAGACTACTTCCTCAGATGAGATAAATCCATCAGAATCTGAGGATTCAAAGTCTGAAGTCTCATTATGGTCCTCCCACACATTTTCATCCCAAGTTACAGGATCCCACTCCTTCACCAATCAATGCCTTTAGTTTAGCTGCCAACACTCTCTGAGGCTGGGACTTGAATTTTCATTATAGGTTAGACAATCGTATCATGAGGGCTTGGGTTTAATTTTCTAAAACTTAAGCTCTTTGGCTGCCAGAGAAGGTTCTTTTCCAGGACACACTGAGAAATCTTTAGACTGTTTATGCAAATGTGGAGCTGGTTAATTTTTTCACTGAGCTCATACTTTTCCTTTGTCAATTTTAAGCTTATAGCTGCAACCAACTAACATTGTCATTTCCCTTATTTCCCCACAAAGTGTTGAAAGTTTAGATATGGAGTCACTAAATGCCTTGTTTCCCAAAAGGCGTCTGAACACAGGTGCTCCCAGAAGACATGAGTTATCAAACGAAAATCTCAGTTCCATGTGTAGGTTACCTCTCTGTGAATTATTAGTCCCAGAGGACCCAGAGGCCTCTAGAAGAGCACAGGCTATTGCTATTGCCCTTGGTTAGCCATCATAGCCACACAGCAAGACTACTGCTAAAGATAACATACTTTGGTCACAGACATAGAGAAACCAAGCTGGAAATGACGTGAAAACATCTTCCCTTCTGGCTGGATTTCAGTGTCAGCAGGTGCCATCAGACCACTGGGGGTGAAAAGCCATCAACAGTATCAGCCAGTGCTGAACTCTGCATGCTACACTACTGACCTGCCAGGCAAGATGTGGTGCAATAGTGGCATAAAGGTTGTGACTGGAATTGAAGCTTGCTCCACAAGAGGGAATTCATACCTGGTACTGTAAACCTGATGTAAACCCCGTGGCTAAGAGGTCATAGGCCCTAGTGTAGAACCTCCTGCTGTGGTTTTGTTAAATGAACATGCTATCAAACTGCCTTCTAAATATATATGCTTACACTCAGAGACCTGCTCTCAACCTCAGTCAGAGAAGCTTGCTTCTGCAGTGCGCAGCAGTGAGTGCAAAGACTCAGAACTGGTCATGGAATAAGAAGTGATTGTTGAGTGCTTAACTCTAAATGGAACATCTATACCAAACCCCCCAGGCTCAGGGAAAATTGAGAAAAAGGGGCTTGGAAAGACTGTGAGAGTAGGAGGATGGGAGGAGTCCTGTGAAACGGCTTGTGGACATAACTTGGCCATTGTATTCACGAAATCACTGCAGCTATGGTCACCTGCACCAGATCTGTTCAAGATCAAGCCAACAAGATCAGTCACCATTCCAGCAGGTGACACTAACTGGATTCAAGGGGTTACAAGAAGAAAGTGGAGGGAGGTGCATTGGGATGGAGAGGGTTAATATACGATATAGATATGTATGAAATTGTCAAAGAATAAATAAAAATTATGAAAGAAAAATAAAAAAACCTATTGTTTTAGCCACCAAATTTGGGAAATACTTTGTTACATAACACAGACAATGACAAACACTAAGGAGTTTGCAAAGACTCATTTTAAATTAAATAAGATCAACCCACAGGCCCAGGAAACATCATAATTCTGAATTAGTGATGCATATGATCAATATATTTTGATATCTGGATCAATTGTAATCTGATATGAAAGTCTTGGTGATTTTGATTGGCGATGAAGTTCCGGGTACTTCTGATATGGTTGTAGTTGTCGCATACCTGTATACCCTAAAGGAAATGTTAAGTTGCAATTCAAAGGTAATGAAAAGAAAAAGAAAAATGTCTGCCATTCAAGTTCACAAGTCCCCTGAATTCGAGTTGTGGATGGCAAGGTAAGAATCTAGTTCAGAGGGAAATCAGGGCATCCCTTTGATGGCCAATCCTGTCCTTAAGAATTCAAGGACACTGTCTTTATAGAAAGCTGAACAGACTGTAGTTCTGTATGTGTAACCGGAAGCTTTAAAAATACCCCTTTATTCTTTTGCTTTCAGAGTCCTTCTCATTCTTCCATTGACTTGCCCCTTAAAATCGTCTGTTCTGACCCCTACCTTTCATCTCTTATCTAGACCGCATTTAGAAAAGTTCTAGGTCTTCAGGTCTCTGCCACTCTTTTTTTATTTGTTTTTGTTTTTTGGGTTTTGTTTTGTTTTTTGTTTGTTTTGTTTTTGTTTCAAGACAGGGTTACTCTGTAGCCCTGGCTGCCCTGGAACTCACTCTGTAAACCAGGCTGGCCTTGAACTCAGAGATTCTCCTACTTCTGCCTCAGGAGTACTGGGAATATGGGATCAAAGGCATGTGCCACCATTGGTGGCTTGTTCTGTCAGTCTTGAAGTGAGCTTCTTTGAACACAAATGTCATCCTGTCCTTGCCAGTACTTTTCTGCTTAGGGATTGTCTTAATTTGGGCCACAGGAAATAAGAAAGGATACACACACACACAGAAAAGCTGGAATTAAGTGGGCTGTGTGCTCTAATGGAGACAAACCCCAGAAACTCAGCATTTACTATGTATAGCATGAACCAGGTAGAGGTTAAATCTCTCGGTAGGAGGTGTCTGTAGGGGAGCTGTCTCAGGTTGCAGTCATCTTGGAGGAGGGAGCCTGAGTCAATAGTTTCTGCATCCAGACCCTAAGAGGAAGATGCACTTGATATTTCCTGCACACACTGGTTTTAACTAAAGGTCGACCATTGGTCAACATTTGTACTTGGACCAGGGGAGGAAGGCTTTGCTATTCCTGTGAAACTGACCTGGGGAAGGCCTTGCCATCCCCATGGGTCTAAGGCATTGGGGTCTTTGGCATGACTATGTCGATAATACAAATTCACTCAGGACTTCATCCACTTCCACAAGTCTTCCTCTCCAGGTCGCACTGCCAAATGATACTGGTAAGGAAGGGCCGAGAAGTGTTTGTGTGAAGTTTGCCACAGCTGTCTCTTCTCCAGTTCTCAAGGCTCTTCTCCGGGCTCAGGCTACTTCTAGCCCCTCAGCTTTTACTTGAACATTTACCCATCTATTCCCCCGGGCTAAAGTTGACCTTCCTGTGTAGACCAAGCCTGAGATGGATGTGGTGCACACAAGGGATGCTGTGACATAAGAGATTGCCCATTTGGGACTAGTATAAACTATACAATAAGGTTTAGACCAGACTAGGTGGCAGAATGAGACTCTGCCTCAAAAAGTAAGGCATGGGGGCAGGGGAGGGGGCTTACATACTGGCATATTCCTACAATCCCAGTACTAGGAAAGCTGAGGTAGAAGGATTGGTGGAAATTTGAGACCATAGTACATGCCAGGCAAGCCACCCACCCACCCAACAGCTAGCCAGGGAGGGCACACTATAATCCTGCTGCTTAGGAGGTAGAGGCAGAAGAAGGAGTTCAAAGTCATCGTTAGCTGCATAGAATTCAGAGCCAGCTGAGGTTATATAAGAGCTTGCCTCAAACAACAAAGCGAAAGGATCATTGAGGTGGCTCGGTAGTTAAGGGCACATGTTGCCAAACCTGATGACCTGAGTTGAAGTCCTGGGACCCACTCACACAAGGAGGAGAGAAAAGACTCTTCCAAGTTGTCTTCTGACTTCCCATCCAGTCTTCCACTGTGACTTGTGCACACACGCCACAAATACATAAATGTTCAACAACAAAAAGAACAAATTGAAAAACAAAAGCAATCTGGGTGGTGGTGGTGCACACCATTAATCCCAGCACTCAGTGGGCAGGAGCAGGTGGGTCTCTGAGTCCCAGGCCAGCCTGGTCTACAAATCGAGTTCCTGCTGTGGGATGTCTTTCTGTATGCTGTGAATATGTGTGGCTCTCATTGGATAATAAATAAAGCTGTTTTGGCCTATGGTAAGAAAGCTTACAGCCAGGCAGGAAATCCAAGCAGAGATACAGAGAGAAGGCCGGAGTCGAGAGAGACTCGAGCCTTCCACCCAAGGAGCAACAAGATGCCAGCAGACTGGCAACGCCATAGCCACGTGCCAACATATAGATTAATAGGAATGGGTTAATTTAAGATGAAAGAGCTAGCTAGCAAGAAGCTGAAGCCATAGGCCATACAGTTTGTAATTAATATAAGCCTCTGAGTGATTATTTTATAAGTGGCTGTGGGACCGCAGATGAGAGATTCATTCCAACCACAAGGCCGGACAGGACACAGAGAAACTTCCCTCTACAAATTCTGGGACAGACAGCTGTTATACAGAGAAACCCTGTCTCAAAAACAAACAAATAAACAAAAACCCCAAAACAAACCAAAACAACAACAAAAAAAACAAGACCTCATCACCTTTTGCAGAATTCAGACTTCCTGCCCTGCCCACTCCCTCCTTCCTCATTGGTTCAACCTTTCCAGCCAAGGGAGGACTTTTGTGGGTTTTTAAAAAAAAAAAAAAACCACATTTTATGGATGTACTGCAGACAGGCAGAAAGTGCAAGTATTACCAATGGTTTCTCATAAACTGAAGGGACGTGTTGCACATGGACATAAGCAGCACCCAGTTAAGGAACAGAACATTCCCTGACTCCCAGTGGCCGCCTCCCCATCACGTCCCTCGAGATAACCATCTTCCTGACTGCTGACTGCATGGGTCAGTTTGGCTTGGTTTTAATGTCTATGGGGAAATTATATAGCACTTGCTTTCTTATGTCTGGCTCCTTCCACCCTATGCCATGTAGAAGGGACTCCTCACTCTGTAATGTGCGGGTGTTCGTTGTTGCCTCTCACTGCTGTATAGTATTCCTCTGTATGAACACAACACAGTTTTTCTGCTCATCCTGGTATCGATAGGCAGTTGGGCAGTTTCCAGCTTGGGGCCATTACCAACAATCCCAGTATAAGCCATGACTTGGAGACTATCTTGTTTGCAATTCCAGTATCCTGGCTACTGAATATTCTTTAATTGCCTTTTGCTTTTTGAGACTCGGTAGCCCTTGCTGATCCTTCTGCCTCAGCCTTCTGAATGCTCGTATAAAAGACATACATCACCATACCTGGCTTCAAAGCCTTTTGTGGAAGTAGCTAGAACACTAGGTTGCACAGCACACTCTACTACACTCAGAGCATCTTTCTTCCATGGTTGTTTGGTATTGGGGATCGAACCTAGGGCCTCTCACATGCTAGGCAAGCACTCTATCAGCAAGCCACAGCCCCTTCTTTTCTACACATTTTTGTATCATTAATTTCTACTTTACAATAGGTGCTCAATAAATATCATTCAAATAAATATTGGGTGTTTCCAAACTGATATAAGAAAGTATGTCCTATGGCTTTCCTATAACTACATCCTTGTACTCTTATCTCAGTTCCCCCTTGGGTTAGGATGTAGTTTAGAGATAGAGCACTTACCCAACACATATAAAGCCCTGGCTTCCATCACTACCAGCCTAAAAGCCAAACAAGAAAAGCTCCTCCCTGATTCTGTGGAGTTTAATGCTTTCTTTTATTTCTTTGGTTTTAGCTTATTGAGACACATTCTCATGTAGCCCCAGCTAGCCTGCTATGTAATGGAGGATAACCTTGAACTCCTGGTCTTCCTGCTACCACCAGAGTGTTAGAATTACAGGCATACACTACTATGTTTTTTCTTTTTGTGTGTGTGTATATATATATATGTGTGTTCCTGTGTGTACACGTGTACATAGATGTGGATACATATGTGTGTGTGTGCATACGCTTACATGTGTAGAGGTCAGAGGTCAATGCCAGATGTCACCTTAAATTGTGTCCCACTGCCAGGCAGTGGTGGCGTACAGCTTTAATCCCAGCACTCAGGAGGCAAAAGCCGGCGGATCTCTGTGAGTTTGAGCCCAGCCTGGTCTACAGAGAGAGTTCCAGGACAGCCAGGGCTACACAGAGAAACCCTGTCTCAAAAAACAAAACAAACAAAAAAATGTGTCTCACCTTATTTTGAGGCAGAGTCTCTCACTGACCCTGGAGCTCAGTGATTCAATTCAATGATTCAGTCATCAAGCTTTAGGAGGGTGTGGCCATGCTTGGGTTTTTACGTGGGTGATGAGGCTCTAAACCCAAGTCCTGTTATGTCAAATCCTTTGTGGATGATATTCTCTCTCTCTCTCTCTCTCTCTCTCTCTCTCTCTCTCTCTCTCTCTGTCTCTCCTCTCTCCTCTCTCCTCTCTCCTCTCTCCTCTCTCCTCTCCTCTCCTCTCTTCTCTTGTCTCATGTGAGTGACCAGAAAGTAGGGACACAAAGTTGAGTCTTAAGTTGACTCTATAATGTGCCCCTTCTGGGGACAGGAAACAATCTTAGTCATTTAGGTCACACGCCAACATTTTATCATTGTAGTTGTTGAAAAACTACCAAGAAGGGGGGGAAAGAAGGTTACCTTTTCAGCAAGCAGCGCCCGCCCGGGGGCTACCTCCTCCAGAAATGAATGATCCTGGTTCCTCTTCAGACTTTGGGTATGTTTGCTTTCATTTTGACTCTACCGTCAAGAATGGTTCCTCTCAGTAAGTGAAAATGCTAATGAGCTCTTACAGAGATCTAACTTGCAACTGCAAAGTGATCAAAAGAACTATTTAAAACTGTTTTCCCGCCTCTGCTTCTGAGTTTGTAGTCACGGCAAACTTGATTTTGCTACATCTCTTCACTCTTTTCTCTCACTCCCAGCCATATGATGTAGGCTATTCCTTACAAGTTTTTAGAAAATGGTTCTCGAGGTTGAGGGGAAAAAAATGGTGAGGGAATGGTGAGATGGTTCTGTGAGTCAAAATCTTCTTGCTGTCAAGCCTGATGACCTAAGTTTGATCCATATGAGCTACGTGGTGGAAGGAGAGCTCCCCTGCAAATTGTCCTCTGACCTCCACACGTGTGCCGTGCCACATGCACACCCACACACATACATGCGCACAGTAGAGAAATCTAATGTCATTTTTAAAAATTGGTGACTATCTTGCTTGAAGACTGGAAGAGGGCTTCTCTACTGCACTAAACAGTGTTAAAGTTCTTAGAATGGCCTAGAAGGGCAGAGGGTGTGGCTCAGTGAGAAAGCACTTAGCTAGCATGCATGAAGTTCTATTCTCAGCACTGCAGAATGTGTGTGTGTGTGTGTGTGTTAGCTGGGTGTGGTGGTACACTCCTTTAGTTCCAGCACTTGGGAGGCAGAGGCAGGAATAGCTGTTATTTTGAGGTCATGCTGGGCTACATATCCAGTTCCAGGACAGCCATGGCTACATAGAGAGGTTGTATCAAAACAAACAAACAAAAGAAACAACATTTAAAAAGTGTGTGGGTAGGAAAAATTGGTGGAAGCTAAGTCCACGTGCAAGGTTGACTTATGTATTAGCCATCTACTGCTGTATAACACAACACCCCACCACTCAATATCTCGAAACAGCACATATCTATTTC
>LZPO01097119.1:611963-623776 GCA_001675575.1 Neotoma lepida
CCGCGCAGGCCGCAGCTTTCCTCTCCTTTAAGGCGCGCCTTGCCCGAGGCCTGGGGCTGCAGTTCAGCTTCCACTGGGTGACCCTGCCCGCCCTTTCCCTAGAAGGGAAGCGGCAGCCTTCATGGCCTTGCATTTCATTCTCCAGGACCTGGCCGAGCCCCAAAGCCTGAGTGCTACGGCTGTGCTGCGTGACACTCTGGGAGGAGGAGAGATGGGACCTCAGAGCGGACTATGTGTCCCCGAGCTCCCACAGCCCTGGGCCTGTGCACTTGGCCCTTTCGTGGATTCCTGGTCCTAGGCCCCATCAGAGGTGGAGAAGGGGGTCGGCACCAGCCAGGGACTCCGGAGTTAGTAACCCGTTGTAGTTTCTGGCTTCTCACTGCTCATTTGAAATCCTCCCATAGGAAGATGTCTGCCAAGGAGGCCTGCGCGGCCCGGCGCCCCGCTCCACCACCTGGGTGCCAGTGAGCCGGATGTGAGCGTGCACGAGTGGACTCGCGCTCGCGGGCCCCAGGAGGGTTGGAGGGAGCACATTACTCTGCAGCAGCACTGTGAGCACAACATGCGACCTGAGCCTGGCACCCAAGGATCCCCTGTGCTGCGGCCTTGGCCGATCTGGCACCCCAGCGCTCCTCTCACACCTTCCTCCTGCCCCCATGCCAGGCACTGTTAACCCAGGCAGGTGACAGTGCTCCGGCGCCCAACGTGCGTTGGTCTTTATACCTCGTGAGTTCAACACTAATGAGTTATGGGTTGGCCCACGAAAACATAATGTGTAAATTAGGAATTTAATGATGTGTAAGATTAAAAGCTGCGCAGGGTTGCATTTATTTAAGGCTGCCATCTTGTGTTCGCAGAGAAATTACTTGAACGACATTGACCTCCTTCGCCCATAGGATTGGGAGTGGTGCAAGGGCTGGGTGGGGTCTGGGAGGATCCCATGCTTTGGGACTTGAGGCCCCTTGGACTCTTGCAGAGCCTGAGCATGATGTGGGGAGGTAGAGGGCTCGCTTTTTGTAGGCCCCTTGACTGGAAGCCTGCCTAGGGACAGATAAAGCCCCCAGTCCTTTCCCAGGTCCCAGACTGGCAAGGCACCAGGGGTTGCCAATTCCTGGGAACATTTGCTACACCTTCTAGTTCAAGTGCCCTCTCCCACTGTAAGGGTTGTTTTTGTTTGTTTGTTTGTTTTTGTGTGAAGGCTAGGGGAAATTGAAGGCAGATTATCCTTATGTCTTTGGTGAGGGCTTCCTGCCCTGTGCAGCATGCCTGGGCCTAGGCCAGAAGCACCCCACCCACCCACCCACACATACACATTGAGGTTTCTGAGATGGAGACCGAGTCCTTCAGTTTTCTCCTGCAATCCGACTGTCTGGTGATGTGTGCAATTTAAGACCTTCTGTCATGTTCTCCTCCCATCCAGGGGAGACATAAGAAACTGTGCCAGGCAATGTTGGACAATCCTGGAGTGCATACAGAGCTGGCTGCCTGCTTGGGAACCCCATACCCCCCTGGGAAATAGGGACTTTCCTCCCTAGCTAGGGATACAGCTGAAGCAGATTTGGAAGACTTTGGAGGACAGGGTGAAAGCAGAAGGGGAAAGGTTCGGTTCCTGAACTTTGGTTTAGGAGTGAAGGCTTGTTTTGGCAAATGATAGAATGGCCGGGTGCCTAGCGACTGTTTGTTTTGTTTGGTTTTTCAAGACAGGGTTTCTCTGTATAACAGCCCTGGCTGTCCTGGAACTGGCTCTGTAGACCAGGCTGGCCTTCAACTCAGAGATCTGCCTGCCTCTGCCTCCTAAATGCTGGGATTAAAGGTGTGTGCCACTACTGCCTAGGGACTTTAAAAAAACTTCCTGTGGGTGTCTTCTAGGCTTTGAAAGAGTTAACGGGAACACAACCACTCACTCCTGGTTTCTCTGTTTGCTCCGGCCCTGCTCTTATCTAACCAATGGCCAAAGGGTTATATAACTTTAGAAGTTTCTCTCTTTCCCACTGGCTGGGAGTTTCAGAAAACCCCTGCTTAAGTAATCAAGATAACCTTTTCAAATTCCTTAGGGTCCAAGCATTTTGGTGTCCTCCACTGGAGTTCTGTTTGAAAAAAGGAAAAAAAAATGAGGGGAAAAAAAAGAGAGAAGAGAGCCTAGCCTCTAAGCTCTAGTATCCATTGCAGCCTGCCTCTTTGGCATAGGTACACCGTCCAGATAAACTTCCCAAGTGTGTCCCCAAGTTTCTGAGAAAAGCTTCTGCTGGCCAGTGGCCAGGAAGGGACAAATTTTCCTTTTGGATGGAAAGGCGAAGGGCACACGTGGCCTGACCAGGGAGCCGGCCAGGAGTAGGTCAGATCAGAGCGGCAGGCTGATAAGACTGCCTGGGCTGCCACTATCTGGAAGACAGATGGTACATGGTGGCCCTGAACACCTTCATTATTTTTCTCCCTTCTGTGTGTAGTATGATGGCTCGGGGTGTGGGTGGCAGGCCTCAACTATGCTCCTGTTCTCAGCCCAAATCAACCTGTTCCTAGACACACTGATGGAAGCTGGAGGAGTCATGCCATGGATTTTCTTTCCCTACAGGTGTTTTTCTGCTTCCCTTTCGTTTCCTTTTGTTTTCTGTTACCAAGTCTTGCTCTGTAACCCAGACTGGTCTCAAACTATTTTTTTTTCCTTGAGTCAGGGTCTCTCTGTACTCCTGACTGTCCTGGAGTTCCAATACAGAGCAGGCTAGCCAAGATCCTCCTGCCTCTGCCTTCTGAGTGCTGGTGTTAAAGGCGTGTGCTACTTACTACACCTGGCTTTGTTCTCAAACTCATGACCCTCCTGTCTCAACTTCCCAAGTACTGGTTGAATAGGCATGAGAAATCATGCCTGGCTCCAAAGGTGGGCTTCTGTGAACTCGAACTTGTCTAGTAGGGAGGCCAGCCACTGTTCCCATTGTTGGGGACTTTTTCCAGTCTTTTAGAAAGCATTCCCAGGCTGGCTGTGGGCAGAAGGGAAAGCCAGGACTGAAATGTCAGTCTGTTCCACTCTATTTGTGGCCAGTCAGCCCTGCCTGCTAAAGCTGGCCTCCTCCTTCCTCTGCTCCTGGTTAGCAGAGGGAGAGATGGAGGGAGGGAGGGACTGTTAAGGTTCTTTCAGCCCTGACTTTCTGGTATTCTCTTTGACAGACCTAGAAGTAGCCAGGGTTCTAATCCCCAAGACTGGATGTAGCTGGATGCTTGCAAAAGGCAGCTTTTGATGAATTGGGAGGTTTTGGCAGCTCCAGAGAACCACTGTGATGGACAGCTGTGGCTGCCTGTCCATCATTTGGCCCTCCATCTAGAAGCAAAACTTATGCTTTGTTTGGGCGAACACTGTTCTTGGATGCTGAGTCTGTATGTTTGCTGGAGACTTGTTTCTGGACTGCGGGGGTTGGATGAGTAGGGCACTTGGCCATGATCCCTCATGTGAGCCTGGTCACAGTGATTGGCACACAGGTGACATGTACCCAAGATCATAGGGGAAAAAAAGGCAACTTGCTGTTTCTAACAGGAAAGAGAATCATACTTTCTATGTTTCTGTAGTTGCCAAGAAGCTGGGCTGTGAGCCTGAGAGTAGAACAGAGCTGAGCTACAGTCTCTATTTGAGCTCCTGGATCTCTGTGAATCTGAAACTAGATCCATTCCAGTTACGTGGGCCAAGAAAGTCCCTTTTCTTTGCTTATAGAATTTTTTTTTTCTGTGTTGGTTTTTTTTGAGACAGGATTTCTCTGTGTAACAGCTCTGGATGTCCTGGAACTTACTCTGTAGACCAGGCTGGCCTTGAACTCAAAGAGATCCACCTGCCTCTGCCTCCCTACCGCCCGGCTGCTTATATCATTTTCACTTGGTTGTTTTCAGCCCAACTTGCTTGTTCTGAAGGTGACCAAGTCATGATTTTCCTACCGCCTCAGGCACCATAGAGGACATTACCCTCTGAGAAGCTTGGGAAGGCTCAATCCAAAAAGGTACAGACTCAGCATGGAAACCCAAACCTCTTCTTCAGTCACTGTGTGTGGCCTGGGGAACTTTGTCATCAATTAATTTTCCTTTTCTGGCTCCCGTGTGTCTTTCCAGAGGTCCTACCCAGAGAGATTCTAATAGCAGCCATCTTCACCTTGTGCAGGATTTCCTACTGTGTTCCTACTTTCCTGAGTGCTCTTCTAAACCGAACTTCTCTCCTTTGGGTTGGGTTTTCTTGCTCACTTTTCAAGGACATTTCTTATTCCCGTCCCATCCTCTCATGTAATCTCCTTTCTCTCTCCTGCTCCCCCTTCCTGTCCTCCTGTTCCTGTGGAGCCCCAAGGCCAACCTGGGGTGTTGTGCTTCAAGAGTAGTTCAGCTTGTTTTTTTGTGTGTGTGTGTGTTTGTGTGTGTGTGTGTGAGACCGAGCTCAGGTTGGTCAATTGGGCTAGATGGGCTGGTCAACAAGCCTCATGGATCCTCTTGTCTCTGCCTCCCCTAGACTGAGATTACAACTGCATGCCAGCTACCATGTCTGCCTTTTTACAAGGTTGTAGGGGATCAAAGTCATGCTCACAGAGCAAGCATTTACTGACCAAGCCCTGTCCCCAGTGCTAATGTGCTCTTCCAGCCTGCTCGGCTGATACTTCTCAGGTCTGGGTCTGAAGGCCAGGGCTTAGCACCTAGTAGCACACGCTTGGTATTTGCTTCTTTGTTGTGGTGTGGATTCCGTTGTCCCCTTCCCCCATCGTGCATTCTCACTGTGTTATCGTCTTCCTTTTGAATAGTTCCCAATGCCCCGTGTCTTCCATGAAACCTTATCAGTATCTATGAGCTGGCCATCTTCCCTGGTTCTGGCCTAGATAAATGGGTGGCCCCTTTCCTTCCTATCCCACAGCAGCCTGCCCTGTCACAGTGTAAAGTATCGAGAGCTCTGGACCAATAGATAAGAGCCCTGGGGTCAGTGTCACTTACTTCCCATTTAAATTTCCTTTTGCTTTTTTGTCTTTTATCATAGAGGCTAAATAGTAAAAGTCTCAAATTCCCAAATCCCTAGTGCTGGTTATGTGCTGTAGTGCCAGTCAGTGAGAAGTGGGCAGACATCTCTGGAGAGGAGTTCTTGCCTCAAATAAAGCAGACCTTGAGTGGAGAAGATTTTAATATGGAGAAGATTTTAATATCTCTGCCTTTTTTTCTGCCTGAAACATGAATGCTGTACTTACAGGTGCAGCAGCCATTTTGGCACCATGAAGATGAAAACTGCGTCCTGTGGAAGATGGGGCAGGAAGTTAGGAGTCTGTGTCCTTGATAACTTGGGCAGGTACATGAGCACTGAATTCTGTATATTCCTCTGGATTTCTTTCTTTCTTTCTTTTTAAAATGTCTCCTACATTTTTATTAATTAATGGCATTTATTTATGTGTGTGGGTATGCATGTGCCACAGTGTGTGTGTAGAGATCAGAGGGCAACTTTCTGGAGTCAATTCTCCCCTTTTATTATGTGAGTTCCAGGGACTGAAGGCAGAATGTCAGGCTTGGCAGCAAGCACCTTTACCCACTGAGCCATCTCCCCAGCCCTTCCTTTATAACATTCTTTTTTTTGAGATAGAATCTCATGTATCCTAGGCTGGCTTCAAAGCAGGTATGTAACTGAGGCACACATGTGGAAGTCAGGACACTGTAGAGCTGGTTCTTTCCTTCCGCCTTGACCTGGGTTCTGGATTTGAACTCAGAGCCTCAGGCTTGCCTTTAACCACTGAGCAACTTACAACCTCCGTAATTAATACACCTGTGCACTTTGCTCAGTTCCATTCCACCTCATTCTGTGGTCCTGGGAAAGTGCCTTGACTTCCCTGGGCCTCTGTTTCCTTATTTGTGGAATGGCTATTTACAGATACATGTTTTAGAAGACTTTTAACAGCAATAACAATTTATTATTATTGTGATTATTTTGAGATAGGGTTTCATGTGGCCCAGGCTGACATACAGTTACCTATGTAGCTGAGGATGACCTTGAACTTCTGATTCTTCTGCCCCCACCTCCCTAGTGCTAGAATTGGAGACATGCAGCACTATGCCCAGCTAAAGATTTTTTTAAATAATTAATATGATCTTTTTTTTTTTTCAGGGCATGGAGCCCATGGGACTTGTAGGAACTAGGCAAGTGTTTTACCACTAACTTACATCCCTAGTCCTACCATTTATAGGTGTGATCTTCTTTTTCTGTTGTCTCTACCCTGTATTTAGCCCTCTTTATGTCATACTGGCATCTATCTCTTGAATTAAGGTCTATTTCATCTTCAAATTCATATGCCTTGCTGGGCCTAGTGGCCTGTAATCCCAGCACTAGGGAGGTAGAGGTGGAGAATTGACATTTGAGGCCAGCCTGGGCCACATAATGAGACATGTCTCAAAAAATAAAATAAAATATAAAACCAAAAGAGTAAAAATGTTGGGAATGTAGCTCAGTTGCTAGAGTGTTTGCCTAGCACACAGGAAGCCTTGGGTTTGATCCCCAGCACCACATAAACCAGGTGTGGTGGTGCATGCCTCTAATTCTAGCACTCAGGAGGTGGAGGTAGGCCAGTCAGAAGTTCAAGTTCAGCCTTGTCTATTGTCTTAGTTACTTTTCTATTGCTTTGGCATGATCTAGACAACTTAGAGAAGAAAGAGTTTATTTGGGGCTTACAGTTTCAGAGGGTTAGAGTCCATGACCAGTCCAGTCCATGGTGTGTCTCTTATACACATCTAGATGTGTATAAGAGACAGCATGACCACCTTGGTGAGGAGCAGGAAGCAAGCAGGCAGGCATGGTGCTAGAGCAATAGCGAGAGCTCACATCCTGGTCCACAAGCACCAGACAGAGAGAGCTAACTGGGAATGGTGTTGAAACCTCAAAGGCCTCCCCCAATGACACACCTTCCTCAACAAGGTCACACCTCCTGATCCTTCCTAAACAGTTCCAACAATTGGGGACCAAGCATTTAAATCTATGAGCCTATGGGAGGCCATTCTCATTCAGATCGCCATTGCTTCCTAGGGAGTTTGAAGCTACCCTGGGCTACATGAGACCTTGTCTTAAAGCACCCAGACATAATAGATACTTGTGTTCATAGGTGTAATAAACTTCCTTGAGTACAGGCCTTTGGGATTTGACACAGTGCCCTGTATGCACACAGAATCAATCACCCCTTGGTGCTAGCCTAAGCAGGCATGCTTGCCTCTGTGTGTGTGTGTGTGTGTGTGTGTGTGTGTGTGTGTGTGTGTGAGAGAGAGAGAGAGAGAGAGAGAGAGAGGGAGGGAGAGGGAGGGAGGAAGAGAAAGAGAGTATCTTTGTGTGTATGTCTCTTTGTGTATGTCTGTAGGTCTGTGAAATGAGTTGATACTTCCTATGAGCGAGACTCAATGATGGCTATGCCCGGCTGTACAACAAGAAAAGCCCCCATCCTAGTGTCTTCCCACAAGCCCTACTCTGTCCTTCACGGGTGCTTGCAGCATCACCATTTCAGACCATGGGTTGGGTTTAAGTTGGCTCCAGCTGTTTTCACACTCAGATCCCAGATGGAAGAAGCATTTCTTCCTGGGGGGGGTGTCTGGTGTGGAGGTAGGAATGAAGGAGGTAGAGTCACGAAGTCATTGTGGGTGAAGCTCACCTGCCCAGCAAGCAATGAGGAAGGATGAGACCCATTCCAAGAACAATTATATATATTCCATTATAGAATGCTGTCACTAGAGGAGCATGACAGAGTAGCTTGAAACAAACCTGGATGATATAGGTTAGTGACCTCATATGGTCTTGGTCCAATTGAAAGAAGCAGTAAACAAGGCTGCCCTCATGCCACCCATGGGACACTTCTTTTAAAAGGCTTACATTTTCTTAAATTATTTTTTTATTTATAAGTATGTGTTTGTATGTGCCTGGTGCCGTTGGAGGTCAGAAGGGGGTGCTAGATCCGCTGAAACTTGAGCTAGGAATGGTTGTTAGTCACCATATCGGGGCTGGGAACCAAACCGAGGTTCTCTGCAACAGTAACAAGTGCTCTTAACAGCTCTTTCCAGCCATCTTTTTGTTAATTTTAAAAATTATTTAATTAGATTTTTTGAGACAGTGTTTCAATGTAGCCCAAGCCAGTCATGAATACACTATGTAACAGGATTACCTTGAACTCTTGATTCCCCTGCCTCTACCTCCTGAGGGCTGGGATAACTAGCCTAAACTACACTGCCAGCCTTTTTTGTTTTGTTTTGTTTGAGACAAAGTCTTGCTATTTTGTCTAGGCTGCTACAGAACCCACAGTCCTTCCTCAGCTACCCACATGCCAGGACTAAGTTCTGGTTAAACTCTCATTCAACTGGAAGTGCAATAGTTTCATTTATAACCACGTGACCACAGGCATGTGTAGTGTGTGGTGCTATGACCTGGCAGTATGGCTAGGTGACAGGAATTGTCCAGACCCATTTTATCTTCATGGGACCACCTGGTGACTGATGGGCTGCAAAGGGAGGGCCACCAGGCCTGAAGCTAGAGGGGTAGAACCCTCCTGCTTGGGGCCCACAAGGTGGACCAGAGGGAGGAAGGACTGGTAAGGCTGTCTCCATGTGCACACTGAGGTGTCACAGACTGCCATGGAGACTTCAGGGTCTCCACACCAAGTCCTGATAGTGCGTGCAGGCTGCTGGAGAACCAGCCAGTGTCAGGCATATGTCCAGCTTACCTGTGTGTTGTTAAGGACGTTGCTGTGGATATTGCAAATCAATTCCCCACCTTGCCGAGTCTGCCAACTCTCATTCCACTGTTGATTCTTAGTGGGGAAGAATTTTGATTCCCATTTTCTTATTATGAAATATTGGACTACAAGAAAGCAATGGCAATTAAGTTTCCGGCTACAGAGGCTTTTCTCCCATGTGGCTATTGTTTGGAGCCTCAGGAAGGTAGATTGGAGGAAGAATTGAGACCTTGCCTTGGGGTTTTTGAAGGTCTGTTTGGCTCATTCAGGAATGGATTTGAGGGAGGGCCAAGGGTGGCCAAATGAGTGTCTACCTCGTAGGATCAGTATGGTCCAAATCAATGATATTTGATCCTGTGACTTTAAAACCTGTGGCCATACAGTGCTCACCAGCTGACGAGATCCAGCCCATCCATCTCTTCTCAAGTGCATTCAGGGTATGGACTTAGCATTGTTTTGAAAAGCCCTGGCAAGAGAGTTTATACTGCAGCTATTCACAGTACTACAAACACAGCTCTTTTTGAAAAGGGGGCTGTTTTGAGAGAGGGTTTTTCTGTGTAAGAGCCCTGGCTGTCCTAGAACTCACTTTGTAGACCAGGTTGGTCTCGAACTCACAGAGATCCACCTGCTTCTGCCTCCAGAGTGCTGGGATTAAAGGCATATGCCACCACCACTCTACTGTCATGGCCCCCCCCTTTTTTTTTGAGACAGTCTCATGTATGTTGCGTCTACCTTCTGAGTGTTGAGATTATAGGTGTGAGCTACCACATCTGGTGTTGAGATCAAATCCAGGACGTTGTGCATGATAGGGAAGAACTCTACCAACTGAGCCACATTCCTCTCCTCCTCCTCTGTCTCCTTTGGAGAAAGGTTTCTGTAGCCCAAGAGGGCTTAGAACTTACTTTGTAACCAAGGCTGGCCTCAAAGAAGCAATCCCCCTGCTTCAGCCTCCTTAGTGGTAGGATAAAAGCGGAGAGCTACCATGTCTGACTCCGAGGCTTGCTTGCTGTATTTATTTATTTTCCTGGAGAATATTTACCAGCATGTTATTGCTGATGGGAACAAGTCCCTGCCTGCCATTGGACCTCTGGAGAAGTATTAAGTTTCCTAAATCTACTGTCCCAGTGGGGCATGGTAGCACAAGGGTGTGTGATCCCAGCATTTGGGAAAGAGGAAACAGGATCAGGAGCTCAAAGTCATCCTAGGCTATACAGTGAGTTCAAGGGCAGCTGGGCAGCCTGGGCTCTAGGAGACTGTCACTAACCCCACCCCCTCAGAAAAGAATAAATCTACTGTCCCCCTTATAAAGGCTAAATGAAAGTTGGTTGAACGGGTGGGGTAAGTAGGTAGACAGAGGAGAACGAAGGCATGTGTCTATGAAGGGGTTACCCCCCATGATTTTTCAGCACCCCTTCACACCCTGACAATCTCACTATGTAGCCCAGGCTGTCCCTGCTCTCCTGCCTCTGCCTCCTGAGCTCGAGAGTTAGACGTGTGCACCATTCCGTGCAGCTTTTAGTTGTCTTTTGCTAGCCAAGCCTTCAAGCACTCAGTTGTTCCATTTAGCCCAGAGCTGCAGGAAGTTGACTGCCAGGGTGCAGGGATAGGAGCTAGTGACCAACTCAAAAGACAGCCCACATTTGTCCTTTTCCAGCGAGCACCCATGGACCATCCATCACCATCACCTGCATAGATGTAAATCGTCCCAGTGTTGCAAAGCTCTAGAATGACTGGGATGGAATTAAATACACCCGGTGAGAGGGGTCTTCAGCAGACATCCCTTCAACATTCTTCTGGATCATGTGGTTGCTGTGGGACCACGGCAAACATACACTGAGTGAATGAGTGGGGGAATGAATGAGTGAGCAAGAAAGGGAGGGCAGAAGCCCTCTGGGATGGCTCCGTGGCTTTTGTGTCTTTCTGTAGCACATTTGTGTTGATTCCTGTCTTTGAGGCATATTTGGGCTTCAGCCTATGCAAGCTTTGCATGCCTGTGGCTCCTGGCCTCACTTATGTGACTGGAGGTCAGGGCCTAGCTATCTTACCCTTTGCAGCCGTGCTGCTGTCTCCCTGTTAGACCTTCTGCATGGTGTTGGCAAACTCCAGAGAAGAAAGGAATCATTTTGTCTCCTGTTACATAGTAAAATAAAAGTTGTTGGCAAGCAGGAAGACTGGAAGGCCTTCAGGGCCATAGGCATAATTAGAATTCTGACAAAACCCAGGCCTAAGAAGTGAAACATACATTTTTTAAGACCCATGCTTTTTTGTATATTTATTTCTTTAAAAATCAAGAGAGGAGGAAGACAGGTGTAGTGGTTTCTGCCTGTGTTCCCAGCACTTAAGAGGCTGAGGCAGGAGGATTGCCGTGAGTTTGAGGCCAGGCTAGGTTATACAGCAAGATACTGTGTCAAAAGGCCAAATATAAATAGATAAGTAAACAAATTTTTTTTCTAATAAAAAATTAGAACTTGCCTTTATTCCCTCCGAGGACCTTGTGACTAACATTCCCTCAGGGCTTCACCACTTTAAAGAGCTACCATTTGGCACCCGTGGCTTGATTCTTTTGAGGGCCGCATTCTGAGCCGCAGCCAGGCATTTCTCTGCAGGTGTGTAGGTCATTACAGGGAATGCATTCTGGAACCAGGCTGGCTCCTGGCGCTCCATTTCCACATATGGATATTAATTTATGTGATCACTTGAATACAAACGCTCAGCTGTCTCCATAAGTTATAGAAGCAATCATCCCAGGGAGCATCGGAGACACCGAGAGTCAATTCTTGTGTAATAATTTCATATTCGAGCCGGGGATGCCACATCTCAGCCCCTTTGGATAAAATGTGGGCCTGTGGAAACACTCCCCTCCCCCACTTTATTATTGTGCATTTTATTTCTCCATAAAATACGTTTATGTCCTGGAAAAACAAACCAACCCAGGGGGCCTGGCTGACAGTGTGATGGGGGTTTGTGTGCCTTATTGGTGCTTCCGAAAGCCATCAGCAGGCATATGGCTGGGAACTACAGCTGGGAGCTACTGAGAAAGCTCCTCTGGCCTGAGGTGGACAGAGGTCCTAGGCCCCAGCAATCAGCCCTGTAGGAAGTCCCTGGTCCTTA
>LZPO01097120.1:10399-30540 GCA_001675575.1 Neotoma lepida
TTTATGAAACCAAATCAGAAAAAGCAATAGCCATTTAAAGGTACTTGCTAGACTTCCTCCTCCACCTGCTTTCTTCTAGTTAAGGATGTAAATTTTATTTCTAATTTCTCATTTTATTTTCAAGGTTTCTATTCTAAATTTCTGGAAATTTAGCATAATAGAAAACATAGGAGGAAGTAGTGGATGGCAGAGAACTTTAGGAGACCCTTCCCCAAATCACTTAAAGCCATTTCTGGCCAACTTATTAAAAAATAAGAGAAAATAATGCCATCAGAGTTTCTCATTTTTCTTGAACTAAGATTAACTATGACAATGTCTTGGCGGCCATATTACCCAACATTTCTCTTATTACCCATATCAAATCACATGGCATTAGTAGAATCTCAGCTTTTTACCCTCGCCAGCCTAGACTACAAAGTGAAATTACGTCTCAAAAAATTTTTAATAAAAAAAGAAAATTGTAATTCTCAGTGGAAGACCAGCTCAGCTAAGATTTCCTGAAGTGAAAACAAGGTCAATAGGGAATCTACAGAGTGAGGACTTTGTCCACCTAATGCATAAATATTGTCATGTGCCACTTGATACCACATATGTAGATAAGTGTGTGTATTCATAATTTACTTATCTGTGTAATATGTATGTATAGCTTAAAGTGGCCTGACTTAGAGGCTCTCTTCATTTGCTTTTGTCTGGGAAGATTTAATGGCCAGCTCACTGAAGTGTATGTCTGTGTGTGAGTGAGCACATCATCCCTTTGGTATTGCTATTTAAACAGTACCATTAGTTTCAGAAGGTTAAAGAATTCGTGGTTTGGGCTGGAGAGATGGCTCAGAGGTTAAGAGCACTGGCTACTCTTCATGAGGACCTGAGTTCAATTCCCAGCAACCACATGGTGGCTCACAACCATCTCTAATGAGATCTGGTATGCAGGCATATATGCAGGCAGAACACTGAATACGTTAAATAAACAAATCTTTTTTTAAAAAAAGTGTGTAGTTTATAATTTCTGCATCATTGAGTACAGATTAAAGAATATAATACTGCAGACAAAAAAAACCCACAGCACTTTCTAATTTAAAAATTAAAACAACAGTGGAATTGGTAGAAAACAAATGTGATCTTTTGACTGTCAGCCCTGCATTGACTATTCGACCATATGTAATAAGCTATATTGTATTACACACACACACACACCAATACACTTCAGCTTTCTCATCCAAAAGCAGGTATAGAAGCCACATTTTAGGACCTCTGCCTTATAGGTATCCAGACAATTTTAGAAATGATAAGTTCACTTATAAATAAAAGATTGTTGTAGATACAGCACTATGCATTAGCACTATCGGAAAATACATTAAATCTGAACTTCAAAAAATATCGTTGGTCACCCTGAAGGGTGGCATTCTGAATTACTGGTTTTTTTTGTCTGTGTGTGTGTGGTGGCTCCAGGTCTGAGAACCCTTCTTTCCATAGGACCATTCTCAGTAATTAGCTGATTGATTACAAAGTAGAGTCAGAACACATTACAAATTTTATTAAAAATGTTTTAAGGTTTTTATATGTCTTTATTACTGGACCACCCCCCCTCCTTTTTTTTTTTTTTTTCCTTTAGAGATAGGGTCTCAGGGCTGGCCTGGAACTAGATATATAGACCAGGCTGGCCTCAGGTTCATAGAGACTTCCTACTGCTAGGGTTAACGGTGCCCACCACCATACCCAGCTGCTTTTCTCTTTTTTGAAATAGTTTCAAAAGATTCTATAGCTGCGTTATGTCTTAGAAAGAACTGAACAATGTTCAGCTTTTCTCCCTTGAACAGTATAATCATTCTGATAGATCCTTTGATTTTTAAACTTTAACAGATTACCAAAGCTTTACCTGTGTGAATTCTGTCTTAAATATATGAAGAGTAAAAATATTTTGCTAAGACACTCAAAAAAGTGTGGATGGTTTCATCCTCCAGCGAATGAAATTTACCGAAGGAATGACCTTTCAGTATTTGAGGTAAGTGTGGGTGAACAAAAGCATCTTTTTGAACCCTACTATTCCTAATTATTGTGTACTTGGGAGGTTTGTGTGTAGAGAGAGTGCAGTGTGTATTCAGTTTTGGCATTGAAATTCATACTGTTTTTTAAAATAGCTCCATGTTCTGGAACATTAACCACGTTAAGCCACCGTTTAGACCAGTGAAGAACCCTGCTTCCTCACACTGGCTCTTTTGTCTTTTCCCGGTCCTGGTCTGCACAAATACACCCACCGGTGAATTTATGGTGTTCTCGGTTCTTAAATCCCACATTCTTTGGCAGGAGAAACTAGCCTTGTTTAGCAGCTCCAGCCAGTGTCTGGCAGGTACTCACCCTTCCTGGGAATTGAGCAGCTGTATGTACCTGCTTCGTGCACAGACACCTGTGTTTCCAAACTGTTCTGCCAGGGCGGATAAATGCTTTTGGTGAGACCCCAGCAGATGTGGGGATTCTCCCCAGCCCTGGAGAACTCTGCTGTTCACAGGAATCCCTCGTGATCACATATCTGCCATTGTCAGTTTCTTGAAGACATTTTGTGCTTTCAGAATTGACTTAGCAGAAAGTCTTCATTTTCATTGTTTAACTGGCCTTCTGTTGGCAGTCTCAGGGATCTAGTTTAGCTGAGTCAGTTGTGTGTTGAGCACAGCAAACTTTCTTTTCTTGGTACTGTCTTCCTTCCCTCTAGTTGCACACTCCTGTCGCCCTGCTCTCTTGTCTTCTCTGTGGCCCATCCCAGTGGGCTGGGTTACATTTCAGTTTCTCAGATCAAGCCTTCCCTCTACAGCAGACACAATGTCCTCTTTCTCTGAAAACCACTGTACTTTGGGGGCCTCTATTTCGAAATGCTCATGCTGCAGTGTATCCTTCTGCTCTACAGTTAGTTGTCTTTTCCTCCGGCCTGCAGTGTTTCTCAGCCATGGGTAATAAAGCGAAGATCATGAGTTTCTCACGTGAACTAACAGCCCTCTCAGACATGTTTAGGGTCACAGTTTTTGTTTTTTCTCAAGACTGGTCAAGAAACTCTGGCTGTGGTACATGATTTTTTTTTTTTTAAAGCCCCTTTCTGCTCTTTCCAGCAAGTTTGAAGGGCAAGGGAATTGTTGGTGAGGTCGCCCTATTAGTTCTCATTAAAGGCCAAGCATAGGCTTCTTAGCCTGAGCATTGCTGACATTTCGGGCTGAATAATATGCTTTATAAGGACTATAGCATACATTGGAAGGTGATTAGCAACATCTAACCCCCAGTTGCCAGTGGTGCCTCGACTCCATCCATTCATGACAACCAAAATGCCTCCAGTCATAGCCACATATCCCTGAGCCAGAAGTGGGGGGAACTGTTCTTAGTGAGTCTTCTGTGAAGGAAAACCAAGTAGAGGTTCCCCTACTTGGTGGTGGTAGTGTTAGGGTGCCGCTCTGACAGCCTCAGTGAGGAGGTCCAGAGCTGGTTCCTGGGGCTTTGAGGAGTGTCAGCCTTGCTCTTCCCTCCTTTCCTGATGCCTTGGATACCTTTCTTCTAACCAAAGGAAAATTGAAATGACTGTTCACTTCTTCCCAGACGGCAAAACGCATTGTTTGCCTTAAGTAATTATTAAATAAGTCAGCCTGAGTAAGTAAGCCTGTGGTGGAAGCTCTAATACATCACGAAGTCTTCTTGGGTCAAGATAATCCATCTTGTTAGGCGTGTGTTTGGACAGCACAGAGATGACAGTGGGTTTGTAGTTTATTTATACACTAAGGGTGTGGAATAAGTACTAAAGCCCTATTCTAGCATCTTGATTGAATAGATCAGTTACAGGAAAAACTAGTTGATATTTTCTGTGACTTAAAAACAAGTAAATATAATCACAGATTACTGGGGATTTTGTGAGTCTCTTCTGTGTCTGTTCCTTTTATTTATTTTCAGTTAATCAGAGTTTGTTTCAGCATTTTCATTTCCGTTTCTGATACACAGATACACATCTTCATCTTTTTTATATATAATACAGCACCGTTTCCAAAAGGACCATACTCCCAAATACATCAAAACTTCCTTTAATTAAAGAGAGAATTGTATCCTCAATGCCCATTGCCTATATTTGATTGTGTTGCTATGTGTGGGACCGAGATTCTATCCAAGGGAAGTAGTTATATGAAATCTAAAAATAATTTGTGCAGTATGAGAACCTCTATGGTCCACAGGAGACTGGAGAATGGTCAAGTTCATTGTTAAAGAGCTCAGGTTAGCAAAGGCCCATCTCCCCGAAGAACGCAGGGTCTGCTTGGCTCTCTGTTTCAGCAAGTCCCTACATTTGATCAAAGAAATTGGCATCTGCGCCTAGCTCCTGTCGGGAGCCGTCAGTGTCACAGCTTGAGTCTTTTATTTTGAAGAGAAGTAGACTGTAATCATGGCACTTACTGTAGGTTGAGATTCATCTCACTCTCTCTGTAAGTATTCCCAACAGAGAGATTTTAGCTTCTCCAATTATATTTAAAATGATAGTTGGGATAAAACCAAAATGGAGGCCTTTGCTATTAATCCACACTTTTGAGGGATCAGAATAATGCAGCTCATTTATTTTATTTTTATTTGAAAATAACAAAAGTTTAACATACATGATAAAAATTATTTGTTTAATTCAGATTTATTTGGCTCCACTTTAAAAATAAGAGGGCATGCCTGACAAATTTTAACTCAATAAATTACAAGTGGAAATGACTTTTTTTTGCTAGCGTTGCTATTTCTTGAACAAACTTAAGGAGACTTTAGCTATCTTGAATTTACCTTAACAAGAAGAAACGTGGAATTCTGATTTTCCAAGTAATAGCTCTTTTCTGTTTAATGCTGTCTTTGATGGAGTATTTTAATCTTATAGTTTAGGATTTAGAAATAAAATTATATACTTTTTAAAATGATATACAGAAGAAACACGTTTATATTCTAGTGGTATTTTTATGTTAAATAATGTTGTCTGTTTTTCTTTTGCTAGGTTGATGGGAATATGAGCAAAATTTATTGCCAAAACCTTTGCTTGTTAGCCAAGCTCTTCCTGGACCACAAAACATTGTATTATGATGTCGAGCCATTCCTTTTTTATGTCCTTACAAAAAATGATGAAAAAGGCTGTCATCTGGTTGGATACTTCTCTAAGGTAAAACACAAGCCAGCATGACCTTCATTTTCTTTCTCAAATGTTTTTAGTGGAGCCCAGTTCTTTGAACAGGGCCTTTTTTTATGACAATAATTTGAGTAAGTGGCTCATGTTTCTGAAAGCCTCAGCTTTTTGTTTAGAGCTCGTTTGAAAAGACAAAAACAAAACAACAAAAAAGGTGCCTAGAAAGTGTGTAAAGAACGCCAACACCATGTGCCGTGCTGACAGTGTCCATGTGACAGTCACTTAATTACCACCTTGTAGACTGACTAGCATTGCTGACAGTGTCCATGTGACAGTCATTTAATTACCACCTTGTAGACTGACTAGCATCTTTGATTTCCAAATGTTAAGCTTATTCCTCCTTTTAAGTGGTGTCAACGTGAGGGTTTCCTTGATGTAGCATTTACGACCTCAGTCTCTTTGACTCGTTTCCTTCCCTCAGTGGTCAGCAATATCCAGTGTGTTAGAACTGGCTCAGTGCAGGAAGTCCAGGACCCATGGGGTCAAGAGAACTGAGTCCCAAAAGTTGTCCACATGTACCATGGCATGTGCGCGTGCGCGCGCGCACACACACACACACACACACACACTCATGCACTCACACACCAATAAATAAACGTAGTTTAAAAATAAAAACAACACTGGCCATTGATGGTCAAGTGATAGGTGACTGGTTTCACGCCATTGGCTCTCATGATCCATGCTGCAATTTTCATTTCTAAAGCAGCCTCGCCATTAGGAAACCTACCTGTCTTTAGCAGTCAGCCTGGAGAAGACCTTGCATACTAAAGACCAATAGCTTAGTTTTTCACCTGTTTAGAGCTCTTCCTTCAAATTCTTCTGCTCAGAAGCTGCTGTTGATAACTCATACGAATTAAAAGAGAACTGGTTTCGAAAGTGTTTGCCAGTTGTTCAACTTTTCCTTGGGTTTGCACCTAAGAAAAAATGGTTACATGAACAGAGACGGTAATTATCCAAAGGCCCAGCAGATGAGTGACTTTTATTGGTTCTGCTTTTCTTTAATGTTCACGAAACACTCCATAGAGGAGGTGTTTTCACCGATGATAAAAAAATAGAATATCTGCCCCGTGTGGTGGCACATGCCTCTAATCTTAACACTCAGAAGGCTGAGACGGGAGGATCACAAGTTTGTGGTCAGCCTGGACTGTGTGGTGAGACTCTGTTTCCACTCTCTGTCCCTCAGTGTCCACTTACCACCACCACCCACAAAAAAGAAGAAAGAAATGAGAGGGATGTACAATATATATGAGTGAACTCTACAGCTTTGCTGTTTTAAGTCTAATCTTAACACTCAGAAGGCTGAGACGGGAGGATCACAAGTTTGTGGTCAGCCTGGACTGTGTGGTGAGACTCTGTTTCCACTCTCTGTCCCTCAGTGTCCGCTTACCACCACCACCCACAAAAAAGAAGAAAGAAATGAGAGGGATGTACAATATATATGAGTGAACTCTACAGCTTTGCTGTTTTAAGTCTGTGAGACAGTCCCAAGACTGAACAGGAGCAAGCAGCAACACCCCTGTATGCACACTGGTTAAAGGTCTGCACCTTCTACGTCCACAGTGGGCCAGAGACTTAACTCACAATGCTACAATAGTGAAAAGACATGATTTTTAAAAAAAGACTATTTTTTAGAGGCTTGTGATGATATTTTTCTCAAAAAATTACTTTTAATAGTATTTCTCATACTATCCTTCCAATTAGAAAGTAGTTTCTTTAAATGTGTATAAATTCAAACATGCAGTTTAATGATGCTTTGTTGTGGTTGTCTGTCTTTTAATTATCCTCATTGTGAACCTGCTTTGGCCCCTGGGCAGTAACATAAAAAATTGGTAAGGACTCTTAGAGTCTTGATCCCCTGCCTCACTTCCTCCAGGGTGCCCAGATATTTTACCAGAACAAGCTCAACTTTTTCTAGCTACTGTGGTAGCCACTCTGGTCATTTCTTACAATTATGAAATACAAATACTTTTGACAGAAAAATGAAAACAATCTAAGAAGTAACACATTAGTACTAGGAATGCAAATTGAATATTCTAACATATAAATTGCAGTGTGGAAACCTTTGGCCCTGTAGGGTATGTACTAAACAGAATTTCAGAGTTTGTTGTCTAGACCATTCAAGAACATCCACGGAGTATCTAAGATGACCTTGGCAGGTTTTCTGCAAATCATTAATGTATTTCACTTTCAGACTGAAGCAAAGAAGGCACACTTGTAGTGTCCAGATTAGAATTTCGTAGCAGTCATATATTTTTGTGTGTGCACTCCTGTGTGTTTTTGAGCACTGTCAAGAAAGGGTCATTGACTTGGGACTACTAATTAGGCTAGTGTGGCTCATCAGCAAGCTCCAGAGATTCTCCTGTCTCTCATCCCTGGGATTAAAGGTGTGGACCACTTTACCTGACTTTTTCTTTCTTTCTTTTTTCTTTGTTTGTGTTTTTATTTGTTGGTTTGTTTGTTTTGAGACCCTGTCTCAAAACAGGTTTTTTTATATAGCCCTGGAACTCACAGAGATCCACCTGTCTCTCTGCCTCCTGGAAGCTGGGAATTAAAGGCTGTGCCACCATGCCCAGCTTTCTTCTTTTTATGTGGTCTAAGGCTCATGCTTTGGGAGGCCCACACTGGTACAGCAGGTACTTTACCTACTGGGCGCTCTCCCTAGCCCGGGAACATCTATTACGAAAGGGTGAGAGGATTGCCATTGGATTACATTTCAGTGAGCTCTCCGAGGTGGGAACAGTTCTGGACAGAAAAAGGAATGGCGTCAAGTATATAAATCCTCTTTGCCCAGAGTACATCTCTTTTTAAATAGAGTGACCCATTTATCTTACTTTGCACAGTAAAATTAATTATTTGAGCCTTTGCCATTGGCGTACACATTCAGTGATGGGCAATTTATCTTCTAGAGAAAACGTACCGACATTGTTACTTCCTCTTCATATTTTAGAGATGCCACAGACAGCTACAAATATACAAAAGTTGGGGGTTCATCTTCTTTCACAACAAAATCTTTAATTCTGCCCTTTAGACTTTTTTCCACAGTCATTTCCTGTGGTCTTTGAAACCAGTTCATTAAAGATCTGGATGTTCTGAAGTCGTTCTCTGATGTGGTTCTATTTGTGGTCAGCCTCATTTATGGTTTATATTTGGCCAGAGCACTCACAGCCTTAGAAGCCCTTTCCAGATCTTCTCAGTTTAGGTTTTGGTGGCGTCTGTGTACTGTGAATAAAATATTGCTACCCTGATGCTACAGTCCATGAAAATGGCGAATTCTTTAATTCCTAGTTCTGTCTCTCCCTAGCCTCCCTCCCAGCTTTAGACGTTGGCAGTGTTGTGGTCTCACTGTTGTTCAGAGGCTTTGGGGTTTCTGGTTGTCTTTGTTCTTGTTTGATTTTCCTGGTTTGAGATGCAGATTAATTATTTCTCTAGCTTTTTCCTTTGCCTTCTTATTCACAGGAGAAATGCATTTGTGTACATCTACTCACACGTCTACTCTTTCAGTTGTACTGGGGCATTTTCTCAGAGGCAGAAGACAGATTGCCGCTGCAGAGTTGTATATTTTCATTTAGCAGGGCTGCCCGCCAATCCTAGCTTACTCCACTGGGTGACTCTGCATGGTATTTTCTCCATCTCCCAAGCTGTGTGAGCAAGGAGAGCAGTCATTCCCGGCTGTGGCTATTGTTTCACTCTGTTCACATTTCCTAGATTTGTTACTTGTATTTTATGGTCCTGACTTTGTAGACTAAAGATACGGTTGAGAAACATGTCCAGAGTGGATGGTTTGTTGTTTGATTAGCACAGTAGGATTACTCTGGTTGTTCCTGACCTAAACCACTGTTTCACCTCGGTGGACAATTTTACAAGGACAGCGGCAGGTGCAGGGAATTGCCCACTGCAGCAGAGCTCTGACATACTTGATCTGTTTCTCTTTCCCTCAGGAAAAGCTTTGCCAGCAGAAGTATAATGTCTCCTGCATAATGATCATGCCCCAACATCAAAGGCAAGGGTTTGGACGGTTTCTCATTGATTTCAGTAAGTGAAGTACTTTATTTATTTTCATAATAGCTGATGGCTGTTACAGGAAACAGTAGCACATAAAGCTTTATTTAACCTGTTGTGTTGTTGGGTATTTTTTTGTCAATAGATAATGGGTCTTCTATTTATATTTACATGAGTTAGAAGATCTTCCTCAAGTGAAACATTCCCTGCCATCCAGTTGTTACACTCTAGGAAACTGAGACTAGCTCTCACCACAGTGCCACTGGCTCAGAAAGCCATTACTTGAAATGAACTGGTAGACTTGTGTTCCATTCTGTGATGCTTGTGCTCAGTGGCACCAAATAGGTAATCATTTGTGATTTAAGCAGCAGGGATCGTTAGCTACAAGGAGTTTTAGCTTTCTAAAATTTTGTCAAGTAATCGGTGTGGAGCGAAGGAGACCGGGATATCTCCATAAGAGAATCAGCCTCCCTACCTGAAGGAAGGCTCCGACTCTGTTCCTTTCCTTTGCTGTTACAGAAGTTATTAGTGTTTGTATCAAAAAGTTCCTCAAGAGATGCTTGTTTTCCATGTGCTTGTATCTGCTGAGCCTCTTTGGTTAGGACTGGATGCTCACGGCAGTGCACTGGTTATGTTATCTTTTAATTGTCATTTTTTCTTTCTTGCTTACCTGGTATTGGAGGAGTAAATGTAAGCACCGCTGAGGCTGCATTTGGAGTTGATTCCAGTTATCTAGAGATAGGGACATGCGAGTCAGGTCTCATGATGATGGTAGCCTCCAGCTGTATGAGCATCTGTCACTTAGAGCCCTGTGCGTGTTGATGCATAGATTGTAGTTCCTCTCCTTGGTAGCTGGATAAAGAAAATTTGAGTATATGTACAGGAAATATAAGACCCTCAATATAAATATGTTACACGGGAGTCCATAAGAAAGTATGTTGACTCTAAATCTGTATCATTAGATACTGAAATGTTGAAGTCTGCAGATAAAATAACCTAATAATTTTGGACTGATTTGTATAATTTACTGGCACAGAAAGATAAAATTTTTGAAAAAGAAATATTTTGGGTTGATTATTTTTATGCTTTCAGATAACATTTCCAGTCATTAATTTATTTTCCTAGTCTTACTGTTCTTCTGGCCTAGTTATCCAGTAGACTAATTATGCCAAGGAATGCTGCCTTACTGGCTCACTATTTTTACCCTACAGAGTTCTAGCTATAATTAACTTCTTTTTCTTTTTTTTTTTAATCAAACTTTGATGCTTTCATGCATATATATAATGTGCTCTGATTGCTCCGTCTTCTACCATCTCTCAACTCGCACTCTTCCTTGTCCATTCCCTTGCCTGCTACTTCTGCATTCATATCATCTTTTTGTGTTCCTCTGGATTGGACCAGGGCCATCTGTGTGGCTTTAGGGCCTGGTAGTATACCAATGGGTACATAACTGAAGACAGTGGCTCCCTGCTACAATTATTTCTAAAGGCAAACTATCTTTTTTGTGCTGGAGTGTTTTCTAGTCACCGTCCATGAGTGCTCATCTGCAGTTATGCTCTGTGGTGTGCATCACAGCTGTGCAGGGCCAAAACTTGTGACAATATTCATGCACCTTTAGAATAAAGCGACTTCCCAGCATCCAGTTCCAGGCTGCCTTCTAAGCTTTCTGACTTAGAAAGTCAGTTTCCTTTCCCTGGGGTACCTTGAGCATGTCACCATCTCTCCATCCTTTGTCTGTGCCTCACCCTTCCTGACGTGACCATTTCCTCCTTCTTACTCTGCCTATTCAAAATCACATTCATTTGGTAAGAACTCAAGAACCTTACTTTTCAAGAACCTCTTCTTTTTGATGCTGTCTTCTTCAGGTCTGTCTCATACCTTCTTAGCCATATACTAGACAAGCACTCTTGGGCTTTATTTGACCTTTTGTGGTAGTTATCAATGTCATGTTTCCAAGTTACCATAACCTCCTGGGATACTTCCTTTGTGTCAAGCAGCATAGTTTCCATAACAGTCTGTATTAGATGTGGTTTTGTTGATAAGAATTGAAACCCCAAAGTGATATGAAGATCTCTAAAGTTATACCTAAATTCTAAAGGAACTGGTACCACCAGGTAAAAACTCAAGCTCGAAATGCAGTCATCATGTGTTTAGTACAATACAGAGTCATCTGCCCCATGGCCTTCTGTGCAAATGAACAACCCAGGTAACAGACATTCCGTTTAAGTGCTAAATCTTTATTTTAAACTATTTTAAAAGTTTAGTGCAAGATATGAAAAACAAGGTGACTTGAACCTTCTTTCCTTTGAGACAGCTTCTCACATTGTAGTTCTGGTTGGCCTGGAATTCACTATGCCTCCCAGGCTGGCCTTGAGCTCCCAGAGATGCCTGCATCTCTGCCTCTGCCTCCCAAGTGCTAATATTAGAGGTGTGCACCACCATCCCCCAGTCGCCACACCGTGATTTCAGACATTAAATACAAAACACAATAGAACATTTTCTGGGATGTTTAGGGTGATGTGATGAATGCCACCCACTGAATGTGACTGGACTCAGTAGTCCTGACATTATTGTAGAACGATTGGCATTGTTTCTCCACTGGAGTGATTAAGCAGTGTAAGGAAAGATTTGAATGTAGTTGGAAGGGAGGACTGGGGGTGTGGCTCAGTGGTAGAGCTTGTGCTTAACCAGCATAGGCCCTAGAGTCAATCCCTGCTGACACTGAAAGGGATGGGGGTGGGAAGTAGTCAAAGGGAACTGGTGGTGTTCTCTTAGAGCTTTACAGTACTCAAAAGAAAATGGGAACTGGTGTAATTAAGCCCAATAAAAATCCAATTTAAAACCAGAAGAATCCCTTGGCTGACCATTTTAAAGAAGACAGAATATGCTGTTGAAAAAATTGATAGCATCTCCTTGGGAGTCACTTAAAATAACTGTAGATAAATATCTTTCCAGAACTATATAGATCCAGTCTTTTACAGAAGGAGGGAGGGGATGGAACACATGACCTCTCATCAATTTTGAACCATAATTCAGTGCTCTGGGTAAGAAAGATAAACAGAGGTTGGAAGGTTTCTAAAATATGTTCTGTTTAGTTAAAACGAACTCTTAATGGTTGAGTTCCATTGTACGAGCCTGGGATCTTTTGATCAAGGTTGCATTTTCATCAAGTCAGATAAACAATAAAGTAGGGAAGTCCTTGTCAATAATGATTGCAAATTTAGCCAACCGAAACAACATACAGGCAGAGAGGAAGTTATGGCTGCCCACCTGCCCTCGGACTGTAAATACGGTCCAATATAGGACGTGTGTGTATAGAACTGAAGGCACAAGGCTTTGGCGTTGTCGTCCAGCACAGTAAAAAAAGTTGTTCACAGAAGCAAATGCTGCCCTTAGAAGAAGTTGTCTCCTTCTTATGGGGCAGCCTACCTGGATTTTTCTTTATTGAAAAATTTTTTTCATTTTACATACCAACCACAGTTCCCCTCCCTCTCCTTCTCCCACCTCCCCCGCTGTCCTTCGCCCCACCCCACTCCCCATCCACTCCTCACGGGGTGAGGCTTCCCTGGGAAGTGAACACAGGCTGGCATACCAAGTTGCAACAGGACCAAGCCCTTCCCCCCTGCATCAAAGCTGAGCACAGTATCTCATCATAGGGAATGGGCTCTAAAAAGCCAGTTCATGAACCCAGGATAGGTCCTGGTCCCACTGCCAGGGGCCCCACAAACAGATCAAGCCACACAACTGTCACCCACATTCTGAGGGCCTAGTTCGGTCCCATGCAGGTTCTACCTGGGGTTTTTTAAAGTGAGGTTTCCCAGGAGGCTGTTTGCACAGCTTGGCCAGAGTGACTAAAAGGTACTGTGCCCAGCCTACTCATAAACTAACTCATGGGCTTTAGGACAGCCCTAATTTCACTTCTTGCAGGAGAGAGTGATATACACAGGCTGAAGTTGATAACCACATCCTTTTCTCCTGGATTCTGAGATTTCTTCCCCTTTAGTCAAAAAACTTTAAAGCCCTCCTCCACACATGCAGACAACTCTCCACCCTCACCAGACATGTCAAGACTTCAAAGAAGCCCACTTCCCACAAAACTTCTGTTCCTCTTTGCTGCCCACAGACAGGGAAAATAGCTGCTCTTCCCACGGGGTACAGCTAGGCACTGGGGTGCTAGAATGTTCCTTCCTGAGCCCTGGCCTGCTGCTGCTGTTCCAGCTGCCCAGCAATGCCTTAATTGTTTCCCTGCCTTACCATTTCCCTCTTTATTTTGAAAGAAATTTCAGCCTTGAGAGAAAAGTTACAAAATTGTGCCTAGAATTTCCATATATTCTTTACCTGGATCCCCTGAGCTTTAGCATTCATTGTGTCTGCTCTTTTATGCTCAGTCTTCTCTCCCACATTTGTTTCCTGAATTGTGGTGAGGGTGAACTGCGGGTGTGTTAGTCCTTTGAAGGTGTTCTTCTCCATGCCCCCCACAAAGTATCCAAGTCAAGACATTCCTGTTGGCTCGGCACTGTCTTACTGCACACACTAGATTCTGATTTTGTCTTACCAGTTTTTCCTGCTGTCCTTTCTAGCAAGGAGAACCCCCAGTGTTACATATGGTTCTTACCTCTTACCACATTTCCCGACATCTGCAGTGGTATCTGCATGTCTGTTTTAAAGTTAGTTCCTTGGATACCGTGAAATGCATAAGACACATTCTGTACAGTGCCTGCCTTTCCATTGGGGCTTCTCTGATGTTTCATCATTATTGGATTTGGGTGGTGACCTTTAGGGGGAAGTACCAGGGACACTAAGGTGTGTCTCCAGTGCATAAAAAGTACTTACCTGGTTACGAGGTTCAAGTGGTACCTGCCACATCACCGTGTAATTAGTGTCTGGTAAAAAGACGCCTTGAGAGTACCTAAATACCTGTTTCTTGGTTTCATTTATGAGATTTTTTTTTTTTTTTTGATTTGGTGTTTGGAAGCAGGGCCTCACATAACTTTGCTGACTTTTGACTTCTGACCCTCCTTCCCCACCTCCTGAGTGCAAGGATGACAGGTGTGTACCACCATGCCCAAATCTGTTTATGATTCTTATTTTTAAAAAAATTCACAGAGACTGGAAAGATGGCTTGGCAATTAAGAGCACTGGCTGTCCTTGACAGAGAAGACCAGAGTTCAGTTCCTAGGACCCCATGTGGTGCCTTACAACTGTTTGTGATTCCAGTTCCATGGGGATCTAGTGCCCTCTTCTGGCTTCTGTGGGCACCAGGCACTTCCATGATGCACAGATATGCAAGCAGGCAAAACACCCATACATATAAAAATAATAAATAATAAAATGTTTAAAAGGTAGAGCTTGGTAGAAGAAGACAACGCAGCGCCAGCCTCCAGCCAATGTGCACACACACAGAGATGGTTATGCTTGTTTCTGTTGTTTCCCATTTAGAGGTGTTTTTTTCCTATCTCCATGCATGCTGGGTTTTGTTTTTGTTTTTAAGTTCAAACCATATGAAAGTTGTATTAAGAGTGACGTCCCTCTACTCCTTGACCTTCTACCCATTGCTTAATCCTTTCCTTTCCTATAGGTTACCAGCTGTGTTCATTTCTGGTTTATCCCGAGTGTCCTTTTTGTACAAACCAGCACGTAGATATGTGTTTTCTCATTTGTTTGCTTGCTTTTTTGCATAAAACGTATCACACTATAGCCTTTGAATTTTGTTCTTTTTCATTTATTAGTCTTTAAATTAATCACTTGATATTAAAAATTCTCTTGATGCACATTGTGTGTATATATGGTTTATTCACCTATCCCGATGTGTATATGAGTTATTTCTAGTATTTTGCTGTGTGTTCACACACGCACGTATGTGTACATATGGTGCATAAATATCACATACGTAGTGCACGTGGAGGTCAGGGACCTTAAGTATTTTATTTTGATTACATGTATGTGTGTGTGCTTATAAATACAGGTTCCCTCAGAGGTCAGAGACTTGAGGTCCCCTGGAGCTGGTGTTACAGGAGGTTGTGAACTATTCTACATGGGTCTTGGCAACTGAACTTGGGTCCTCAGAGATAGTTCTCATTCTTAAAGCCCTGAGCCATGCTTGGCTGATGGCCTTCATTGTTTACTGTCTCAAGCCTTAATGATTGGGATCCCTGATGTACACTGCACCCAATGCCTGAATACCAGTGACTGAAGTGAGAGATGAAGTTCTTGCTGGTGTTTGTGTTGACTTGTCAGCCAGCAGTGGTTATATGTGGAGCATGTTTGTGTAGTGTGCGTTCAGAGCTCACAGAGGACTACAAGGAAAGTGACTTGGGGAGCACAGAGACATCAAGAAACCTGTCAGAGATCTTCAGTGTCCTGAAAGAAAAGATGTAAGAGGTGTACTCGGAGGACTGTGGCTTAAATAGAATTAAAAGAAATGAGTTTGGGGCTGGCAAGGGGCTTAGTGGGTAAAAGTTCTTACTGTGCGAGTCTGACAACCTGAGTTTGATCCCCTGGGTGGAAACCATGGTGGAAGGAAAGATCTGAGTCCAAAAAGGTGTCATCTCACACACACACACACACACACAGAGAGAGAGAGAGAAAGAGAGAGAGAGAGAGAGAGAGAGAGAGAGAGAACACAAAGTAAAATTCTGAAAAGAAGCGGATTTACTCAAGAGTGATGGCTAACATCTGTAATTCCAAACTGAGGCAGGACGATTGCCATGGGTTCTAGGCCAGCTTGGACTACAAAATGAGACTCTGTCTCAAAAAAAACAGAGCAGAGAGCAGGGAGAGCTGGCTCAGAAAGCTTGGCTTTCCAGAGCTGGGAGCAAAGTGAGTGTGGTTTTCATTTTTTTCCCCTAAAATTTAATTTATTTATTATGTATACAGTGTTCTGTCAGCATGTTTGCCTGCAGGCCAGAAGAGGGCACCAGATGTCATTACAGGTGGTTGTGAGCCATCATGTGGTTGCTGGGAATTGAACTCAGGACCTCCGGAAGAATAACCAGATGCTTTTAACTGCTGAGCCATCTTTTCACCTCGCATTGTTTTCGTTTTTAAACTGTAAGACTGGGACACTAGGACTGTGTGTGTTTGTTTGTGTGTGTGTGTGTGTGTGTGTGTGTGTGTGTGTGTGTGTGTACATGTACATATGTGTTAGGCAATGCTGATGAGAAAGATTGAAATGAAAACAAAAATAATATCCAAATGCAGTTTTTGTTACAAAGTTATAAAAGACATTCAGTGAAATTAATTATACTTTCCTAGCTAAAACACTGAAAACCTACTAACTAGAATTGTAGATTCTAGGGTTTGCAAGATAGCTAGCTCAGTAGGTAAAAGTGCTTGCTGTGTGTCCCTGATGACCTGACTTCGGTCCCAGGAACCCAAAGAGTAAGAGGGGAGCTGATTGCTGGCAGTTATCTTCTGACCTCCATGTATACTCCAGCACCTATGTTAGCTCCCATATACGTTCACACAATGATGAGGGGAATGAAATTATTTTTAGGGTATGTCTTTCTAGACAGAATCTCTCTGTAGTTTTGGAGCCTGGCCTGGAACTCACTCTGTAGACGAGGCTGGCCTTGAACTCACAGAGATCCGCCTCCTTCTTACGAGTGAGTGCTCCAGTGGTGGTGGTGCACGCCTTTAGTCCCACCACTTTAGTCCCAGCACTCAAGAGGCAGAGGCAGGCAGATCTCTGAGTTTGAGACCAGCCTGATCTACAGAATGAGTTCTAGGACAGCCAAGGCTAGTTACACAGAGAAACCTTGTCTCTAAAGACCAAAAAAAATTTTTTTAAGGAAAAAATTATATATATATATTCCTTTAAAAACAACTGCTTCTGGGTGGCAGAGATGGTTCAGTGGTTATGAGCACAGGCTGTTCTTCCAGAGGTCCCAGGTCCAGTTTCCAGAACCTACATGGCCTGTCACAACCTTCTGTAACTTCAATTTCAGGACACCCAATACCTTCTTTTGGCCTCCTTGGGCATCAGACACGTGGTGAACAGGCAGGCATACATGGGGGCAAAACACTCATACACATAAAATAAAAATTAAGAAAAACAAAAACAGGCTGCTTGCAGGCCTGGTGGCATATGTCTTTAATCCCAGTATACTCAGAAGGCAGAGGCAGGAAGATCGTTGAGATTTCGAGGCCAGCCTGGTCTATACATAAAGTTCCAGGAAAGTTAGGCTGCACATTGAGACCCTGTCTCAAACAAACAAGCAAAAAGAGTAGACTGCTATTTTTCTTAAAAGAGCTTCTGCAATTTAAGTAAAACTTAAAAATACTTTTAGTCAGAAATCTCAAATGATTTCAGTCTCCTAAAAACTGATTTTATTTTTCAAATAAAGTTTAATGTTTGCTTGTCTCTTGTAAGAAGTAGGGTTTGGGGCTGAAGAGATGGCTCAGAGGTTAAGAGCACTAGCTGCTCTTCCAGAAGTCCTGAGTTCAGTTCCCAGCAACCACATGGTGGCTCATAACTATTTGAAATGAGATCTGGTGCCTGCAGGAATACGAGCAGACAGAACACTGTATACATAATAAATAAATCTTTTTTAAAAAAGGTAGAGTTTTTCAGTTCCATTGGCAGCTTCATGTGTCTGTTGTAACAGGGCTGTGCGGAGCCACTAGCCTGTCTCAAAGGACACGTGAGTGCACATTGTCAGAAACTGTTCCTAGCCATGCTAGGACATGCTGAGGCAACACACTTCTCCAGTGAGGTGTTCTGGTCATCTTGCATATGTAGGTGACTTGGGGGCTACCCTTTTTCATAGGTGATTCAAGAATGGGTCCAGGTGGTGAGAAATAGTTGAGGTGACCAGAATTCCAGTACTTGTCATCTTGTCCCGGCAGCCTTATCTCTTTACCCTGACAGCCAAGTAAATTTAGCCACAATGCATGATAGGCCATGGTCTTAAAGCTCCTACTAGGGACATACTCTCTCTTGGGTAGACTTCCAAGAAGACATGTCACCCCACCCATCTGAGCCTGGTAGGCCAAATATTACAGGGTGTGTTTAGAAGGGAGAATGACCTACTCCAAGGGTTAGTTTAGTTAGGTGGCTGAAAACGCCCTCTGAGCAGTGTTAGCAAACGGAATGAATGGGGTCCTGTGGAGCTCATGTGTGCTACTTAAGGCAGTTATGCTTTCAGTTACCTTTTTTAAGTGGCACTAACCNTTTTTAAAAAATGAAAAACAGCTTTCAGCTGAGCAGGTAGAAAGTCTTTTGAAGTTCCATAGATATTATATATACGTGTTGGGTTTGTCATTGTCTGTCACCAAAAGAAAGCTTTCCAGAAGAGCCTGGCACTCACTAGCCCTTTATTATTTGTGCAACAAATGATTACCAAATTACTGCAAGAAAAACTTGATCAGCTCACTCTCTTGTGGCACATGTGATTCTTAGGGGCACATCTCTTCCCAGGGACGCTGGCCTGCCCGCCTGCTGAGGTCTGGGGCTTCTGTGGGAACACAGGCTCTCTTCAGAGAGAGAAAGGATTGCCATTCCCCACTGCCAGGCTTGGGCAGAGAGGAGAGGGAGTGACAGAAGTCACATGTACACTCAGTGGGTTGAAGGGCTCTTATCTTCCCCTTCCTTGTCTCTTATCAGATAGGCAGTTTCTTGTCGCCTTTATTTTGGAAGGAAAACTCCAGTGTGAGTCCTCAGAAACTGTCAAGCAAGCGCTTGCTGCTTGTTTTCCCTGCAGCTGCCTTCCCTGGCCAGTGCAGTCAAGGCAGTCATTAAAGAAAAATAAGATGTCCTTGTGAAGAGGTGCTCTGGTCCTTCCAGCTCTGAGATAGGGACATCTCCTTTGACACTTGGAAGATCTTAGGCCCTCAGCTGTCATTGGGCTTTAGGAAGACTTGTTTTGATCTGCGAAATCGAGTGTAATGATGACATTTTAATAGATGCTAGTTTGTAATATAATAAAGAAATGACTGTTTTTCCGTATTTTCTCATTGTAATATATTCACTAAAAGCTTTTGCCACTACTGTTTTAGTACATGGAGCTGGTGTGTGATGTAGTTTAATAGGATAAAGATAACATCAAGGCTGAAAATTGAGTTGGTGGTGATTGATTCAGTGGTTGACGTTACTGAATGCATTGAGATTCGTTGCAGGAGGCAGTGCAGCCAATGATTTATTTATGTATCTTTTTTTCAAAGAAACTAAGTTTGTCATAAATAAGAGCAAATAAATAGTTTGTATAGAATAGTTTGTATTCATTGCTTCAATGAAAACATTGTAAATATGAAACATACGGTCTTCAGTCTCATTTTTTTCTAAAAGCTACTTTTTGCTTTACAGAGCTCAGAATTTTTCAGGTTTTGGCATACAGGTGGGTTTTGTTGTCAAATCTTTGTTCAGATCGCTAAGCAGTAGGCATTTGCAGTGAGTCATGTTGAACCCCACGACTGGACAAATTCCATTCAGATAACCAGTGAGCAACAGCCCAGTCAGCAGCAGTTGAGTGGAGCCTTGGCAGTGGTGTCCTGAGGACAGGGATTTGTTGAGTGTTGAATACCCAGCCCTAAGCACAGTGCTTTTCACACAGTAGGCATGCAGTAAAGGTCTGTTAAGGGAACAAAAGAATGCCTGACCCTACTCTTTGGATCGCCGGTAGCACCTCCCAGGTACACCCAGCTAGCTTCTGACAAAATTAGTTCTTGATCTGAACTTTTGCCTTGTCTTTGTCTTGTCACACTTACATCCTTGTCCCTCCTTCTACAGACATGCCTTATCTGGATTTTGCCAAGGATGGCCTAGGTGACCTTGATGGGAGAGTAAATGATACAGTCCTTGCCGTGGGGGTGGGGGTATCAAACATAGGGTTGATTTCTCATCCCTGAAGTACTAGGTGTGAGGGGTATGCACAAGGCTCTACAGTGGGAAATGCCTCCAACTCTCTTTCACTGGCCCAGTTAAGGTATTTGTAAGGCAATTTTTCCACTGTTAGAACAAGATCACACAAGG
>LZPO01097120.1:38376-62890 GCA_001675575.1 Neotoma lepida
AGGGACAAATCAGAGCTTGACTCTTGGGAAAGGTAGTTGGCTTTATGAACAATTTGATTACTTCTAAAACATGTTTATGTAAACATTTTAAAATTTGTTTTCAATTCTAAACATTTTAAAAATCCTGAAATGATTTTAGTTTGGTCATGTGATATTGGCAGAGTATTCATCTCTCATTCTGTACCATTTTATCCTGTATCCCAGGGCCTTATTTCCCTAACAAGGAAATTATAGATTGAATTCATTTCATGGTTGATCATCTCAGGAAAATAAAAATTCTCTGATACACTGAACCAGGATCTACCTGGTAGTGTCATACCTTACACTAACAAACTGTCCTTCACCTGTCAACTTGACACAACCGGAGTCATCTGAGGAAGATTAGCTTGGCCTGTGGCCTTGTCTGTGAAGGATTGTCTTGATTAGTGACTGATGTGGGAGGGCCCAGCCCAGTGTGGGCAGCTCCACCCCACACAGGTTTTATAGGAAAGATAGTTTAGCAGCCAGATATGGTGGCACACACCTTTAATCCCAGCACGTGGGAGGCAAAGGCAGGAGGATCTGTGTGAGTTCAAAGCCATCATGGTCTATATACATAGTGACCTCTAGGATAGCCAGGACTACATGGAGAGACCCTGTCTCTAAAAACTTAGAAAAGAAAAAGAAAGCTAGCTGAGCTGACCCAGCGTGAGCCAGTGAACAACATTTCACCAGTGGCTTCAGCTTCAGTTCCTGCCAACTTGCCTCAAACCTTTTCCTAGAATGCAGGCCAGATAAACCTCTCTCTCCCTGAGCTGCTTTTTTTAGAGTGTTTTGTCACAGCCACAGAAAGGGAAACTAGGAGACAACAACCCTCAGTTGGGTTAACCTGAAAGAAACCCGTGAAATGCATCCCACACACTCTCTTACTGACACTTTACCTTCTTCTGCTCAAGTCACTCATTAGACAATACTGCCACCACCTTTGGCATGGGGTTGATGCTGTACCCCTTTAAAATTCTGGCTTAAGGGCAGTCCTCAAGACTTTTACTTAATAATATATATCTGAAACCAAGCTGTCCTGAGATAAACAAGAGTGGAGATTGACATGAAGTTTTTTTATACACCTGTACAACTATGGATGAGACCCATGGCTAGACCGGAGGCCAGGGGAGGGAGCTGAGGAGACCTCCCATTACACTGGGTGATCAGTTACGAAGACACCATTGGCTCATCTTTGTTATGTGGCTTTGTCATGGGGATCTGTCTCAGGCTGTTTCATGCAGTAGATGCTGCCTGACCATCAATCTCAGCTGCACATCACACATGGGCAGCACTCGGTGACAGGTACTGCAGAGGGAGGAGAGGCCCTTTTCCTGCCATCTGTGAGTGGGCAGCTAAACACCTCTTCCCTTGATGACTGATGCAGGTTGACAACATCTTCATAGCCATCAGGGAACCATGGAAACTTTTTTGACAAACCCCAGCATGGTCTGTAGGCTTGAACACATCTCTAGTATAAGCCTCCCTTTGGGAGGAACTTGAAGAAGACCATTCCTCTCTGGAATAGTTGTTGGGCAGTAGGGGATACTCAGTGAGTCATCCCGCATAACTGAGGAAGACTTTTAGCACTGGAGTAATATCTAGGAATCTAGTGCATCTTTGAGAAAAGATGTCTAAAAGTATGACTTAAAGAAACGGCCTGAGATGTGACCCGGAGCAGCCAACAGACCTTGCCCAAAGACATGCTGTCTCTACTCCCTCGCTTTCCCTGGCTCAGGCCATTTTCCCAGGACACACTTGAGCCTTCTAGAATATGTGAGTCTTTGTTACATTTGTCTGGGGACAGCTCATGGTTCTGCTGAAGCCTGAGGCAGTCGTTGTGTTCGTGGTTTCATGGGCTAGTTGTTTCTTCAGGGTAGTCATTGAAGTTAAGTACTTGACAGCCAAAAGGAATTGGGGAGCAAACTGTTTGCTGGGAATTTTCAGTAACCAATTTCTTGAGATTATTCCTGAGGCCAAAGCGGGGGGGGGGGCTCTTTCTTTAATTAAATTTGTATTTGGGGTGGTGGGAAACATAAGACAGTAGGCTGGTCTTTGAGTATCTCAAGCAAATATAGGAACAGGAAGGAGGCTCATCTAAGTCAGGCGCCAAAGAGCTATTTGACATCTTTCTGTCCACATTTTCTTTATTTCCCCTATGTTAGGGGTTTTTAGTCATCTAAATGAGCACCTCTAGATTGTATTCATTCATTATGGTGAATAACCCTTAATAGCTAATCTTGAAGGCCAGCACTATCTGTGTACTTTTTATGAACCCGTGTAATGCTTCCTGTAACTTGAAGAGATAAATGTGATTATTAATCTGCCTAGTCTGAGTGAGGACTCAGACCTACACAGAGATTAAATAAATGTCTGTGTGTCACATAGCTGCTACATGGTGGGTCCTGAAACCTGTGCGCCTGGCTTCTCGTGAGCTGTCATTGTCTATTCCATAGATGACAGTTCTGAAGTTCTCATGGTCCTGGCCCAGCTTTTAAAAGTTCTTATTTTCCATATAATACAGGTGGTCTCAACGTACAATCCAGGCAGTCCACAGTGCCATAAGTATGTCAAAGGAATGTCACTTTTCCCTTTAACTCTTCATCATTCATGACTATAAAGTGGAATTGTCCACAACTCTCATGACCTGTGATAAACACAACAGATTAAGGACCAAAGTAGACATTGACTAGAATGTAAAAATGTAAAGCAAGCCTTCTCCTCACTATTTTGTTTATATTTTAGAAAATACAGGGAAGGTTTTTTATTATCTAAAATTATAGTAACATCATAAGGTTTATTACTGTTTTAAAATTAATAAATGTCACTTCTCAGTAAAACCAACAGATATAGTCTTTATAAACAAAAGCTCTTTGGAGTCTTAAATAAGGGTTTAAAATACAAAGTCCTGAAGCCAAGCCAGATGTCTTAGAACCACTGATTTATAGTATACAAACCCCTGCTGCTCGAGTGTGTCTCTGTGGTATGAGACCTGGGTAGAGATGCATGCCCTCGGGCCCCCTTGGTACCTTCTAGGTTGGAATTCCTATTGTAGCCAGAGTTATTCACCTTGTATTAACACCCAGACATAGAATGGAGCAGTCAGCTAGTCAGTGACTCTAGCTAACACGCATCCTGGTAGGGCTTTTAAAAATCCATTCTGTTCTGTTCTTCACCGGCAAGGAACTGCCGGGTCTTACTCACCCATCCCATTGTGCAGACGATGTTTCTCCTACTTCACAAACCTTTTTTACCTAACAGCTCCAGAGTAGTCCTCAAGGACATTGACCTTGAGTCACCTTTGCGGCCTAGTGAAAGCACAGGTGCTGCTGCCTCTAGAGATTCTGATTTGTAGCTTGTAGTGTGGCAGAGAGGGCCTTAGAGCTGCTATTGGAGTAGTTGCTGGGTGTTTAGTCCAGTTGTTACATAATTACATAGGCCCATAGACTCGTGCGCTGAATTTAAACAAAAGTATAGGCAGCCCCTCATATCCATCAGTGCTGCTAACATGCCATTCGCCCCATGGTCACAGCGCTGCTAGCCCAGGAGACAAAGAACAGACAACATGGCCCAGTGAACTGCCACCTCCAAGGAGCTGTGTGGCTGAAGGCATTGGGTTTCCTCCTCTCTAAGTTGCCATAAGCCCAAGCCTGCAAAGGCCAGGCTGTCTTCTGATGTGGGCCTTTCAGTGGAGCCTGGTAAACTAAACAGGTGTTTGGTGAAAGGTGTGTAATCCTTGGAGATTATCTTCCCCTAAAAGAAGCTGAAGACTCCGAATTCACATAATCCAGACAGATGGGAGTTGGGGTTGAGTAGCTAGCCAAAGTTTGTACTTCTGTGACTGGGGAAGTTCAGATGATTTGGAATCAGATGATGACAGAGGGAAGTGTGCAAAGATGATGGATGACACTTTGATGAGAGACCTTTCTCTCTGTCATACACACCCTTGCCTGAGGACATTTTTTACTCTTGCTCCCCTGCTTGTTCAAGGAGGGACTTTTCATATACATGAGGGTTAGTGTTGCATGCTGAGGACCCAGGTGACTTTCATTTATTCACGTCTGCAAAACAAACTTTGACCTGAATAGTTACTTCCTTAAAAGTAGATCTATCCTGCTTTCCTAGAGGTGGTTAGTTAATCATTTCAGTCTCGAATCAGGGCCAGGTAACCTGAGAATTGACACTTGGGGCCATCCTAAACAGAGGTGGAGGTGCCCTGGGCCCTGTGCTTGGAAACACTCGTGTTTGTAGACACCACATGCTTACTTTCCCTTCAAGAGGGTCATCTCTTGAATTAAGCATGTAAGACACACTGAGGCTCAGACCTCACCTTTCCCCTGCTAAGCGGTTCCAGTGAAGCACAAAGAGCCAGATTGTGCTGTGTGAAGGATACTTAGTGTACATAAGGGTCTCTCAGTTTTCAATTAGAAAGCTCCCACTCGTGAGTGAGTGCTGCTCCCACGCACCTTTGGCTCACAGGCAAGTTGAAGGGAATAATTTCACCAGCGATGAGTTATAGTGCAGCTACTAGGATCTGCCTTCCACACACTTTGTTTTCCATCTGAAGCAGTAGGTTTCCCAGGGGTAGTTGACATTTTCTGATTGAAAGTACCCTGCGTTAAGGAGAGGTGTTAGCACGCCGTGGGAATCTATTCACCAGGGGTGTATTGTACTTGTTTCAGATCCTTCAGGACAATACACCGGCTTCCAAGATAAGTGCTTTTTATTTCCCTGCATCTTAGATCAATTATTTGGAATCTTTTTGGTAAGTTAAATTTAAGAGCTTAAACCATCACATCTCTGTAATTACTTAATAAGTCAAATGTTCTTACCAAAAATTATTATTGTGTCTGCTCAACATTGTAACTGTGCTTTGAAGAGCCAAGAAGCAGCAGGAAGGAACACAAGGCGGCAAGAAGCCCCTTCCTTAACACCCCACATTGTGAAGGGAGTTCAGTGTCAGCAGTTCAGCCCCTTCCAGGCAAGTGCCTGCTGCAGATGACATGTAGAGTCTGTCTTCTGTCACTCAGTGCACAACTGGTAGGCATGACACCTTCCTTAACTGCACAGATTATCATTCTGCATGTGATTTCACTCAACTAATAAAAAATAAGAAATTTATTCATGGTCATTTTTATTGTTCCTGGTGGACTCCATTTAACATCAGAACATCCTCCTCCAGGGGGAGATTTTATAGACTTCCAAATGGCTCTTTGCAGAAGTGCCGTTTTCTTCCTGCTGGCTGTAAGTTCCTTGAGGGTCTCTAGATTCCTAGAGAAGGAGGAGACACTTGCTGCGGGCAGTGCCTGGTATCTTGGGGCATTGGTGTGTAGTATTGGTACATGTCATCCCTGAAATGCGAGTGCTAGGTTCTGACTGAAAGTTGGCTTTCCAGTTGTTTTTCCTCAGTGTCCTGAAAAGTATCCCTCCCAACAAGAGCTTGCACACTCCCTGCCTCCTCTCAGCCTTTGCTTGCACAGCAAGAGGGTGTTTGCTGAGAAAGACCAGTGGGCTCAATGCCTATGACACATTAGAGTTTGTTTTCCTGGACTTCTGGAGCAGTGTGTCAATCATAGGCTACAGTCAAGGGTTTCCGGAAGTGTCCTAGGAGACAGCCTTTTGACATGGTACTAAAAGGTTTATACTCCCATGCTCCCTAGGGGCCCAAGTCACCTGGTGCAAGAACAGGAACACTCAGGGTGCAAGAACAGGAACAGCTAGGTAAAATGGGGGGCGCGGTTGGGAGTTCTGGCTGCTTCCTTCTTAGTTCAGAGTAGGGAATGTGGGAGCATAGAGACAGGACAAAGAACATATGCTTCCTGGGGAAGGTAGCCCTGTGCAGTGGGGAGCAGAGGTGAGGAGGGGATGAACTGCGCCACCAGCCTTCTGTTTGTGCACAGACCTTTCTCATGGGCCAAATTACATCTCTGCCTTCAACAGTGGGGTTCACAGGAACTAATGAGGGCCTGGGAACTTCCACAGTCACTGCAGGAAACTTTTAATTGTGGGATCTCATGGACAAGGGGAACAGTTCTCATCCATGGTTCCATGGTGTGTCGTCGTCGTCCCCTCACCCCGAGACACACACACACACACACACACACACACACAGACACACACAGACACACACACACGAGTACAGGGCTGGGGTCTCCAGCTGACTAAATAAATTCTCAGAATGTGGCAAGCACTTAGAAAGCAGGAGATCGATTGCCAATTATCTGTGTTCTGAGGTTTGGGCTTCCTTAGCTGCTCTGGCAACAAAGCACTCCCCATGTTGACAGGACTCGATGTGGGCTGGCTTCAGCACAGCAGCCATCTATGTTAGCATTCCTGACACTGCTATGAAAGGCTCAGTCTGTAGCGAGTGATGCGTCGACAGTGATTTGACTCTGAACTCTGGTGTCTGTTTGCGTTCAGTCAGATGCTTTGCACTTAAACATGACAAGAGGAGTTAAGCCAAATATCTTAAGCAAAACCTGATGTTTATTTTATTTCTATTCTGTATGATGACATTCAGGTTAAAGCCATCAAGATGCAGAATGCTGTTGAGGTAGAATATCTTGTTCTAGATTTCTGCATTATTTGTAGTGGTTTCTGAGAAACAGGAAAAATGGATCAGAGGCATTGATTTCTCTTTGTAACAACAACAAAAAAACTAAAACAAAATTCTTGCAAGTGCAGCCATTTTGGAAATGTAGATAAAGAAGAGAAAGCCGAAGATTTGGGTGGTTATAGAGCAGCCTGGTTTGGTAATTGCTGCCACCTACTGTATGTGGTTGATGTTTGTTTAAGTCCAGGAAGTTCACAAAGGTGAAGCTGTTGAAATAATTAGAGCAAAGAAGACATCATTACTTGACAGACAGCGTTTCTTCTTTACTCCATAAGTGGCTCTTAACTACTGAGACAGCCTCCAGCTTTCATTCACTTCCTCCAAGTGGGCTTGAAGTTTTCTCACTGCAGCGATCCTCTGCCAGAGAGCCCGTATCGTTCAAGCTCCATGTGCTCAGGGTTTTCAGAATGCACATGGGACAGTGTGCTCCAAAGTTTGGGTTTTCTTTTTCCTTCTATTTTATTTGTAGTTTGTAGGCACAACATTTTGGGGTTGGTTTGTAAGTTAATTTTCATGAAAAGGACAAAAATCGAGCTCGCAAAGCAGATGGGAGTTGCCACCATTGACTTGCAAGACGTTGTTTTATGAGTCCTGTAACGGCTTCAGATTAGTCGGTTGGTTAAATGGAACAAGCAATACCGGCTGTGTCAGCCAAAGCCCTTCTCTTTTATTAAGCCCCAGCTGTCAGGGGGTCATCGGGTCCTCCTGTGGAAAACAACCTGCCCATTAATGCCGGGGTGGTCCCTCCACAGGATTCCTGAGTGCCTGACAGGGAGTATCGGGAAGAATTTCAAGCTTGCAGGAGCTTTATGTGTTGAGACTCATCAGAAGTCATGTCTTTAGTCTTAGCTTTCAGTCTCTGTGACATACACCACCATGTATGCTTGCTGCCGCCAGCTGTGTGAATTGGTTATGGTGCTACCATAGAGATTGTTGACAAGCAGAAATTTGATGAGGTGACATCACAGTAATTGGAAAAGGCGGTGTGCTTGACAGGATGCACTTCACCTGTTGATGCTTTCACCTTGCCATTGTTACATGATTTCTAGTGGCTCCTGGACCTGGCTCTGGAAACCCCCAAAATGACTGGCATTTTGCCTTTTCTGCCCTAGGCTATTTGCTTTCTAGAAGAGAAGGCCAAGCAGGGTCTCCTGAAAAGCCACTTTCTGACCTGGGCCGTCTCTCCTACCTGGCCTACTGGAAAAGCGTCATCTTGGAGTATCTCTACCATCACCATGAGAGGCATATCAGCATCAAGGCCATCAGCAGAGCCACAGGCATGTGCCCACACGACATCGCCACCACTCTGCAGCACCTCCACATGATCGACAGGAGAGATGGCAGGCAAGTGCCATGGTCCCTGGAGAGGGAAGGCTCCCCCATGTGTTTTACTNTGTGTTTTAGGACAGGCTCTCAAGATGTAGCCCAGGCAGGCTTTAAACTCATGGTGATCTCCTGCCTCCACCTCCTGAATGCTGGGGTTACAGGTATGCACCAGCACACCCACCTAACCCTGAGTTGTTTGTTTGGGTTTTTGTTTTTTTTAGACAGGATCTCACTGTGTCACCCTGGCTGGTCTAAAACTCACTATGTAGACCCTCTTGCCTCTGCCTCCCAAGTGATGGGATTAAGGGTGTGTGCAACTACACCCAGCTAGCTCTCGACTTTCTAATTCACTTTGTCTTTCCTTGCTGTATTACAGGTTTGTTATCATTAGAAGGGAAAAGTTGATATTGGGCCACATGGAAAAGCTGAAAAACTGTTCCAGAGCTAATGAACTTGATCCAGAGAGTCTAAGGTGGACCCCAATTTTAATTTCTAACGCTGTGGTTTCTGAAGAAGAGCGGGAAGCTGAAAAGGAGGTAATGATATGCTCTATCATCCTGAATCGTAACTTCAGTCTTGTAGCTTGTTTAAGTCATTAGCATCATTGTAAAAGCTTGGTTATATAGACAGAGCTTATGAAAGGATAAAGCACTAATTGATCCTAACTGAGTAAGACATGATAATTCTATTGAGTTGAGTATGAAGAATGAGACATTTATCATTGATCACAAAGCAGCATTTTCACCACTGACAGCATGTAATCAGATCAGATGTGGTGCTGAGCGTCAGTGCTGCCATGTCAATCGATTCCTTGTGTTTATGGACTTGCTTGGAATGCTCCACGCCAGTGAGCATGTAATGTAGTGATAAAGGACTTGAATCAATTCGATGCATCATTAATACTGCTAAATATCCCAAGAAACCCAGTCTTCGTAGATTTGTTATCCTAACTGATGCAGAGGGTCCTGAGATGATACGGCTTCAATTTGCTTGGCCAGCATTTAGAGACCCTTTTCCATTGATCCTGGAGGCTCCAACTGTGTAACTGCCCTCTCACCAATCATCATTTTGCCCCCACCCCACCCCAGGCTGAACGACTAATGGAACAAGCCAGCTGCTGGGAAAAGGAGGAACAAGAGACCCTGTCATCTAGAGTTACCAGTAGGCAATCACCTGCAAAAGTACAATCGAAAAATAAATACTTGCATTCTCCAGAGAGGAGGCCGGTGGCAGGGGAGCGAGGACAGCTGTTAGAGCTGTCCAAAGAGAGTAGTGAGGAAGAGGAGGAAGAGGACGAAGAGGAAGAGGACGAAGAGGAAGAAGATGAGGAAGAGGAAGAGAACATTCAGACATCTCCCCCACGGTTGACCAAACCACAGTCAGTTTCCATTAAGAGAAAGGTGTGTGTGGTGAGTTTTTCAGCCCCTGAGCTCTTTTCAGTCCACCTGATGCATCTTTGCAGCATTCTGTAGTTGTTGTTTCACTCTGTATGTGTAGTCTGTGTGTATGCAGTCTCCCCGATCCAATGTCATAATCACTTCTCTTACAGTTGTGGTTGTGTTTCCTGGCGTTAGCAGCATGCTAGCCCCCTAGTCTGGTGGTCACTGCCACCTGCTGGTGTGCAGGGCGAGAGTAAATCTAGGCATGGTAACCAGGAGGACACCTCAGAGAGTACATACATAACCACCCTTCAAGGCCTGAGGTCAGACTTGACAAGGTCACATGACTCACTAGAGAGCTAGCCAAATCTCAGAACTCCAAGCCGGTGCTCCTGCCTTTAATGTCCCTTATACTCGAATAGAGTTGTTGGGCATTTCATACCCTTGATTTTGCTGCTGGTGCTTTGCATGTGACCAACTACACATTAATAGTTTCTCCAGATTACACTAGCTCATGCCCAGTAGTGCAGAAAGTGGATTGATTTTTGTCTGTAGGTAATTGTTCTCCCTCATCTGCTATCTTTATCTGCATTTTCTGCCTATGACATACAGCAGGACCAGATACTATCAGGATAGCCATGACAAGTAGTGTGGTAACATGGAACAAACGACGAAGGCTCTTCCCCAGGGCTGTCCTGAGAGGATTTGTCAGGCAGTTTGCTGGTCTGACTCCTCGAAGTTCTTTCTTCTGACCCCACAATTGGAGGAAGCAGAGAGGAACATCCGAAGAAGTGCACTGCTGTCTGCTGAGCATTTTAATTTTTTTTTTTTTTTTTTTTTTTTGGTTTTTTGAGACAGGGTTTCTCTGTGTAGCTTTGGCGCCTTTCCTGGAACTCACTCGGTAGGCCAGGCTGGCCTCGAACTCAAAGAGATCCTCCTGCCTCTGCCTCCCAAGTGCTGGGATTAAAGGTGTGCGCCACCACCGCCCGGCGCATTTTAATTTCTTATACAGAGAATGCATTTGTGTATTACGAATATAATGAGAGGAACTCGATGTAAAAACATGAAAAGCCAGAATTGTCCAAGGCATGACACGGGCCACTGCTGTCCATACAGATTCAACCTGCAGGGAACCAGCTCTTTATATTGGCTGCACTTGTATCTGGGCAAAGTCTAGTTGCTTAGAGAGGGTAAGGAGATGGAGGGAACAGTAACATCAAATGTTAAATTACTAATGTGGTTAAATTTTAGAATTACTATTAGGCCTAGATGTGTTCTTTAAAAACATTGAAAGCATTAAAAATGTAAGATACAGTAATTCTTTGGTACTGCTTATCTGGAGATAGTGTCCCTGCCCCTCCCCATGCTGGGAATGAAGTCCAGTGCCTTGTACATGAGAGGTAAGTGTTCTGCCAGTGAGCTACACCCCAGAACTAGAGGCTGGCATTCATGTAAGCATACTGAACCCCCCTCACAGAGTAGTTCCATCAATTTCATAGCTCATTGATACATATCTTAGCATTGAATCTACCTGCTCCTTTATTTAAATTTTGTATTGTGAGACACTTCTTTTCTTGGGAAGATAGCCTATCATTGCAACTGTGGGATATCGTTTGTTCCATTAACTTATACAGGAGGATTTTATCACTTTTTTAGGTATCTTCCATATCAAAATAGTCCATAAAGTATTAATTGCTCACATCCCAGCAACCAGCAATATCTAACTCCTGTTTTCTAACCAGTATAGTAATTGTTTCTTCAAGCACCTTTTCATTTCTGGGACAAGGAGGTTAGTCTTGTCCCACCATATTTCCCATAGTGCCTGTCATGCAGTGGGCATCTCCATAGCAGTTAGCAGGTAATAGATGATTGACCTCATGGTGATTATTGTAGCATTTATAAAAGCACTGTTTATAGAAACAGTCTGTGATATGCCAGATATTGAAGCTGGCAAGTGCCACTTAGAAAATACATGCTAGAAAAGCAGTGCTCAGCTTTTAAAATGTGCAGTCAAGTTGCTAGGATGCTCTCTCTCAAAGCCCCTGCTTGAGTAAACAAGTGTTTTATTTGGCAAACACTTGCCTGTGTTCTTGGCGCCCAAGAGGGATGTTAAACATCAAACGGAAGGTGAAGTACAAAGGCGTTGCGGAAGTCCTGACGTGTGAGGTTCTCACATTCAGTGCACACTTGCTGCACATTGCCTCACCCATTTAATTCCTTNGGAGCACTCATGTATTATGTTTGGAATTAATTTCAGAGGCCTTTTGTAGTAAAGAAGAAAAGGGGTCGTAAACGCAGGAGGATCAACAGCAGTGTAACAACCGAGACCATTTCCGAGACAACAGAAGTGCTGAATGAGCCCTTTGACAACTCAGATGAAGAGAGGCCGATGCCACAGCTGGAGCCTACCTGTGAGATGGAGGTGGAGGAGCAGAGCAGGAAGCCAGTTCTGAGAAAAGCATTCCAGCATCAGCCGGGGAAGAAAAGGCAGGCAGAGGAAGAGGAAGGAAAAGACAATCATTTCTTCAAGAGTGCTGCCCTTTGTAGAAGTAAGTGGAGGCTTGCACAGGCTTTAGCCACTGACGTCCACAGGCTGTGCCAGTGCAGCTGAGAAATGCCAACCCACCTTTGCTCACTCACAGTGGCTCAACCTTTCTTCCCTTTTAATGAGATTTTGTGTTAGACAGTTTCTAAACTAGAATATTTCTCTTACTCTGTAGAAGTGGGCTCATCCTCAAAACCTTTGAAGACTAGTAAGACACACAGTGCAGGTTCCTCAATGCTGCTGTGTGGTTTTCTACTTAGTATTTTTGGACATCAGAGTATATGTTGCCAATGTGAGCAGTGAGTGTGCAGTTCTGTTTTCCTTGAAAACAACTTCTCAGAACACTAGGGTACATCTTACCATTCAGCAATGTTTGATGTCCAGAGTCATCTAAACTGACCCACACCATCAGCATCAGCTTTGCTAATATGGGGTGACACAGAAATCCCAAAGACAGGCTTTCCTTTGAAGTTGACAGGACACCCTCTTCCTCCATCTTCTACAAACGTACCAGACATCAGTGAATTGTCTTTGATGCCCTGTTTAAAGCATCCCTTGCCCTATTAGCACAAGTACTCCAAGATGAATGATAAGGATTTGTGGGACAGCCTCTCTGTAGTGGAAAGCTGAACTGATTCTGCCCAAGACTTGCTGCAGCCTAGGGAACAGCCTGGCTCCTTTCTCTGGAAACCACAGGAGTTGCTGTCTGTAGCTGGTTTTAAGAACATGAGCCAGCAATTCCTTGACTTCCTTAATGAATATCTATTGTTCCCCTTTTCATTCTTTTTATATTTCTCCCTTTTCTTTTTTAAAGACAGTCCCCTACTATGTAGCCCCAGCTTGCCTGGAACTCACTATATAGACACATTGGCCTCAAACTCAGAAACCAGCCTTCCTCTGCCTCCCATGTGCTGGGATTGAAGGTATACACCACCACAGCCAGCCCCGCCCCCTCCCCTCTTTTGAGACAGTGTATCTCACTTTTACTTGGAACTCAGCCTGTTTCAGCTAGCCTTTTGCTCAGTGAGCCCCCAGGATCTGTCTGTCTTTGCCACCTCAATACTGAGATCTAGGCACAAGGCACCCCACCTGGCCTTTGTGTGGGTTCAAGGGATCTGAACTCAGTCTTCATGGTTGTGTGCAAGCACTTTACCCACTGAACCATCTCCCTGCTCTCTTGTCTACATGTAAGAGAAGCTGCAGGGAGAGATCGTTTCCAGGCGTGGAAACAGCCTTATTTCCACTTGTCGGCGGTCTCCTTAGAAGCCTGTAGATGAATGTCCCTGCCTCTCCTCTGCTTTGTGCCCTTTACCCTTGTGGTCATTCTACCAGATTGCTTTCAGGATCCTCTCCTTTCTTGAAGGTAACTATCAGAAAACCCATCTTCTCATTTAGGGATGTATCCCTATAGAAAGCTGGTAGGATCAGTGGCATATAGAATAAAAATATGGGTAAAGGCACTTGCTACCAAGCCTGACAACCTGATTTTTGATCCCCCAAACTCACACAGTAGAAGGAGAAAACCAATTCCTGCAAATTGTCCTTAAACTTAGACACACATACTCACATATAAATGTAAAGAACTTTTTTTAAGATTTAGAGTCTAGGGACATTGACATGGCTGATACCGCCATTGTGAACAGAAGGGAAATGGTCTGCACATCCTTAGAAAGCTGGTCAAGGCCTGGAGCTTGATTGACACCTCTACAGAAGCATCCTGTATCCTATACATGTCCTCAGTCAGTAAGTGTAATGCTGGTAGGGAAGTTATGTGCAATTTTATTATGTAAATGACCTAACCTGGCTAGACTCGTTCCATCCTGGTATCTACTCCATGACTGTTAATTTTTATTCTCTAAAATTGTTTTATGTTGGTTTGTTCGTTTTTGAGACAGGGTCTCTCTTTATAGCTGTGGTTGTCCTGAAACTCACTATATAGACCAGGTACCATCATATCCAGTTAATATAGTGTTTCTAATAGAAGGTCACTCTTCATAAAGCTTTCCCTTTAAATTGACCACTGATTCTTGATTTGATTCTTAGTCTCCTAAAGATGTTAAGGCCTGGGTATTTTATGTGTGCATACTCATTCATAAGTATATTTGTTTGCTGTGTTTGTATAAACAAACATTCATATTTCCATGTACATATAGGTGCAGAAGAATAGGTTTTGGAATTGCAACAAAATGTTCAATTACGCCCGTTTCTAATTTTCTAATTCAGACTTGACATTGTTTTTGTTTTGTTTTTGTCACAAAGTTGTTTATTGATTTTTCTGTGTCATAACCTGCAGTAGCTCTGCTCTGCTCCAGGACTCAGCACATACAGAAAATTCAAGGACCCAGGTGGTCCATAGGCATGGTGACCAGCCGACCAACAAAATGAGTGGACACAGTCACAGAAGGGCAGCTGGTGGCTCAAAGATCACTTAGGTGCCAGGGCTGAGCCACTGTCCAGCCATAGATGCTGCGGGCAGGGGGACAACAACCATTCCAGCCCCTTAGTCACTCTTACGTTTGAACAGCAAACTGATCCCAAATATGCTGTGGACAGAATCTCTGATTAAAAAGAAAACAACCTGTATTTTAAATGTTAGGGTAATTATATTGTAGGTTGTGTCATTCATAAATTGTGAATGACATTTGTGATGATAATGATGATTACAGATGCACTGTTCTGTGGACTTACTCATTTTTTTCATACACAAGTATGCTTTTGTGTCAAAATAAGTAATATCTGTGCTTAAGAGCACTGGCTGCTCTTCCAGAGGACCCAGGTTCCATCCCTAGCACCCAACCCACATGGTAGCGCATAGCCATCTATAACTCCAGTTCCAGGGGATCTGATGCCCTCTTCTGGCCTCCTCTGGCACCAGGCACGCACATAGTGCATAGACATACGTGCAAGCAAAACACCCACACACATGAAATAAAAATAAATAATTCCGGGAAAGAAAAAAGGTAATGTAATCTGAGATCATTTAAATCTAGCAAATGCCCACAAAGAGAAGGTCCTTTCCTCAGGTGGGTAGCGAATCAATCTTCATTTTTCCAGTCCAGTGACAGTTTGACTATAAGCTAGCATTACTCCTGTCCCACTGTATTTCCAGATTTGTTGATGTTGAAATTGGATTTTGTTTTTTTTAGTATTGTGGAACTCGAAGCTTTTACATCATAGAATGTCATTTACTTTTCCTAGGCCTAGGTTACTCAGCTTGGTTTATACGACAGTGTTCTCAATTATCTTTCCCATCAACTCTTAAAGTGCTAAAGTGAAAGCCGTGCTCCCCAATGAATTAGAGATATGTGTCGTGTGTGGTTATACTTTGTAAAACTTGTGCTTTTCTCTCTTTCTGTCTCTTCATGAAGACGATGTGGATGAAAATGCAGAAAACTTGAAAGAAGGCAGCAAAGACAATCCTGAACCTCTAAAGTGCAAACAAGTGTGGCCGAAAGGAACAAAGCGAGGCCTCTCCAAGTGGAAGCAGAGCAAGGAGAGGAAGACGGGGTTTAAACTGAATCTGTACACCCCACCGGAGACACCCATGGAGCCAGACGACCAGGTGACAGTGGAGCAGCAGAAGGAGGTCTCACAAGACAAGGGCAGCCCTGTGGGGACAGAGCGGGAGGTGACAGGGGCTCTGGAAACCCTGCTGCCGCAGGACGGGAAGAGAAGGGAAGAGACAGGGGCATCTGTGAGTCCCTGTAAATCACCAGGTAAAAAGGCAGATGAGGACGACCCCATCAAAGGGGAGGAGGAGGAGGAAGAGGAGGAAGAACGGGAGGAGGAGGAGGAAGAAGGAACTGCAGAAAAAGACCAAGATGGTGCTCAAAGGAAAGAAAGAGAGGAAGCAGAAATCTCCGTGGAAAAAGAAGATCGTGTGCGCCTGGATGATCACGAAGAAGAGGAGGAAGAGGAGGAAGAGCCATCTCACAATGAGGACCATGATGCAGATGATGAAGATGACAGTCACATGGAGTCTGCTGACGTGGAGAGGGGTGACCTCCCAAAAGAAGCCTTCAAGGATGCGCTAGAGAGCCAGGAAGCTTTTTTAGACCTTAGTGTTCAGCCTGGTCACTCTAACCCTGAGGTCCTGATGGACTGCGGCGTTGATCTTGCAGTTCCGTGTAACAGTGAGCCAAAGGAGCTTGCTGGGGACACTGGGACTTCGCCTGAGTCTGATGAGGAGCCCCCAGAAGAACAGGCACAGAAACAGGACCAGAAGAACAGTGATAGTGTCGATGCTGAGCTCAAAGAGGGAGGAGGCACAGCCCCTGTGGAAATTGACTCAGAGACTGCCCAGGCTGTTCAGTCCTTGACCCAAGAAAACAGGGAACACGATGACACCTTTCAGGATTGTGCCGAGACACAAGAGGCCTGTAGAAGCCTGCAGAACTATACACATACAGACCAAAGTCCTCAAATTGCCACCACTCTGGACGAATGCCAGCAGTCAGACCACAGCCCAGTTTCGTCTGTCCATTCCCATCCTGGCCAGTCAGTTCGTTCTGTCAACAGTCCCAACGTCCCCGCCCTAGAGAATAGCTATGCCCAAATCAGCCCTGATCAGACTGCCATCACAGTGCCACCTCTGCAGAACATGGAGACCAGTCCAATGATGGACGTCCCGTCGGTCTCCGATCACTCACAGCAAGTTGTTGACAGTGGGTTTAGTGACCTGGGCAGTATCGAGAGCACAACCGAGAACTATGAAAACCCAAGCAGCTATGACTCAACCATGGGAGGCAGCATCTGTGGAAACGGCTCTTCCCAGAACAGCTGCTCCTACAGCAGCCTCACCTCTAGCAATCTGACACAGAGCAGCTGTGCCGTCACCCAGCAGATGTCCAACATGAGCGGGAGCTGCAGCATGCTGCAGCAGACCAGCATCAGCTCCCCTCCAACCTGCAGCGTCAAGTCTCCCCAAGGCTGTGTGGTGGAGAGGCCTCCCAGCAGCAGCCAGCAGCTAGCCCAGTGCAGCATGGCTGCCAACTTCACCCCACCCATGCAGCTGGCTGACATCCCTGAGACCAGCAATGCCAACATTGGCTTATATGAGCGAATGGGTCAAAGTGATTTTGGGGCTGGGCACTACCCACAGCCATCTGCCACCTTCAGCCTTGCCAAACTGCAGCAGTTAACTAATACACTTATTGACCATTCATTGCCTTACAGCCATTCCGCTGCTGTGACTTCCTATGCAAACAGTGCCTCTTTGTCCACACCTTTAAGTAACACAGGGCTTGTTCAGCTTTCTCAGTCTCCACACTCCGTCCCTGGGGGACCCCAAGCACAAGCTACCATGACCCCACCCCCTAACCTGACTCCTCCTCCCATGAATCTGCCGCCACCTCTCTTGCAGCGGAACATGGCTGCTTCAAATATTGGCATTTCCCATAGCCAAAGACTGCAGACTCAGATTGCCAGCAAGGGCCACGTCTCCATGAGAACCAAGGCGGCATCTCTGTCACCAGCCGCTGCCCCCCATCAGTCACAAATCTATGGGCGTTCCCAGACTGTAGCCATGCAGGGTCCTGCACGGACTTTAACGATGCAAAGAGGCATGAACATGAGTGTAAACTTGATGCCAGCGCCAGCCTACAATGTCAACTCTGTGAATATGAACATGAATACTCTGAACGCCATGAATGGGTACAGCATGGCCCAGCCGATGATGAACAGTGGCTACCACAGCAACCATGGCTACATGAATCAAACACCCCAGTACCCTATGCAGATGCAGATGGGCATGATGGGAACCCAGCCATATGCCCAGCAGCCAATGCAGACCCCACCCCACAGTAACATGATGTACACAGCCCCCGGACACCATGGCTACATGAACACAGGCATGTCCAAACAGTCTCTCAATGGGTCCTACATGAGAAGGTAGGCAGCCCGGCAGCCCACAGATCCCACTGGGCCGCACTGTTGGATTGATCTGCACAAATACCTTTGAAGAGTACGATTTCAAAACCAGCATTGGTGTGAATGCAAAAACATTGTTGGCACCATTTATTTAAAAAAAGAAAAAAAGAAAAAAAAAAGCTGTATGCAGCAGAAAGCCTTATACAAGTTGTTTTTCTTTTTTCCTTTTCTCTTTTTTGGTACCTTTGTTTCTGTTACTTTTATACAAAGTTCTCTGCAAAGGAAGGCCTCCCTTAGGACTACAGTTCGGCAGCAGTCACTCGTGCCTGCTTCCATTAAACAGTGTGGATACAAAGCCCCTCCCCAAATCACCTGTTTTAGTATTGAACCTGGAGCTCTTTTCCTTCCTTGTCTACTCCATGTAATGCCTTTAGCATTTCAATCCCTGTGTATTTTGTTTAAGGTGACACTTCAGCATGCCGCTAATGTCTTTGTTAGTGACAGTGCATTTTGTAGTACTGTACAAGTGTTGTGCTAACGGTAAGCCATTTCTTAAGTTTTTTGCCTTGATTAGGGTACCCTAATTTAAGGGTTTAAAAAAAAAACAAAACTCTATTTTTGTTAATTATAAAACTGTAAAGAGCTATCAGAGCTACCCCCATCTGGTTAGTCAAGGGGGTTTATTGCTAAATGTTTGCTGTAAAGTTGAGACCCTTTTCCATTTTGGTGGCAGGTTCCTTTGGGGAAAGGCAGCTTTCTGTTTTATAAATGCACACTTCTGTTTATTGAATGAAGCATATCTCAGTGTTTATCTGTCAGGTTTTGAAGCATTTCATATATGTCCAAATACCTGGCAGGACTTGAAAACAATAGTGGATTTGGTGTAGAGTTGCTATTTTATGGAAATGCCTCTAACTTCACATTTGCATTCCATCTGTAGATTTTCTATCTTTATAAAATATTGGAGTTATTTTTTAAGGAAAAATAGAAAAGTAGCTTGTGAATAGCTCAAACTAAGCTTACAAATCGCATGTAAAAAAGCAGAAAAGTTATTTGTGTCTGTTTATATTGCTTCCTTTTGTAGCCTTTGTACCTATCCAGGTGACAGTGAGGGCCAAGCAGGGGCGCGACCTTGTATAAAATAGGAGCCAGCAGCACTCTCGTATTTATCTGTCCTCTTTTTAGTCAGTTACTTCAAAAAAAGAAAGAAAAAACAAAAAACAAAAAAAGCTGTACATTTTAACTAAAATAAATTATGATGAGCCATTTTTAGCCTCTTGTGTCCTGTCATATTATGATTGATGGAGAATGGCCAGCTGAACTGTTATCTTGTGTCACATCTCGGAACACATACACATTGGGGAAATAAATTATTTAGTGTAAATTGGAGTTAGGAGATTTTTCTGATTTGTTTTGACTTTGGGGGAGGGGTTGGCAATAAATAAGAGTAATATCTAATAAAACCATCACATATACCAAATACCTATTTAATAAATTAATTTATAATGAATTTTAATGCTTTTCATGAAAGTTTACTTTATGCTAGTGCATACCTTCTGTATGCCAATTATTGTCTTTAAAATAAAGTGAGTTTGGTTTTTTCTTTTGACTTTGATCTTCATTTGCCCAAAGCTCCCACAAGGATATCCAGTTGCCTCATTTGTATCATTTGCAGGAACCCGTGAGGGCCTGGTACCACTCTAGCAAGCTTCTTTTTTTTAAAGATTGCTATCACAAACACCCACTTGGGGATGGTATATTTCAAGATTGATTTCTTTTAAAAAGTGTGAAAATTTCACTCACTTGTGAATGGCTGGATGTTCCCTGTAGTGTTTATAGTTTAACACACACACCCCCAAAAGTGAATGTTTATACACATTTTGTGGCATTCAGAGAAAGTTTTGACTGTGAGTTAAAATATTTGATTGCTTGGCACCCATGTGCGACTGGCCCACTAGGTTTTCAAGGCATATGCACAGGAGCTCACAACTCTGCAGATCATTGACACAAACCATAATTTGGGCTCAACCAGGTTGAGTAGCCCATACATGCCGGAACAAAAGGCCACCCTAGTAGTGGAAGCCTGCTGGGGTCTGGCTTCCTGTTCTCACCATTGCTTGCTTCGGGTGCATGCTGGGGTTAGCACCCACATTTTACCTTTGAGGCTTCAGCTCCTGTCAAACCAGTGGAGTGATAATACCTGAAGTAGACGGGGAAGGGGAGCTTCTAAGAAGACCCTCCTGCAAGGGCTGGTGAAGCAGAGGGGGAGCAGAATACAGTTTGTGGGAAAAGAAAAACGCTGTCTATCTTCTGAGTAGCAGGTGATTGTGTGCAGTTTGTCTGAACCAATCCCTAGAGCAGGTTAGGAGTGGCTGAGGGTCCCAGCAGGGCAGTGGACCACACACACATCTGGCAGGAAGCTGTTGTCCCTGTCTAGGAACCCCACAGAGACACACTCTTTGAATCATTTATGTGCTAATTTAGTGCCTTACTCTTGTGTTAAGAGTCTCTGGGGGCCCGGACACCCCTTTTCCCTTTGACCAGAGCCTGTTAACATACCTTTGGGTTGTAGGAAGTCTGGGTCCCAGTGCTCCGCCTCTTGCTCAGTTCACGGTCCAAGGGAGCTTTATGGATCAGTTCCTAATCACTGTTCCACACCCGCGTGTTCCACGTGTCAGAACAGCACGGGGCTGCCTATCATTGGTCCCAGAGTCCAAATATCCCTTAAGGAAACAGGCTGTGTGTCAGGAAAGAACTGTCCAGCTGTGTTGGCTGTAGACCCCCGGGCCTTACTGGAAGTGCCACACCATAAATCCTGGGATATGGCTTAGATCCATCATAACACTACAACTGCTCTTAGGTTGGTATCCACTCATAGCCCACATCTTTAAGACCAACAGTATGTTCTTTGCATTGTAGGAGTGGGTGCCAACTTCACTTAAAAGTAGCTCAGATGGTGCCTGCCCAGGTATACAGGACCTGCTTGCCCACATACTGTTAGAAATGATGACTCGGCGTTTGTCGACAGTCCTCCCATATAACCCACACCCATTGATCAGGAGGTGGAAACACAAAAAGTTAATTGCCCCCAACTGACTCAGCTGAAACTTTTAAGCTGCAGTATACCCAGATGGCTGAATCAGCTCTCCTAAACACCAGTCTGAAAAGGCCCAAATTCGTCCCCTCTCTAGTTTGAAGGCTCAGCTAATGCACCCCTGATGCTGTCAAATCTGCTCTGTAGATGGAGATTCCTTTACTGGGAGCAAGCCTTACCCAGCCATTCGCGTCGGGCACTGAAGTGCGGACTTTGGAGCCAAGGAGCAGGCTCCTGCCATCACTTTCTGGGACGGCTTTCCTTCACCTTCCTCCACCCAGAACTGTTCTGCAAGCCCTAGGCTGGGCAGCATCTTTTCTTCCTCTTTATCTCATCCAGTGTGATGATTTTAAGGTCTACAGAAGACTCCCAGAATTGTATTTCCCTCCAGTCATCAGCATTCCAAGTCAAAATTCTAGAATCTCCTGCCCCTTTGGAACGTGCCCTCCAAGGACAAGCTCCCCTTGTGTCCTCAGTGAGATTCCCCTCCTGCTGGGAGAGAGGACCAGGAGTTCTTTTTTGAATTTTTTTTTTTTTATTATATATAGAGGTGTTTTTCCTGCACTGTGTCTGGTGCCCATGGAGGCCAGAAGAGCCACCAGGTTCCCTGGAACTAGAGTTACAGACAGTTGTGAGCTGGGAATCAAACCTGGGTACTCTTTTTGTTTGTTTGTTTGTTTGTTTTGTTTTGTTTTGTTTTAAATAAAAGTCGCAGCCCCCTGGACCCTCTGACTCCCTGTCAGCTCTCCCCCAAACCTGGGTACTCTTAACCACTGAGCCAACTCTCCAGCTTAGGTCATGAATTTAAAACCAGCCTGGGCTACACCGTGAGCTGCTGTCCCAAGACCCTCTGTTGAATAAAGGTTTCTCTGTGAGAAATGGATTTTTTCTATCAAAGGTGGCTAGCCCACCAAGAGCCATTATTCGCTGAATTACCCAACCTTGTAAAACTTTTACTCAAATCTTTTCATCTGCCCTGCCTTGTAAAACTGAAGTAAATCTCCAGCTGTGTTCCTGGAACTTGACCATTTTCCTCTTTCCAAATTAGCGAGTCCAGGGTAGACTATGAGGCTGAGCCTGAGGCATCAGGAGGCCGAGCTCCCACTTGCATTAAGGATAAAAGATGGAGTCCATCTTGGCCATCTGTGCTGCTTGCCAGCCCCGTTTGGGCTGAGGCATACTTTTTGTGATAAGAAACAGGCTTGACCGGTTTCTCTCTAATTGTTTCATTGCACACTCGGAATCATTCTTTCCCACACTAACCTGTCTAGAGGGGGCTTCTCCACCATTTGTTTACCTCATCTCCCATGTCCCACATCGCATTTTAGTGCCTTCTACATTTTTTAATTTGCTTTTGGCCTCTTAACCCAGGTTTGAGAAGGTGCTAAGTCTCGAGAATGCTTTTTAACCAAGTGCAAACATGGTTTATGAAGTCTTTAAACACTGTTGCTAACATTTCTGTTCCTCATTTCTCTTATCTCTAAGTCCCAGGGAAGAGACCAGGAATGTAACATTAGGTTCTCTCCTTCAACAGGACTCCATTCCACAGAGAGGGTGTGGAAGGAGGTACAGGCTCAGTGGCTCAAGAAAAACCTCAATGGAACTATATATGGTCTACCTCTCCTACGTATGAGTTCACTTAATGCAAGTGCATCATGAAAGTGGAAATACTGACGTGTCTGGACACTGAATGGATAAGACTAATAGAGAACTGAGTTCAGAAGGTCATCAGGATGCCCTGATGAGAAGCCCAAGTAGGGACTTGTGGTGATACATTGTGCACCCCAATAAAACTTATCTGGGGATCAGAGGACAGAGCCAGCCACTAGATTAGACATAGAGAGGCCGGACAGTGGTGGCACACACCCTTAATCCTATCACTCAGGAGTTAGAGATCCATCTCTGTGAGTTCAAGGCCACACTGGGAACAGAGCCAAGTGTGGTGGCACACACCTTTAATCTCACTTGAGATCTCATCCCTTTGCTTGGGAAGCACACATGCCTATAATTCCAGGAAGTAAGATGGCAGGGCCGAAAGAGGTATATAAGGCATGTGGAAACAGGAACTCACTCTTGAGGCTGAGGATTTCGTAGAGGTAAGAACATGGCTGGCTTGTTCTGTTTCTCTGATCTTTCAGCTTTCACCCCAATATCTGGCTCTGGGTTTTTTCTATTAATAAGACCATTTACCAATTCATGTTACATGTGGTGCCCAACATGGGGCTTGAACCCACGACCCTGAGATTAAGAGTCTCGGGTAAGAACTAGCAGCTCCCTGCACTGCCTCTCGGGTCTTTCAGCTTTTACCCCACTATCTGGCTCTGGGTTTTTTGTTAATAAGACTGTTTAGCAATCCATGTTACAGGGACTACTCTGACCCCAGGTCCCTCTCCCAAGAGCCTGTGGCTCCCTGACATCAAATCCGAGTCATCAAGCGAGTCCATCCTTGGCAGTTGCTCCGCCCCGGTGTTCTTTCCCTCACAGCCATGAGTTATGGTTCATCCAGCCAGGCACCTCAGCTTAGCTCGGTCTCTACTTCAGGCTTGCTGCCTGACAAGACCAGGTGACTATGTGTGTGTGTTTGGTTTCAACTTTTCAGCAATTTTTTTTTTTTATTTATTACAAGACAAATATTGTAACTGTAAGAGAGTCTTGAGGTAATCTCCTCCCATGCATATGTTAAGATCAGGACCCAGCCTCCTCCTGGACAAAGGTGACACCCAGAGCATTCTCAGGAGAGTCCCAGGAGACCAGCCTAACCACAAGGTCCCAAACTACAAGTGGCACAAAAGCAAGACAGCTTCCCAGGATGTCACAGTAACCTGGCTTTACCCAGCTACCCTGGACCTGAGCATCCCTCCTGCAAAAACATCCTCCTGGACCCTCCAGGTCACACTGGAAACAAGGGCTCCTTCCCGTCGTTCCCCGCAGGCCTTAGGCCCTCTCTGCTCTCTCCAGGACACCATCATTGGTGGTGCTCCACCGCGGCTCTCCTCTCTCAGCAGCCTCTCTCTAGGTTCCATCTTTTCCGGGCTCCTGATTCTGGAAGCCACCACTCTGTGCTGTGCTGCTGCTGTTTTCTTGGATGAAGAATGACCATCCTGGCGCTGGCTTAACTCTCAAGAGAGGCCAGCTCACACCTGCGCTCACCTGTCTGCCCTGCCCTCCGGTTCCACGCACACCAGACATTTGCAAATAGTTCAGGGTGTGAGTGAAAACAAACCAACATTCTGCCCTTCCTGGAGCTAAAAGGAAAGAGGCAGTCAGGTCCCCCAAAATTAAGTGTCTTCTGTCTCTCTTTTTCTCCCAAATTGTGAGGTTACACTCTTCCTTGTCCGAATTGACCACAACTCATTTGGGTGGTGACAGCTCTGGGTATGATGTAAGGAAGGGACTCCATGCCATCCCTTACACACACACATGCACACACAGACACACATGTGCGTGAGCACACACATGCACACACACATGCACACATACATACACATGCACACACATGCACACACACATATGCACACACATACATACACACATGCACACACACAGGCCACCATAGACAAAGAAATATGGTTGCTCTGAGGCTTCCTCCTAAGTGGGAAGGCCTGTATTGTAACACAGCTTGCCAGGCAATTTTCTGTGGTTAAAAAATCAAGTTCTATTTTAAGTTA
>LZPO01097120.1:84721-109855 GCA_001675575.1 Neotoma lepida
AAGAAGTATCCTGTGTCTGATTCCTCTGTCACTGCTCTTGCATCCACCCATCTTCGGACCCTGCCCTTATCTGGAGCTGGACTCTGGCAGAGGGAAAAAAGGAAAGAAAAAAGAACAGACAGATAATTGAGCCGTCCATGAAGCCATGCACCTCTGTGGTTTCTGCCTTACTTCCCTTGGTCCCGCCCTGGCTTCCTGCCTTGGTGTCTTCTGATGATGGACTGTCACCCATAAAGCACCTATAAGCCCTTTCCTCTCCATGTTGCTTTTGGTCATAGAGTTTATTCACAGCAACAGAAAGCAAACCAGGCTGGGCAGTGGTGGTGCACACCTTTAATCCTTGCACTCAGGAGTTAGAGGCAAGTGGATCTCTGTGAGTTCGAGGCCAGCCTGGTCTACAGAGCAAGTTCTAAGACAGGCAGAGCTATAAAATAGAGAGTCCTTGTCCCAAAACAACGCAAAAACAAAAAGAAAGCAAGCACACTAGAACATCTCCTTGGATCACACACTCTTAGACCTTTTGTGTCCTGATCCCACCCAAATCCCCTGGCAGCCAAGACCGTTCCCCCATGAGCTCTTGTGCAGAGGCAAGGAGGCATGCATGGCCTGAATACACAGGTCCATGCAGACCATCTGTCACCTCCTTTCAAGTGAAAAGGAGCCACTCCCGTGTTTCAGGGTTCTGTACTGTTCAGCGAGGGCAGTTTCCTGGAGGCAAGGCTGCTTCCCATTCTGATGTCTGTAGAGGTCAGCCTGTGTGTGATCCTGAGTGCCTGTTGGCTTCTGGTCTGTGTCATGCAATCTGCCAAACTTTGTATCTGTTGTCTGGAACACTGTAGTGGTGGTTGTGTCATTTCCTGGGCATGGCCTTGATGTCATTGTCCTCCTGTGGAGTCAGGGCTGTGTGCATTCTTTGCAGGTGGACTTTGGAGTAAGCAGGTATTTTCCCTAGTTTCTTGTCTTATTCAGTCACTGGGTATGAAAGAAAATGAAACTCACTAGCTCACTGGCCTGCTGGTTCTCGGGTATGTTGAGGCCATTCAGGGCAACAGCTTAAACTGCTGCATGACCTAAAACCTCTAAACCATTGGTTCTCAGCCTCTGGGTTACAACGCCTTTGGGTGCTGGCCGAACGACCCTTTCACAGGCGTCCCCTAAGACCATAGGAAAACACAGATATTTAAGCTACGATTCGTGATAGTAGCAAAATTACAGTTATGAAGTAGCAACAAAATAATTTTATGGTTGGGGGTCACCACAACATGAGGAACTGTATTAAAGGGTCACAGCGTTAGGAATGGTGAGAACCACTGTTCTAAACTAAAGCCTCAAGGGCCTTACTTTTCTTTGCTTGCTGCATAGACCCAATTACACAGACAACGCTTTCTCTACAGGGCTTGTGAAACTGAGCTGTGCTGTGCTCAAGTTTCTTTGCCAGATTAAAGAAATTCAGTAGGGGAGCAATGGGAAATTGTACATCAAAATGTTTATCTTTGGATAATGCGATAACAGAGAATTCTGATTTTTTTTCTTTTTGTTTTGTAAATTCGGTAATGAGCACCCATTATCATTTACTATGTAAATGTGTACTATGACTTTATTGATATTATTTCCTTAGTACGCGGGAGAGACTGATTATTACAGAGATGCTAGGTGGGTTTTTAATTCCTGTTAGAAATCTCTTCCCACTGGCCATGGTGAGGCAGGCCTGTCATTTCCTAGCACTCAGGATGGTGAGGCAGGAGGAAAGGCTACAGAGCAAGACGCTATGTTAGGAAATAGAAACCTCAGCTGGATGTGGTGGTGCACCCCTTTAATCCCAGCACTCGGGGGCAGAGGCAGGGGGATCTCTGTGAGTTCAAGGCCAGCCTGGTCTACAAATGAGTTCCAGGACAGCCAGGGCTACATAGAAAAACTCTGTGTCAAAAACAAAACAAAACAACAACAGCACCAGAAACCTTTCCCATGCTGCTTCTCTCCACTGTTCATCCCCCAACAATGAAGTGCTGGAAGCCATGTTTGAACACGATGTAATGAAACTAGACCCTTGGTTCATCGCGCAATCAAAGTCTTTCACACTGTTCGAACCTTGCCCGAGAAAGCTTTGGCTAACATGAGAGGGCCTGGCCAGGGCCTCAGCCATCTTTTTCTGGCTGTCTTGTCCATGACTGGCATCCACTTGCAATAGTTGAAGGTTCAAAGGCCAGGTTTTCGGGTTCTTTTGGGAAACACCCACCATGCAAAATTGTTAACGCTGGCATATTTTTGCTGCATCCTTCGCTGGCCACGCCTCACCTTGGAGTAGCAGGCCAATGTCAGTTTTGCCTGGTGCTTTGAGGCCACAATAATTTTGTGTGTATGTGTGCACGAGGGTCACAGCTGTCCAGACACATCAATGGAAGACCCCTTCCTCCCTTTCTAGTTTCCCCATCTGCAGGCCCAGGGGATAGATGCCTCTGGCTTTTAAGATTGCTAGCTGGCTGGGAACAGAGGAACCAGAAAGTACAAGATGGAGATTCAAGGCTGTAGCCTTGGGCTGCTGCAGGGTGGGGAGCTGGGCACAGGCACTTGCCTGTGAGGGACCTGGCTCTTTGTGAAGGGTTTTGGGCTGTTGATGGCCCTCTGAAAGGAGGCCTTGGAGGCAGCTACAGTTAATAAAGGTAGGGAGTTGCCTCGGGCCCCAGATATCTAAAGGGCAGCATAGTTTAAGAGCACAGGATGCCATTGTGGAAAGGGAGATTTCTCAATTACTCCCTGTCAGGCCAGTGTTATCAAAGGCTGCTCTGCCTAGGACTGTTCAGTCCCTTTACAGTAGTAAGATAGTGCCCTTCTCGCTGACTGTGTGGAGAGGAAAAAGAAAGAAAGGTTTTGCTAAGCAAATGAAAGATGTGAAGGAGATTAAAGTGAGGATATTTAAATTACAGACGCGTGGTGCCTTTTAAGCATTGCTCAAGCCGTCCTTGAAGCACTCACTTAGAAACTGCTGATTGATAAGAGGCTAGGAATTATTCTTATCTCCTAGTCCCTGGCTCTCTGGAGGGCAACACTTGGTTAACCTAATTTGAATCTAATTTAAATGACTTAAGAATAATAACACAAGTATGTGCTTGAACCTAATAAAGCCTAATTTATTAAATAGGACATTTTAGAAGAACTGTATGTTACAGCCAGACAGGGACCTTTGAAATCATCCTTTATTTAATAAATAAAGAAACAAAGTCCCAGAACAATAAAATGTTTTGCTGAAGGCTAGACACTTAGTCGCCACACACTATGGGGACTTGAATTCTGTACCCTGGATATTGAATGGGGGCTTTTGCGTCACTCTCTGGAAGCCTGTGCTTCCCACTGGGGCAGACTTAGTTCCCTAGCAAGTTATGGGAAGTGGGTGGTGACTGAGGAAGAGTTCCCCATGGGGACATCCACAAGGTGGCCTGTTGGCCTGTTCCCCAGTCCCCTACTAACCCAGCAGACCTTCTGTGGGGCTGATATATCATGGGGACTTAGAGTTTTTAGACATCCCAATGGGGCTGAACCCTTTGGGACAACCTGCGAGTGCGCTCATGTTTCGAAGTCCTGAAAGCCACAGGTTCACAGGAATTCCTCCTCATGCCTTAGGCTGGATATGGGTTGGCTTCTGTCTCCAGGCTGTCATTAGGGCAAGAAGACCCCTCAGAACAAAAACTAGTGCTTAACCTATACTTTCTTCACATTCTGTCAAATTTCTAGAACCCATCTCGTCTGTAATCATTCATATTTGAGTGTGCTGGGCATTGCAATAAGCTCTGATGTGTCTTAACATATTAAAACCTAAATCATACAGATGAAGAAACTGAAGCTCAGAGAGCTTGATGGCCAGGCCAAAGTCCTGCAGAAACCAGACATTGTGGCCCAAGAGCTCAACTACCTGCTGGTTTCTGTAAAGAAGGCCTGGAAGAGAAAGAATAGAGGTCATCTTGGGGATAATTCTGGCCACGCCCAAGAGTCACTGACCTAGGCTCCAGCAATAAGTGGTGAGTGGCCTTGGTGGCCCAGAATGTCCATCCATGTGTCCTTGCTCCTGTGTCTGGATTGCCTCCCAAACTGTTCTCCAGAATCTGGTACCTGGCTTTCAGAAATCTTAGGGGCTTTATGGATAAAAGAAAAACTCATCCTTAATCCAAATACTCAATGAAAGTTTAGACTTTATGCCCATGGAGCCAGCTTTGGGCATTGGGCAGTACCTCCAGAGAGACCAAGAAACTCAGACATTCCTGTCATCCTGCAGCTGGGTTTATAGTCTCACTTGGTTGTACTGCCATGAGATCCACGGCCCTTTGAAGTCTGTGAACCTTGATAAGTGTGTGTCATACCCTAAATCCAGGATCAGAGTCAAGCATGAGGTTGAGTTGACTCTGGCCCCTGCTGTGTTTAGGTCACACAACTGACCTTGGAGCTGCCTGGCCTCTGAGTAAGTGTAAGATGTGTGTGTGTATGTGTGTGTGTGTGTGTGTGTGTGTGTGTGTGTGTGTGTGTGTGTGTGTGTTGGGGCCTGACTGGGCAGAGTTTAATTGAATTGAAAGGGCAGTGACATTTTCTTGATTGAAAGAAGCAGTGTTATAATCAAAGGCCAAGGAAGCTTGTGGGCACTTGCCATTGTCTGGGCACCTTCTTAAGCCCAATGTGTCCATTCTCAGACACTCACGGTGCTTCCGTGAAAGCCACCCTTACCTGGCATTCAGCCTTCCACAGGCTGCCTTCACCTATGTTTCTGGACATTTCACTAACAACAGTGACAATGACATTTGCATTTGTCTGTCTCTTTACTGTTTCCAAAATGCTTTCTTTTGGGCTTTGAAGTTTCTCAGCAACTATTTTAGAAGCGAGGACATAGCTCCAGAAAGGTAGAAGGCCCTGTCCAAAACCTACTACATCTTCCCAGAGGGCCATCGTAAGTTGTACTGTTGTTTAGAATGGTTGTTCTCCCTCCTTAAGGGTGGGTTTCCTGCTTTCCTGACCCTGTCACCAGGAGGCTTTGACATAGACTTGCTTGGTCATGTGTCAGCTGGGTCTAGGGGTGCTGTACTCTCAGCACTTGGGAGCTAGAGTTAGGAAGATTAGGAGTTGGGAAGGCAGCTTCAGCTACATGATAGTACCCTATAAACAAACAAAACCCATGGCATGCATCATGTATAAGTCTGGTCACGGTTTAACCATGCCTTTCATTTCTCTCTGCTGCAAGAGAGAAAAATGTCCCAGCAGTCCCCCAGGGGGGTTGCCCTGTCAGTCTGGAGCCTGGATTCCATTGACCCTGGAACATGAAATGTGGAATCAGAGTGGACTGTGACATTGGGAAATAAATTGCTACGTTGAAGGTCACTGAGGTGTGGGAGTGGCCTGTTTCATTGGATCTAAGCTGACTGCATAGTGATAGAGTTTGGCTTAATCCCAGACCTGAAGGTGTCCCCAGTGTCCCATTGATTTCTATGTCAGTCTTAGTATAAGCAGTATTGGGCTGGCATCCTTATGTGTTGGTACTCTGGTGTCTGTGAATTATGTTTCCTGAAGTGATAGCTGAGGTCAAAGTGTATGTACACCTCTTTGACAAAAGCTAAATTTGACTTATGGAAAATTTACAAATGTGACACAGAGGTTGTTTGGTATTAAAAGCGAATGCAGCATCAATACACGCCACAGTGTGTATGAACTGTGGAGAGTATGCGGAAGAAAACAAGCCAGTTATAAAAGCCCACCAGGTCGTACGGTTCCATTGCTATACAATGTCCAGATTAGGCCAATGTATAAAACCAAAAGGTAGACTGGTGGCTGCGGGGCCCTGAGGAAGGTGGGAGGTGAGGAGTGACTGCTTAATGGATCCTGGTTTCCTCTGGAGATGATAAAAATGTTCTGCAATTAGATAGTGGCGATGGCTGCACAGCTCTGCAAATATCATAAAATCACTGAATTGTACGATTTAAGAGGCTGGGTTTTATGGTATATGAATTATATCCCAGTAGAGCTGAATTCTGAGAGGAAACAGTACATTGAGTTCTGTGCACCCCTCGCCTGAGTTCCCCTAATGTTCTTAACTGGGAAACGACCGGACAAATTGTATCGTAGTTATACTGTGGGATATTAAAAATGCAGAACAGCACACATGGTGGGATTTGTTTTTTAAGAAGAAACTGTTTAAGCCAGACATGGTAGAGTGTGCCTCTGATCCCAGTGCTTGAGGGGATGAGGCAGGAAAACCAGAAGGCTATTGAGACCCTGTCTCAACAAACAGAATGAAATACCCATTTGTGGGGCTAAGGAGTCGGCTCGGCAGGTAAGAGCTCATACTGCTCTTGAGGAGGCCCCCAGTGGTTCCCAGCACCCACCTTGGGCCACTTACAACTGCCCATAACTACAGCTCCAGGGGATCTGACACCTCTGACACCCTGGCTTCTGCTGGTACCTGCACTCATATGTATCCCCCGCAACTCCAGGCATACATATGTATACATAATGAAAATAAATCTTTAGAAAAAAATCAGTCTTTTTAAAAGAAATGAAAATGCCTTGCATGTGTGTGTATATGTTTCCTTATGTTAGAAATAGCACACAGAAAGTAGAAATAGCACATGAACTTGATATTTGGGAGCTAGCAAGATGTTCAGTTTGTAAAAGTGCTTGCTTGACCTGAGTTCAATCCCTGGTTCTCACTTGGCGGAGAGAGAACCAACTTCAGTTAATTAGCCTCTGACCTCCATGCATACATTGTGGCTTGCACTTGTATTCACATGCATACACACACATACACAATAAAGACGCTTTTAAAAAGGGCCTGGCTGGAAAGGTGGCTCAGTGGTTAAGAGCACTGGCTGCTCTTCCAGAGGTCCTGAGTTCAATTCCCAGCAACCACAGTGTGGCTCACAGCCATCTATAATAGAATCTGATGCCCTCTTCTGGCATGCAGGCATACATGCAGACAGAACACTCATACATTAAAAATAAATAAATATTGAAAATATTGTCATAATACTTGACATAAATACATTAATACATAAATATTGTCTTAATACTTGTTAAGAGTGGAAAAAGAGAGATTGTACATTTGATTGTTTCTGTGTTGTTTGAGACAGAGTCTCATGAGCCTAGGCTAGCTTGAGTTTACTATATAGCCAAGGTTGACCTTGAACTTCTAATCTTCCTGTCTCTACCTCAAAAGCACTTGGATTGTAGGCATGCCACACTGTGTTTGGTTTGCAGTTTGTTTTTATAGCCCCCATATTTAACTTAGCAGGCAATGGCATGCAAGTTTTCTAACTTCTCATAGCTTAAAAAAAAAAAAAGATTAAGGGAAAAATAAGACAAGGGCTATTGCCCATGCTAGATAATTTACCTCTGGTTTGTATGTAGCCGGCTGGGTATTGAGAGCAGCATGCACACGGGTCCTGCACATCTGCTCTAAGGACAGGCAGGGCATGCAGTTCAGAAGGATGGTAGTGAGGGGATAAGGTCATGCGCCTCAGCTCTCTGCCATCAAGATTTTAGGATAGAGGGTATTTACAAAACAGCTCTGTGACTCAGTTTCCTGACCTTGAGAGATTCTCTTTCATTGGGTTATCGTGAGGGCCAAATGTGGTCATGTTTGCAGGGCCCTTAACAAAGTGCCTACCATACAGTGGTCCCAAAATGATGGCAATCCTCCTCCTCCCTTCCTCCTCCTCCTCATCCTCCTCCTCNTCATCCTCCTCCTTATCCTCATCCTCATCATCACCTACCACAGATATTTCTCAGTTGTTTGTGAAGTGGAGAAACGGACTATAAGACCTATAAAGGGGCAGTGACCTCACTTTTGACTACTGTTTTTCAGACATATAGTTTGGGGTACTCCTATGCCAAACTTCTATCCCTGCTGTTGTTAATAGTCAGCTAAAATAGAAGACTACATTTTCCAGCCTCTCTTGCAGCTAGGTGCAGGAGAAGTCTTGGGCTAGACTTCCCCTTGGAAAGCTGCTCTTCTTGACTTTCCTTTTGTCTGGATCTTGTGGTTCATAGCAGAGCCCTGTGAGGATTCTGACTCCTGAGCAACCTTGAAGAAGAAGCCCTCATCTCGGCACCCCTGCAGTTACAATGGTTGCCCCAGCTAGCCCTCCTTTGGACTTGTACGCAAGAGAAAAATAAGCCTGCCTTGCTTAAGGCTCTTTTCTGAGTTTCCTGTAAAATGGAGATGAGCCCTAACTAATATACTTCTCATAGAACAACTGACCCGGAAAGCAAGGCCTGTGACTAGGAGTTGGTACAGACTGATTGAGGAAGCACTTGTGCCTTTCCCAGGGTGACATAAGGGCAGCGTAAGGCTGGGCCTGGAACTTACTCATCACCGATGTGAAGCCTGGGCCAGACCTCGTTGACGTGTGTGTACTGGGGGCTGCCCTTCCAGAAGAGGCGCTCCAGCTCGAAGGCTCCAGGGGTGCAGTAGTCTTCAACCTCTCCCTCTTCCTCCTCCTTCGGGGACAGCCTCTTGGCAGAGGGGTAGTCATCCTTAAGGCTTGTCTTTGTATCTCCTGATGCCATTTTGGAGCCAAGGGATTTTCTTTCCTTTCTGCATGAAAGAGGGTCAGGATGGAGTTAGCATGGAACAGTGGACATTATAGAAGGAGGTGAGGATGAGGTTAGCAGGGAATGGTAGACATTATAGGAGGTGAGGATAGGGTTAGCAGGGAATGGTNGNCATTATAGGANGTCAGGATGGGGTTAGCAGGGAATGGTAGACATTATAGGANGTNAGGATNGGGTTAGCAGGGAATGGTAGACATTATAGGAGGTGATAAGGAACAGAGCTTAATTTGGTGGGCGTGTCCCTCCCCTGCTGTGCCTCCCTCTTGCTCACCCCAGGCCACAAAGGTAAATGAGGAAGACCATGATGACAGTTAAACGACACTCCCCAACATTCCAGTGTTCACACAGCAAAAGGGTTGGGGGGCTGAGGCAGATTTATAGCAGACCCAAGAGCAACTTTGAGCCTAAGAAATTCCCCTAGACAGTCAGTCTGTTCCTTATTTATTTATTTATTTATTTATTTATTTATTTATTTATTTTTGGTTTTTCAAAGACAAGGGTTTCTCTGTGTAGCCCTGGCTGTCCTGGAACTCCTATAGACCAGGCTGGCCTTGAATTCAGGCATCTGCCTGCCTCTGCCTCCCTAGCGCTGGAATCAAAGGCATGAGCTACCACCNCCCAGCTGCCTGCTTCTTTCTTCATCTGTAGGAACNTGCTAGTTTGGGACGTTTTGAACCTGATCAGGGAAGCATTGACTCCCTCAGGTCTGTGGCGCTCTCAAAATCTTCAGGAAGAGACTGTCCAGCAGAAAGAGCACATGACTGAATCTAGAGCAGGTGAGGTTTGGGTTTTGCATGCCATTCACAGAAGCAGGACTTCTGAAGCCTGGGGTGGAGGGAGGTTGGAGCATCAGTTGTCTTAGGATAGTTGAGATTGTGTTCGGGGCTCTCCTGCTGGAAGTCTGGCTGTTGCTGCTTTGTCCTGTCAGATGGTCAAAGGAGATGTCCCAGCTGGACAGCTGTGTCTGCTGATTGAAACTGTTTTGGGACAGTTTGTCAGGCTCTGCTGGTGGGATGTGGGAGAAATGTTTCCATTGTCCCCCAGGAATCTTGTTGATTTGACAAGGAAATCGGACTTTCATAACCGCTCATCCACACAGCTCCACAGCCAAAGACTCAAGGATCTAAATACTCAAATGAAAAAAGGGTGCCTGTTCGGAACCTGCACAGACTTCCTCTCTTGTCATTATAGTCCAACCATGTTCACACACTACATATACAGTATCAGGAATTACAAGTAACCCAGAGATGATTTAAAATCTCCTTTGCAAATATTGGGCTCCGCTCCCTTTTGAGATAGGGTCTCCTGTAGCCCAAGCTGACCTCAATGTGCTGTGTATGGAGCAGTGATCCTGAATTTCTCTTTCCCCTCCCCCTCCATAATACTGACATTATAGGCCCAGTTTATAGGGTGCTTAGGCTCAGACCCGGGGCTCTGTGCATGGTAGGCAAGCTCTCTCCCAACTGTGCCATTTTATAGGAAGGACTTGAACATCTGTGGATTCTGGTACCCCGAGGACATTGGAGCCACTCCTTCGTGGGTACTGGGGGGGGGGGTGTGTGCTTACATAGCACTTGTGACAGGTGCTGTCACTTTAGAGTCACTAACTCATCTTAGCTCTGTAAAAGGTGCCATTATCCCCATTTCCCATATGAGAGAAATGATGAAGTGAAGATGCTTGGTACATACAGCTCCAGTCTGCTGAGGCGGGGTGGGGGTGGGGGGGGGCGACTCAGTGTGATAGAAGAAATCAAAGAATGTTACAAAGGCTGGGAGCTTCAGAGAACATCCGGATGAAAGACTACACAGAATACAATTTGAAAGGCTCATGCTTCTCAGAAAAGGACATTTTGGATGGACGTACTAAAAATAACTCCAGGGTACTCAAACACATTAAACACTTAAATGGTGATGATACTTAAAACAGGTTCACAGTCTAGNGAGATGGCTCAGCAATTTAGAGCCCGGCCTGCTCCTTCATAGGACCTGAGTTCAGTTCCCAGCACCCACATGTCGGGTGGCTCACACCCACCTGTGAGTTGAGCTCCAAGGGGATCTCTTGTCCTCTTCTAGACATTGCCAACACCTGCTCCCATGTGTACATTCTACACACATACACGCATATACATAATTCAAAATAAATCTTTAAGCTGGGAATGATGACAGTTTAATCCCAGTACTGGGGAGGCAGAGGCTGGCAGATCTCTGAGTTCAAGGCTAGCCTGGTCTACAGAACAAATTCAGGACAACCAGGGCTACACAGAGAAACCCTGTCTCAAAAAAACAAAAACAAAAACAAAAAAAATCACAAACAAACAAACAAAAAAATGTAAAATATCCACAGGTACAATGATGTAATGCCTAGAATTTGCATCAAAACAACATAGTTAGAGGGCCAATGAAATGGCTCAGCAGGTAGTGTTTGCCATCTAAGCCTGGAGACCTGAGTTCAATTCCCAGGAGCCACATGAAGGAGGAAGGAAGTAGTAGCCAGAGAGCTGTCCTCTGCCTGTCACACATGAGCTGTGGTATGCATACATATAAAATAAAAATATAGTTGGATAAATGCAAAAAGACAGTGTTGGAGGGTTGGGTATTGATGGAGGTGTGCGAAACAGGACTGGCTAGGAATGATTGTTGGGTTTGGATGATGTTTGCAAAGTAGCTACTTATGGTAGTTTGAATGTAACTGGCCCCCATAATCTCATAGGGAGTGGCACTATTAGGAGGTGTGTACTTGGTGGAGTAGGTGTGGTCTTGTTGGAGGAAGTGTGTCACTGTAGAGTCCGGCTTTGAGGTCTCATATAAGCTCAAGATACCACCCAGTATCTTAGATGACCACTTCCTGTTGCCTGCAAGTCAAGATGTAGGACATTTGGCTACTTCTCCAGCACCATGTCTGCCGGCATGCCACCATGTCGTCCATGATGATGATGGACTAAAACCTCTGAAACTGTAAGCCACCCAATTAAATGTTTGCCTTATAAGAGTTGCCCTGGTAATGGTGTCTCTTCACAGCGATAGAAACCCTAACTAAGACACTACTGTTTCTCTTTGTATATGTTTGGGACTCCCTGTAATTACTTTTTGAAAGTGCTAGGCACAGTGATACAAACCTATGGTCCAAAATATTCTGGGAGGATGTTTCAGACTAGGAATCTAAGAGTTGAGAATGAGACCCTAGTCCCTTAAGAAAAATTAAAATTTGAAAGGACAGTGAATAGACCAAAACCGTTCTTTGCACCAGCAATTCAATTCTTCCAGATGCACAATAGGTGTGTGAAAAGATCAGTAGCTAACAGTGTCTGCCCATAAGGATGAGGGGAGGCCAGGTTCTGTGATTTCTTTCTTACAACAACCTGCTTCCTAGAGTAGGGACCACATGGGGCAGAGGGGATCCTGCTTTGGAGCCTGTCAGTGTAGTGTAAAGACCGTCTCCACTAGAGTCATTGGCATCAGCTGAAAATACAGATTCCGGGATTATATACTGGCAGCAGAGGCCTGAGAGTCTGTATTTCAACAAGATCCTAGGAATGTCTATGCCCGCTGACAGTTCGTAATCACTGACTGACGTGTGACTGGAGTTGAGAGAAGGGTTGTAAGGGTGCCCAAATTGCCTTCTGTCTTCTCACTGAAGTGGGCCCAGGTCATGGCTCCCGCTGCAGATGCAGGCCTGGGAAAGGAAGGGCTTGGGCCACCCAGAGGACTGAGGATTCAGCCAGAGTTTTGGAAGCAGGACTGAGTGAGGCTCTGGTAACCCAACTAGGTTCAGGGGAAGGAAGAACAGAGCACAGGGTGCACTGTGCCTCCTCCAAGGGATGGTTGATGAGGCCTGAACTTGACTCTTGGGCCTGCCTGCTGGGGTTTTGGGAGCAGCGGTGCAATATTTCAAGGCCTGGCTAAGGCTTCTCTTGCAAGAACCAGCCCAAACTCCAAGACATAGTTACAACTTTACTTTAGTCCCACAGCAGCCTTAATTACAAAGATTTACTGCTCAGCACACCCATGGCACTCACTCATCTTATTTCTAAGTTAGGCATCATATTCCTAAATACTGTGGTTTTACGTTCCTTTGAGTCCTGTTTGTCACTCAGAAAGATACGATTTTAGGGAGATGCTAGAGTCCATTGCATTGTGGAAACTCTGTCTGCCTCCTTCGATCACTGAAGCTGGCCTCACCCTTGGTGAGGCCTCTTTCCCCTCATTAGGCTGTGGAGGGAACCATCCCTGGCTCAGGCCCTGCATTTAAAACCTTGGCTGCATTTCCAGACAGAAGAGGAAGTGGTGAGGTCTACCCAGAGCAGCTTGGCACTTAGAGGGGGCTCTGGGATCTATTATCCCCCAGCGCAGTGCTGGGGGATAGAACAAAGCAAGGAGCTGTCCAGAAACCACAGACCTGTAATCTTTCCAAAACCTGAAGACGGCCCGTGCACCCCCAAACCCTACCCGCACAGCTCCCAAATCCCTTATTCTTGTAGAGGCAGGGCGAGTCTGTTTCCCAGATCACGGCCAAAAGGGGAGGGGAAAGCCAACCTCTTCTGTTTGGTTTCCATAGATTTGACCCAGAGATTAACTGCCAAGGTCTCCATGACACACTGTATCAATCACAGGCTAAATGTCATAATGAGAGCTGGGCAGGCTGTCAAGACAGGCTTCCAGATTCCAGTTACAGCTTCATACTTAAAGATTTGGACCTGAGGAATCAAATGCCAGCTCTGAAAGCTTCTTGGCCTGTGTGAGCATCCTTCTCAGAGGAACAGAAGCCAACCTGGGCTCCTTCACAAAGGGGACAAGTGGATGACATAACAGAATGGAAGGAAGTAGTTCGATACTGAAGAACAAACAATAACTTGATTATTGGTGGTAAGTAAGAGGTGTTAGGAAATAGTGGGGACTGTGGCACACTAAAGAGCCATTGCCCTTCTGACATGGGACAGCGACCTGTCATTCCATGTAGGAATGCAATCCAGATTTTTCTGTTATTATTTAAAGATTTTATTTATTTATTTGGAGGGTGTGTCATGGTACATGTGTAGAGGTCAGAGGACAAATAGTGGAAGTTGGTTCCTTTCTTCCACCATTTGGTTCTGATGACTGAACTGAAGCTTGGCAGCAAGTATCTTTACCTACTGAGCCATCTTGCTGGTTCCTAATATATTTTAAAAAAAAAAATTTTTTTTGGGCCGGGCAATGGTGGCGCACGCCTTTAATCCCAGCACTCGGGAGGCAGAGGCAGGCAGATCTCCGTGAGTTCGAGGCCAGCCTGGGCTACCGAGTGAGTTCCAGGAAAGGCGCAAAGCTACACAGAGAAACCCTGTCTCGAAAAACCAAAAAAAAAAAAAAAAAAAAAAATGTGTGTGTGTGTGTGTGTGTGTGTGTGTGTGTGTGTGTGTGTGTGTGTGCGCGCGCGCACTGTCAGAGGAGAGCATGAGGGATCTGTTCTCTCCTTCTACCATGTGGGTCCTGGGGAATCAAACTCAGGTTGTTAGGCTTGCCAGCAAGTGCTTTTTTTACATACTAACTCATCTAGCCAGTCTGTTTTCTGATATTTTTATAAAATGCCATAGAGCCACCAGAGTTTTATAAAGTGTTTTACTTTGTTTTGCTTTTGAGACAGGACATCAATATGTAGCCCTGGTTGGCCTAGAAATCACTACGTAGACCAGGTATGCCTTGACCTTTGAGCAGTCCTCCTACCCCAACCTCCCAAGTACTGGGATTGCAGGTATGAGCCACCATAACAAGCTTAAAGTTACAGTTTTGAAATCAGATCAAAATCTTTTCTCCAGTCAGATGTGGTGGCGCAAGCCCTAAATCCCAGCACACGGGAGACAGAGGCAGGCGGATCTCAGTGAGTTTGAGGCCAGCCTGGTCTACAGAGTGAGCTCTAGGATAGCCAGGGCTACACAAAGAATCCTTGCCTGGAAAAAAAATTTTTTTTTCTCCTGCAGCAAAAGAAACCAAATGCAGGTACCCCACCCTGAAAACGATATCATGAAGCAGAGAGCCAAAGTGTTCTTAAGCAAAGGAATCTTGAGTTTCCTTTCAATGGGTAGGTAGGTGAAAAGGCTTGGGGCCAGAGACCACCAGATAGAGAGTTTGCAGGCTAGAGACATCTGTGCACCTACTGAAATTGGGGGTTCCCAATGTCAGCTTAGAGAACCCTGTAGCTATGTCAGCCCTCTCATTACCCAACCCTACAGCTATGTTTGTGGTGGTTTGGAGAAATTAAAGAAAAAAAGAGCCCAGCCCCGCATCATGGCACATGTTAATCTCAGCACGTGGGAGGCAGAGGCAGGAAGAGCTCTGTGAGTTTGAGACCAGCCTGGGCTACCGTAGCAAGTTCAAGGCCACCAAGGGGTGTAGAGTGAGACCCTGTCTTGAGGAGGAGGAGGTCGTGATGGTGGTGGGGAGGTGGTCATTGGCAAGAAGAGACCAGAAGCTTATGAAGCAATATGTACATTATGATTCTGTTTTTATACAAAGATAAACGATTGACACTGGCTGTGTGCTTGTTGTAGTGTGATGAAATTATATCTGATTTTGCTTTCTTATTAAGTAACCATATTCTCTACAGTGTCTGTGATGTAAGTGCATTACATCAGTGTATGGAGGGGAGAATCACCCCAAATCCCATGCAAGTTCTGTGTTGGAGTTGTTATGTATGTAGAAGGTGCTTGCCCTGAAACTGATGGCTGCTTTCTTGGGGACCCTAGAGCAGTCCTGTGTTATCCTACAGGTTTAGGACAGCAGTCTGGCCTACCTTCTGTCAGGTTGTTCTAGCCCCCTGTGCTTCCTGGGAAACCATGGGGATTCCAGTCTGGAGAGGCCTCACAGCTGACACAATATCTTTAGGGAAAGGAAAGCCTGGAAAGCAAGGCCAGGACCCCAGAAGAGGCTGTGCAGGGATGTGGTTCTGATGCTTCAGGGGAAAAGGGCCTCCCACCCCTGGGGAAACTCCTCCCTCCTCTGCCTGCAGATGCAGAGGGCAGTCCCTCCCATTCCCACTTTTAGTGGCAGAGCCAGGGCCCAGGACTTCCCTTCAGCCAGTCTGGGGTTATTCAGAGCCAACGTCCTCAAGGACACTCTGGGGTCATCAGTGTAGCTGGGAAGCAGCACCATTTCCTCTGTGACTTGACCTTCCAAGTTAGGCCAAAGCTTTACGTGTGTGCCTTATATCAAACACAGGACAAGACTGGCCAGGTCAGTGTGAGAGAGGATTGGGCGCACACACTGGCTAGGCTGAGCCACAGAGATCTCTCTGGCTTATAGAAGTTTTGGGGGCTCAGTGGGTAAGAAAGAGCACTTGGCTGCTCTTTCAGAGGACCTGAGTTCAATTCCCAGTAACCACATGTTGGCTCACAACCATCTGTAATGGGATCAGAGTCCTTCTGGTGTGCATGAAGACAGAGCACTCAAATACATAAAATACATGAATAAATAAATCTTTTTTAAAAAAAGGAGTTTTTGATCTAACAGAATAGTAATATGATTTTTTTTTTTAAACCTGCCCCCTGGACTGGAGAGAATTGGTTTTGTTGCAAAAACTTGAGTCTGGGGGTTAGAGAGGTGGCTCAGTGGGTAAGAGCACTGGCTGCTCTTCCAGAGGCCCTGAGTTCAGTTCCCAGCAAACACATGGGGGCTCACAACCATCTAGAGTGGGATCTGATGCTCTCTTCTGGCATAAAGTTGTATATGCAGATAGAGTACTCATATACATAAAATAAATAAATCAGAAAAAAATAAAATAAAATAAAAAAAACTTGAGTCTGAATCTCCAGGCCCCATGTACAAAGCTGAGCATGAGCCTGTCTCCCCAGTGGTGTGGGGGCAGAGACAGGAGGATTGCTGGGGCTTGCTGACTGCAGCTCCAGCTCCAGGTTCAGTAAGAGAACCCATTTCTCAAAAGACTAAGATAAAGGATGATAATGCAGGACACCCAACATGGCCTCTGGCCACGTGCACATATCTCACACACACACCCCACACGTTTATGCAATATTTGAGAAGATCTACCCTCTCTTCAGAGATACCTGTGGATATTTGTGTTCCTGGGGGAAAGTTAGTTCAAATTTAAATGTGATGTGAACCACATTGCTTCCTCAACATCACAAGTTGGGTCTGGAATGTTCTCTGAAAGGAGGGGGTGAGAACGCTGTTGCATAATGACTCTGTTAGTGGAACAATACCTACTGCTGAATGTTGAATTTGGCAGGAGTGTCCAAATATAAGTATATACATATTTTCAATTTGCCTCAAGTCTTTGTGCATTTTAAATTTACCAAAAATGAGCCCAACCAGAACATAAATTATGTGGATCTTTTTTTTTAAATTAAAACTTGGACAAGAAAACCCAGGAATTTTTGTTGTTGCTGTTGCCTATAATTTAATTCTTAATGTATCAGACGTAATCCAAACTTAACAGATTTTTTTTTCTTTTGGATTCTGGCAAGTATGTTAACAGGAGGCAATTATGTGAAATAATATAAAATCCTTTTATTAAAAAAAAACAGAGAAGTCTTCGCTTAAGCGGAAATTTAATATTACTTCTCCACTGGCGTCCATGTCATGAACTCGTATGGTTAACTCTTGAAATGGTTCACAGTGCTTTGGTGGTAATTTATGAGCTCCTAATTGATTTTCCCAATCTTGGTTTGGCAAAGGTGGACCTCCCGGAGATGTGAGGGGGCTGGAGGCCCACACTTAGCTTCCCACTCAGACAAAAGAACCAGCCCGGGTGGACATTACCCAGTGACAGAGGGGGAGATCTGTCAGGGGAGATGAGGTCCATGATGCCGATGACGCCTGACCAGGCCAGTTGTGGTTCCTGACTCCCGAGTAGCTGGGCCTTTGCCTGCTCTTGAGATGTGTGAGAATGCTGCAGGCAGTTTCCCAGGGTGACAAACTTTCAAGAATCATTTCCCATAGAGTGTCACCTCAGAACTAGCCTCTTAGGCAGAAGGGTAAAGGAGGGTTCATACTGGGGGGCGGGGCTTGTGGCTCCCACTTCGAGCCCTCTCTATTTCCTATCTGGACCACTGTTCTTCACTAGTTCTGCCTTTCAAATGCCACACTGGGAAGAAGGCTAAGGACCTTGGCAAGGCTCAGGGCCAAGGCTTTCCCATAAAACCACCACGGAAGTCCACAGAGAAATCCCAGTCCTGGCCAGACTCCGAGGAATGGGCACGAGGGTGGCTTCACTCATTGTATTCCCAGGGAATGTCTGAATTTTCGAAACCTAGATGGAGCATAAGTTCACCACATTAAAACCTGAAGGAAAATGAGAGTCAGTGAGGCTATGAAAAATGACATCAGCCAGGCGTGGTGGCTTGTGCCTTTAATCCCAGTACTCGGGAGGCAGAGGCAGGTGGATTGTTGAGTTGAAGGCCAGCCTGGTCTACAGGCTATAGCCTTGGCTGTCCTGGAACTCACTCTGTATATCAGGCTGGCCTCAAACTCACAGAGATCCACCTGCCTCTGCCTCCCAAGTGCTGGGATTAAAGGCGTGCGCCACCACTGCCCAGCAATTTTTTCTTTTAAGATATGTGTGTATGCATGTGTGTGGGCACACATGTGTTCAGGTATAGGTACATGTGCCTCTGTGTGGCAGCCCAAAGTCGACACTGGATGCCTTTGATCACTCTCAGTTTTAATTTCTGAGTCAGGGTCTCTTGCTGTACTCAGAGTTCATGGCTCCCAGCTAGTCTAGCTAGCCAGCCTGCCGTAGGGATCTCCTGTGCCCTAGTGCTGGGATTACAGGCAGCTGGGATCTGAACTCTCAACTTTCTGTTGGTGCAGCAAGAACTTTAGCCACTGCATCCTCTCCCTTCTGATGTTGGGAAGAATTGCACCACGTGCTCTCTCGGGTCTGGGAGTCTTATACACCTAGTGTCCAGTTTCCTCATGTGTAAATGGGGATAATATAATAGTTGGGGAATTAAATGAGATTATCTTAGCCCTGCCACATCAGCTTGAAAAACACTCCATGGAGCAGAGACGTGGATGAAGAAGGGAGGTGAATGATGTTCTAAACCAAGGGAAGAGAGAGTGAGTCCTGTGGCCAGGCAGAAGGTGATGGTGGGGACACTCATAGCAGAAAATACAGGCACAACTCGCCTCAGAACCCTCCTTTGGGTGGTGGGATGCATTGGATCCTGTGTGAAGTACAACTGAGGCTTTTCTGAGATAGTTCATTCCTCCTGGACTTGCCAGGAGCCTTCACCACCTCTTTACTGTGGAAATGGAAGACACAGAACCATCCAGGGTCACCAGAACAGAAATCAAACGTCATCTGCTCTGGAGCCAGGTTGAGGACAGATGCAGTTACATCCCTTAGCGCAGCCCCTGGTACTGCTCTTCCCAGGCCCACACATCCCTGGGGAGCATCCAGAACAGAGCAGCCAAGTGAGAGGCCCCTGTTGCTCCCTAAACATCCATAGCACCAGGACAAGGTAAGTATACCTTCAGGCTCTGAGGCACACTGGACTCCAGTCTCTACCACTGCCCAAGCTGTGTGACCGAGGACAAACCACCTAATTCACTGTGCCTCAGTTCCCTCATCTGAAAAGGGGGACAAAGTGGACTAGAGGAGATGTATTAGTACTTAAAAGGAAAGCTCTCAACACTGTTGTGGGGACCAGGTACATGCCTATAATCCCAGTACTGGGATTGCCATGTGTTTAGTGAGTTCCAGGTCAGCTTGGGCTACAGTGTAAGACACCATCTCTAAAACCCCAAACCAAAAACAGACAACAGCAACCAAAGGGTACTGGGCACATGGAAACCCCTCAGAGAGTTCTGTGGCTGGTGACCAGCCTTGAGGCTGCGCACACTGCTCCTTTCATCTGTGGTGGGATAGATAGTAGTTGTAGGAAGTCTACTCTAACCCAGGCCCCATTGCTCTTCCAGTTCCACTGTTACCCCAGGGCTGAAACATCCTCAGTCATGGCGTCTGAATGATGAGGGACCACTGCCACCCCTCGCTCCTTAGCCGAGATCTGCCTTTGCCCTTGAGGTGGCTTTAGAGCTGCCTGGCCTTCCCTAATTCTCTGATCTCCTCCTACTTCCCACCCCTATGCCTAGAGCACTCCCTCAGAAGGCCCTCAAGTCCCACTGCTGCTAAGTAGATGACAGAGTCCTCCAAGCTGTCCATGGGACCCATACAGTGAGAACAAGGAGGGGCCACAGGGAAATTGTCAAAGCAGCAGAAAGAACATGACCTGTGAGGGTTCCCCCAGGGGCTGGTGACCTCCTCACATATGACCCTCATGTCCCCTTCTTGGAGTATTTTGAGCTTCTTAACAGTCAGGGCCTGGTAGTCCCAACAGCTCTTAAATTTAGGCCCACCAGTGACAACTGGGGCCACAGGACAAGGGCAGTGGGATCTGAGACACAGGAGATCCCCTTCCGCCCTACCTCACATGTATGTTGTGGAAGCTGAGTGGCTCTATCTCTCCATCATCCAGGCCCCCATCTCTATTGGGGTGTTGCACCCCAACCCTGTGTTCCCCTCAAGAGTGGAAAATCTTTAAGGAGTATCTTATTTTGAGGTTGGCTTACGCTCACCAGGACACCCGAGGTTTGAGTGCTGGTTTGTAATTTATACTGACTGCCCTACTCATGATCCGAGGGAATCTGGTGCCTCTATTTCCCTTGCTCCCTGACTCTAATCAGCTAGATGGACACAGGTAGAACCTTGCTAGAATATGATATATAATACAGAGCATCCAATGCCTCAGATAAGGCCTAAGAACCTTAACCCACTCTGTTATCCCCTAGAAATAGTTGCAGAACCAGAAATTCAGATTTAGAGGTAAAGAAAGAGAAAGCAATTCAGTGGTGTCTCCAGAGAATGCTGGACTAGCAACAAGCCTTTCATATGAAAAGGATGTTCTCCACAGCTCCAGAAACTGTGGAAGTGAGGTTTCCAGTCTCCACAAGCATTTTCTCAAAGAACACTTGGCTAAACCCCAGAGGCAACAGCCTTCCCATTCAAGGACCTTACCTGAGTGCCCTGGGTGTCTGGCTGGGTTAAGAGGTACCGGTCCGTATGTGTGTGGCAGCCTTACATGAAACCTCCAGACTGGCTCAGAAGGGCCTATTTTTAGGGTCAGATCTGCTGACACTGACCTTGCAAGCTGTCCAGTCTGAGAGGAGACCTGTGGCATTTGTTTGCAAAATGATTCGCCAGTGTGACCTGAAACCCTTGACTTAAGCAGTCCAGTACCTGGAGGCCCACATGTTTGTCTATGGCCCAGCCACAGATACAGGACATGTGGCCGCCAGGGTGGCGACAGATGGGGAATTCCCCAGCTTTGTTTCCTTAGGCTGGATAAAGCCAGGTGTCTGTCGACCTGCCATGGGCTCTGTCTCAGAATGACTGGGATGGGGGGGTTTGCCTGCTGTCATGGAGCTCANAGGAGGCCTCAGGGTCCACAGCATGAAGAACTCCCCTGTAGTCTTCCCTGAGAGTTTGGAGAGCTATCTCTTGGGGAATGGATGAGATGGACACCACATCATGAAGAGTAATCAATGAACTCCTGAGAAACAGTCCCGGTGGGCAAACACTGTCGTACTATTTTCTGCAAAACTCTCACCAAGTTCCCAACTTTTCTCAGCTTCAGTGAGGACAGTGGTCACAAGCCTACCCTCTTATGTAATTATGAGCATCGAAGCAGAGAAAATATAGAAAGCACTTAGCAAGTGCCTGGCACGTGATATCATGTAGAACATTCTAGATGCTATCGGTGTTCTACCTCTTTCTTTTCTCAGCCTTCTGCTTCTATTGGTCCAGCCTCATTTTGTTCCAATATTCCTCTACCCTCATCAAGTCCCACCACGATAGCCCCCCTCCTTAACATCAAGGGCAGAGTCCCATGCAGAACCCTTCAATCTTCTAGTAGAATTAGGGCTTGCTACAGCTTCTCATAATGAATGATGTGGTTTTCTATCCTTGCTCATCCTTATCACTCATTTTGGGTGTGTGGAGAGATGGGGAGAAGGCCACCAGTCTCCTCCATCCTTCTGTTAATGAGGTCCTTGCACTGTCTTGGACAGCTTCGTTNGGTACTCNTCCTTACACCTAGCAGAGTTACCTACCGCTGCTGCAACTTATGGTGATTATTGATGCCTCAGATCCATTGCGAGCTGCTTAGTAACGCAGCTTTTATTGATTTCTTGGTAAAAAGAAGAGTTGCAAAGGAAAGAGAATCTGAAAGAACAGCAAGGTCCAAGTGTTCCCTGGAGTCAAAACAACAGGGTCTTGAACAGGCCCTTCTGTAATTACCCTGAGAAATAAGGAAGTCGGAGGTGCTGAGATTGAAAGGATCTAGATAAAAGACTTCTTTTCGAGGAGTCTTGAGGGGAAGCTCAAGGTCCTGGCCTAAGACAGGGCTGAATTGGCAAGAGAGACCTCTGAAAATGCGGGGTCAGCAGTGTGTGTGGGAGATCAAATATCTAAGCCAGGTATGATGGCATGCATCTGTAATCCCAGGAGGCAGGAGTTCAACACCAGCCTGGTCTATGTTGTGATTAAGTCAACCAGAACTACTTAGCCATCACCATGTCTCCAAACAGGAGTCCATCAAGAGCTGGCTCAGTGGTAAAGGTGCTTATCACCCTAACAGTCTTCACTTGATCCCTGGAACTCACATGGGGGAAAGAGAAAACAGACTCCTGCAAGGTGTCCTCTGATCTACAGGCATGTGTGCACAGGCCTGCACACAGAGTAAATAAATAAATGTAAAACAAGCAATGAATCCATCTGCCAATCAATATCTAAAGACATTTAAGGTAGCTAGATGATATATAGATGGATTGAAGATAGATCAATGAAAAGAAATATTTCTTACCATCTAAGACGGTAGATGTAGTAAAGTTAAATAAAGCCAAGAGAAGGATGTGAGGGAGGTTACAATCGGAATATGAAAGGCTCCCACAGGCTGGTAGAACTGTTTTGAGAGACTGTGGAATCTTAAGACGTAAGGCCTAGCCAGACACGGTGGTGCACACTAATCCCAGCACTCGGGAGGCAGAGGCAGGCGGATCTCTATGAGTTCAAGGCCAGCCTGGTCTACAGAGCGAGTTCCAGGACAGCCAGGGCTACACAGAGAAGCCCTGTCTCAACAAACAAACAAACAAACAAACAAACAAACAAACAAACAAACAAGAGATAGGGCCTAGCTGGAGAAAGTGGGTCACTGGGCAGGGAGTGGTAGGTTGTGGTGGTGTCCTAGGGGGATATCCATATCTATCTCATGATGGAGCACTCTGTTTCCCATCTACCACAGAGCTGCCAGCAGCCATGCCTTCCTCACCTTGATGGACCATATCCCCTCCAACTGTGAGCCTCAATATAAAGATGCTTCTTCTCAGGAATTTGGTTGCAGTGATGAGAAAAGCAGCTATACAGAGGGACTGTTGATTCTCACCTCCACTAGACAGACCCTAAGTGATGAGCTGAGAAATGATTCTCACCTCCACTAGATAGACCATAAGCAATAACCTAGAGAAATGGTGGGCCTCTCCACTTTCTCTTAGTCCTTCATACATTAAACTATGCTCTGGCCAGGCATAATGGCACACACCTTTAATCCCAGCACTTGAGAGGCAGAGGCAGATGATCTCTGTGAGTTCAAAGCCAGCCTGGTCTATAGAGTGAGAATAAAGACAGCCAGAAATACATGGAGAGACCTGTCTCAATAACACACACACACACACACACACACACACACACACACACACACACACACACACACCCAATGCCAAACACCATGCTCTGAGTAGAATAGCAGGATGGGGAAGGGTGGGTGAAAACCCCCATCATTTTCCATTGAGAACTCCAGGAATCCCTGGGAAGACTATTATAAATTACAGGGAACACCCAGGCTGTCTTTTAGAAGCTGAAAAGGCTAGTCTGTGACGTGCAACACCATTCTCTGTACAACTCTGATGGCAGAACTGGAGCCGTGGGGGGACACCCCCATACCTCCTCACGTAGGTGAGGCAAACACCAGGTTGTCAGGGTGGGAGTGAGCTAGGCAACCCATCAGCCCAACTCAGAGGTGTCCAGCTAATCCCAGCCCCTAGTGGATTCCCCTGGGATGTGCACACAGCTGGCTTCTGTAGCTTCTTGCGGACTGTAACAGCTGTGGTCCTTTGATGGGTAGCAGCTCCTTCCGACCCAGGTGGTCTTCCTTGGCAAATTCTTTTCCCTCAGGACCCCCTTTTTACTGATTTTCTTTCTCCAGTTTCAGAGATGGTAGATGCTGTCCTTTCCCAGTTCTCTGGGTTGAAATCTCATGTTGGCTCAAACGTATGAGGGGGCAGAATAATGTTCCACCTCCAGCAATGTCTACTTCCTGATCCCTGAGACCTGTGAGGAGTACATTATAACGTGGCAGAAGAATTAAGGGTCCAGGAATTAAGACCACTCGTATCTGACCTTCAAGTAGGCTGGTTAGCCTCATCATCCAGGTGTGCCCACCGTACTCTAAAGTTTCTTAAAGTAGGAGACGGGGGAAGTGGAAAGAGTGATGTGATGTGAAAACGGTGGCCCCACCTGCTGTGGCTTTGAAGCCTGGAAGGGTCCCATGCTGGAAGGTAGCTCCTGGAAGCCAAGTAGGACCAGGAAGTGGATTCTTCCCTAGAACCTCTGAGAAGGAAGCAGCCTCCTGCTGACATCTTGCTTTTCCTGTCGGTGTGTATATGGTCAACTCTAGCTGCTGTAACAAAACTCACAACCTGGAAGGCCTAAACAACAGAAATTGACTTCTCACACAGTGGAGCCTGGAAAGTCCACTGTTGGAAGCAAAATATCTCTGGGCCCAGCTGAATGTGCTCCCACTCCTCCTGTATGCTGAGTTCCGTGATGCTATTCAGGTTGTTCCGTTTGAGTGCTGAGAGGACGAATGCTTTGCAGCTGTGGCTTTCCGGAACATGCTGACCTTTCCTTGACCCCAGGTGCTGAGGCACGTGGCAGGGCCATTCTCAGAGGGTATATAAGGCAGAAGGGAATGATGAAAGACGTTCGGCTCGTTCGGCTGCTTCTAGTCCTAGTTCCAGTAAGAGATGTTCGGTGAATAAAGGTCCTAGATGCTTGCAATCTGACAGTGTGTGCTGCGTTCAATCCCGACTCCCTCCGCCAGATCTAGACTACAGCTGTGCGGGCCGCGGCAGTCCACGACCAAGCTTTCGACAGGGCTCATGTGTAGTCTTCCTGTCTTCCTGGCCTGTGGATGGCCACCTTGCTGGGTTCTCGGTATAAAAGGACAACGGACGAGCAGGCGCTTGCAGGGTCTCATCTCTTCTTAAGGCTACTAATCTTATCAGATAGGACACCATCCTTTTTATGTCATTTACCTTCCGTTGTCTACTAACGCCCTTATATCCAAATGTGATCACACTTAGGAATGAATTTTGCTGGGTTTGGCGATTTATACTTTTAATCTTAGCACTTTGGAGACTGAGGTAGTGGAGATGAGGAGTTTGAGGCTAGGCTGGGCTACAGATTGAGACCTGGTTTCAGAAAGGATACAGTCTGAGCCCGGC
>LZPO01097120.1:109995-154408 GCA_001675575.1 Neotoma lepida
AACCAGAAAGGATACAGCACCCAGTGAGACCCATGCCGTTCTTCTGGCCTACAGAACTGTGAAATGATAAACAAACCTTGTTATAAACCAGTGACTTTGTGCTTATTGCTCATAACAACAGTAAGAAGCTAGTCCATGAGGTTTGGTATCCCAGTCCCAAACTTTTCTAGTCTCAAAAGATCCAGTCTTTTAGGACCCTCTGGACACCTGAATGTGTGTGGAGACTGAGTGCAGCCAAGGTTGGGACAGAGGTTTCCCTGCCACAGAGCCCAGAGTTCAGCAGCTGGAAGACTTCTCTCCTAGAAGTCTCCCCTGCCTTCCATATCACTGGGAGAGAGCAAAACACTAAATTTGTGTTCTATAGGCTGCCCAGAGGCCTCCGTGTTTTAGCTATAAAGAAGTCAGGGTAGGATATTTGGCCCAACTCTTGGGTGAGTTCCACTGTGGTCTTCAGCCCCTTCCCCCTGCTGGTCCTGTTCCTACATCTTCACATCCCTTCTTACCACCATCTTCTGTTACTTTTCCCAAGTATCACTCTCCCAAGGCCATGGGTGGGACAGAGGGGACCGCAGCACAGAGCAGGGAACAGCTCTGCACTTGATGCCTGACTTATCCATTCTTTGAACATTCTTGCCTAAGCCCCATGCCCAGAGAACTTTTCTCTCTTGAGACTTGTGTCCCTGTACCCATCAATATCTCAAGACTTGTCACAGTATGTACTGTAGACACAGCTTCCCTTTTTCCCTATCTGGGTTTTCTCACCTCTCTTTGTCATGCATGCCATTTTCCTAGTAACCTATCCAACAGGGAAGATTTTTTTTTAACTTTCCCCAGTAGGGCTGCCTATAGAATCCAGAAACAGAAGGTCTTATTCTAAGTTTATGTTTTTGAGAGGGTCCCCATAACACACAAACACACACCCACACACAAACACAGCTATAGGGGCAGGGAGAGATGTTTACAGGTCTTTTAGAATAACTAAAAATAAATGAAAAAGAGCCACAACATTGAATGGTAAGAATTTCAGGAGATCTGGTCTTGGTCATAGGGATGGGTACACAGCACTACACATTGTCAATAAAGTTCTATCAAGAAGGGTGCATTTTGATGCCTGTCGGTGTATAAGCCACTGGGACTTGTAGATGCTTTTGGTTGCTTGGGATCCAGCTGTCAGCCCTGGCCAAGTATGACCTGTAACTCTATCTAGCTTTGTGACGCACATCTTCCAGGCCAGGGGAACTTTTTCTCTTCTCTTGTTCTGTGTCCTTAGAACAAAAGGAGGACAAAGTCTGAATTCTGGGAAGGTGGGTAGGCTGTCTTGCCACTGACTTTGGAGACAGACACCGCTTTGGAGTGTGGGAAGGATTTGAGCTGTGGAGGTACCTCAGTGAAACACAACTGATTCTCCCTGTCAATTCTGGGTACCAAGATGGTATGCAGAACCTGACAGTGCTGTTTTATTAACTCTGCCTAATAGTTGTGGAATGCCCTAGAATGAGCATGGAACTCTAACAAATAATATTATATATATATGCATATGTATACATGCATATATATATGTTTGGTTTTTGAGATAAAACTTCATGATATAGCCCAGCCTAGCCTCGAACTTCTCACCTTCTTGCCTCAGCCTCCCAAATGCTGCTGTTACTTGCATGCACTACAATGCCTGGCCTCATAATAGTCTTTTTTTTGGTGTGGTTTTATTTATTTTACTTTTTTGTGTATATGTGTGTTTCTCTCTGTGTATATGCCACATGTGTGTGGATGTCTGCAGTGGTCAGAAGAGGGTGTCAGATGCCTGGAGCTGGAGTTACAGGTGGCTGTGAGCTGCCAGGTACTGGTGCTGGGAATTGAACTCAGGTCCTCCAGAATGCACTAAGTGCATTTAACCACTGAGCCATCTGTCCACCACCACTCATTTTGTGACAGAGTTTTGCTATATACCCCAGAGTAGCCTTAACTCTCAATCATCCTACCCTGTCTCCCAGGTGTGGGATTATAGGCGTGCATCAGGACACCCAGCCTCATTTTTTTAAATGAATGTGTGTGCAAACAGTTGTGTGCATATTTATGGGTATTAGTGCACATGTGTGCACGTGTGTATGGAGGACAGAGGCCAGCCTCCAGTGCCATCCTCAGGAACACCATGTTTCATTTGCAACAGGGTTTTTCATTGGCACGGAGCCCAGGGAATCTTCCTGTCTCCACCTCCTCAGGACTGTGATTACACATGCGTGGCGCTATACCTGGCATTTTTGTGTGGATTCTGGGCATGAAACTCAGGTCCTTATTATTTTGAAATTTGCACTTTATTGACTGGGCCATCTCTCCTGGCCCCTCCTCATATTCTTTAATACATGCATCAGTGAGTCTAGGTGTAATAAATGTAACCTGTAGTGACCTTTCTTTACATTGGCTACCAGACTTGTAAACCATTTATTTATTTGGTTGGTTGGTTTGGTTTGGGGATTTTTGTTGTTTTGTTTTTGAGACAAGTTCTCTCTATTTAGCCCCAACTGTCCTGACTCTGCTTCCCAAGTACTGGGATTAAAGGCATGCGCCACCACGCCCTGTTAAATCATTCAATTTTTATGACAATATTTTATGCATTAACATTTTCAAAAACATGAATTAAGATTTTCAGGNTCATTTAAGTCATTTTGGTCAACTGTACTATCCAATGGTTATTCCATTTTGTTCATGGAAACCATTTTAGAAGAAAAAGTTCTCTTGAGGACCAATGAGAGGGAGGGCTCAGTGAGTAAAGGGTGCTCACCGCAAGTGCTAGCCTGGCAACCTGTGTTTGATCCCCAGAACCCAACCCACGTAAAGGTGGAAAGAGAGAACAAATTACACAGAGTTGTCCTCTGACTTCCTCATGTACATCTGGCACTCATGCCCCCCCCCACATCATGCACACACACAATAATAAAATAAGTGTAAGATTTGCAAAAGAACCCCTTTGAAAATATATAGCGAGCCAGGTGTGCTGGCACACGCCTCTAATCTCAACACTCAGGAGGCAGAGTTGGGCACATCTCTGAGTTCCAGGCCAGCCTCGTCTACCGTGGGAGTTCCAGAACAGGGCTATACAAAGAAACCCTGTCTCAAAAAAACCAAAAAGAAAAGAAGAAAGAAGAGGAAATACACGGTGAAATAACCTTGCTTCTTTATTGTTTCTACTCATTTGTATTTTGATAAAGATGTGTTCATGTGTTTTGCACTTGGAATTCAATGGATCATTTTACCTCAGATCCCTCAGAGTAGCACTGTCCAAGAGAAACAGAACGCAAGCCATGCTTTTCATTTTTCAATTTTTAGGAGCCGCATTAAAAAAATTAGTAAAAACAAACAGGTGAAATTAATTTGGATATTTTGTTCAACAGAATATATCCCAGATATTATCATTTCAACATGTAATCAGAATGAAAATTTATTAGAGCAATTATTTGGCACCACTGGGTTTTGGTTTTTTTTTTTTTTCCGTAGAAAGCCTTTGAAGTATATTTTAAACATCTGAGTATTACAGCCTGTCTCAATTTAGAACAGTTATGTTTCAGGAGCTCAATAGCCCCACAGGGCTCGTCTAGAGTCATGAGAATAGAACACAACAGCATAGTGACAGGAACCTAGGCTTGGGGCTTCCATTTGTCCGTCTGCCCAAGCCCAAGCCCCCCCCCTTCATCCCTCTCCCCAAGGAAGATACTTCTCATGTAATATCAGTCCTTCCCTTCTCCCGGAGTCCCGTTGATCCCAGTTCCTAAAGCCCACTGTGTGCATGCCTCTGGAGGTTTCTGTGGCCTGCCTGGGAGTTGGCTGGCGGCTGGCCAGCCCTCATCTGCTGTAGAACTGTCACTCTTGACTTTGATGGGTGAGCTATGTGAGGACATGTGTTTGGAGAGAAGGCCTAAGGACCGGGGATGTTTCTCTGAAATCGATACCACTGTTTATCACCCTGGCTGTCAAAACACTGGGAATGCCTGCTGTGAGCTTTCTGTTGAGGGGCACTCGAGCCCTTGGGGTCCAGGTCCTGGGCTATACACAGGGGCCTTTTTAAACTACCTCCATCTGTCAAAGGACCAATGCCTTTTGAGCCCCTCTCCAGCCTGTCAGTGATCGCAAGCCAATCGGTCAATTGTGTGTCCATTAGCACCTCTGTCTTCAAGCCAAGGCTTGTTTATTTTACAGCTAGACGGCTGTTCCTTTTCACAGCCTGTTAGTGTACTACAGTGACACTGATGAAGCTTGACAGGGGAGCTTGCTTGTGTGGCACAGACTGAAGAGCACAGGAGTAAAGGGCATGTGCTCTCCAAACACACAAAAAAATGTGTTCAATTCCTGCCTCTGCCACTTAGCTCTAAGCTGGTCCCAGTGTCCTAACTTCAAGCTATCCCCTAGTCTGTAGTTGGAAATAATAATGGGAGGCACTTGTTGTGGATTAAATAACGTAATTCCTTCAGAGCTCTTGGCTTGACTATGTACCAACCACTGCTATTCTATCTCCGCTTAACTAGATTCTAATTAATTGCTTTAGCTCATTGGAATCTCTGTTGAAAATTAACAGTCCATTGGGTCTGGACTCCACCTGGGGATGCAACTGATATTCCCACACATGAGGTCCCAGCCTGTGTCCAGTCCCTGCTCCAGCATGCAGTAAGACAGGATGTCAGGGTCTGTCTCAGGTGAATTCACTGTCCAGTGAAGAAATGGCTCCTCTATGAGTGAGGGCTGCCCAGAAGAGCCAGGAGACTCAAAGGAAAAGTTTTGGAAGAGGCCAACTTTGACACCAAGAGAAGACTAAATGAAACTGTCATATAATACGCTGATTGCCCTTGAGCCCTGTAGGACAAAGCAAACACTTGTCACACAGACAGTGGTACTATTCCAAGCTGCCATGGATATTTTGGTTCTGGGATAAGAATTAGCCAGCCCATAATAGTTGAGTTGTGCCCAGGACCTTGAATCAATCCGAGTCAAATCTCAGGGGCTTTGGCCTGGAAATGCAGCCCAGCTACCAAGCCTTTACCTGGCATGTCATAAGGCCTGAGTTCTATCTGCAACCCCACATAGACAGAAAAACAAATTTAAATATTTGCCTGGGAAGGGGGAAAGGATGGCCTAAGGCTAATTGTTAGGAAGGAATGGATATCCATACACTATGCAATGAATCTTGTCTTGCTCAGAAACCAATTAAGAAGCAGAATTCATCAGGGAAGGATAAACTGAGTCAATAAGTAGAATGCACAGGGCGGACAGTCTTACAAGGACAAACAGGCTGCTGAAATGCCTAGGAGACAGCAACTGTGCAAAGTCCCAGAAAACGAAGACAGCCTCTCAGGGATGGCAGAGCAAAAAGATGGAAGGAACCTGGGCCCCTGATTGAGCTCCTGGAGCCTTGTCTCCTCACCTATCTGGACTTGCCCATCTACTTCTGTTCTATGACATGAAAGAGAAATCAGCAAGTGCTTAGACTGTATTCTTGAATTCCTGTGGCAGTGGCCTCCCATACCATAATGTATTCACAGGCCAACTCAGCTGATGGAAAGAGCAGTTGATGGGCAAAGTGATAGCAGGTGAGGGCTGTAACTCATAGGGCTCTGTAGGCCATGGGAAAGAGTTGAAATTTTATTCTAGGGAGGATGGTTGCATGATCTGAATTGCATTTTATGCTCGTTTGTTTGAGACAAGGTCTCACTGTGTAGCCCTGGCTGGTCTGGAGCTCACCACGTGGACCAGCCTGGCCTCTGAGATCCACCTGCCTTGCATCGTGAGTATACCACCACACCCAGCTGATCTGCATCCGCAAAAGAATGGCTTTGTGGGTGGAGAGTGGAATATAGCAAAATTGAAGCCAGGACCTAAGAGACCAGTGAGGAGGATGTTGTAAATGTCCAGGTAAGAGGCGCTGGTCATCTTCGTCAAGGGTTATAGCAGCAAGGGTCAGATGGGACAAATGGGTCAGATGCTAGACTTGATTCTGATGGTAGTTTATAAAGGATTGCTTGATTAATTTGACTTTGCAGGATTCTTGAATAAGTGAAAAATACAAAGTACTTCCAGGCCCAAGGGTATCACTATTACGTGCTAAAGGCTCCCTGATTCTGATGGTGTGTCTAATCTGCCATAAAATGCCTGCGAATTGCATTAAGGAAACAGCTCACTACTTTGGTGGCTTTTAACATGTTCTCAAACTGTCCCTGAGGCTAGTCTCAGGAGGGAGGGGAGTCAGCAAGCCTGGCCTAGGACCTGGAGAGTCCCTCACTGTTGCTACCCTGTGCTCTGCCTGTCCCTGCACAGCAAGTAATGACTGAGTGCCTCATACAAGTTACAAAATACTGTTGAATGGAGAGAGTATGACAGAAAGATCTATTGGGTCACTGTCCACATGTTCTGCACAAAAAAGCTAGTCATTGATTTTTATTTCTTAGCCTTTCTCAAAGGCCCTGCATCACCCTACTGGAATTGAGGACCCTCAGTTACTAAGTGGTAACACGGCAGTCCCTTCTTGGTTAAAAGATTAAGCTCCCAGAATCTCCTGTTCTTGCCCAGGATAGATGTTGGTATACCTCAGTGCTGATTGCAGTTGGTCAGGTGGGGAGGCACCTTGCTGCTGTGGGCCCTTGAGCCTGGATGCTGCTCACCTGTGTTGGCTGCAGAATTGCCTCCTCCAGAAACCTCAACAGGTAAAGAACAAAGCCTCCCGCCACCCTCTCCCCAGCATATATCTGGGCACTTCCACCTCTGTCTGGAACAGTGTCTTAGTGGGCGCTACCCATGAGCCTCTCTGCTGACTGGCCTCTCCCCTAGTCCAGCAGAGTATGGACTCACTATGAGTCCAGTCTCACTATGTATTCCTTCTTCAACCATTGACCGTTAAAGTTTAGAACTAAAATGTCTACCAATGGCCCATTGTTGAAATCTTGGTCTCCTGCCTGTGGTACTGTTGGCAGGCACAGCCTGTGGTACTGTTGGCAGGCACAGCCTGTGGTACTGTTGGTAGGCAGTAGAAACTTTAAGAAGTGGGAGGAAGTTAGGTTCTTGAGAGGATTTCTTTGGAAGAAACAATGGCACCCTCATCCCTTCCTTCCTTTCTTCCAGGCTGCCGTGAGGTGAACAGCTAGCTCCTTGGCTCCCAGCTGCCAGCAGGATGTGCTACCCTGACCCAGGCTCCAAAGCAACATGCCAGCTGACTATGGAAATGTCCAGCTCTGTGAGCCACCGTAAGCCTTTCCTTTTTCGAAGTTGACTGTCTCAGGCGTTTGTTCCGGTGGTGCGAGGTTGAGCAGCACACCCATTTCCTCTTCCTCTCTGGCCAGCTCAGTCTCTTGGTTGTCCTCTACTGAATTTATTCCTTTTCTCTGGGACCATAATGACAAAACAACTTCCAGGTAGGAGTGACCACTTGATAAATACAGAGGTTCGTGTGGTTGGGGGGGATGGGGGCAGGATGGGCCTGGCGGGGGCGGGGGGAGCAGTCCTCATGTAGCTCAGGCTGGCCTTGAATTCCTAATATTCCTGTGTTGAGATTACAGGCATATGCCATGACACCTGGATGGAAAGGACAATTTTCACATAACTATGTTCCATGCGATATTTGGGGCAAATTTATGTTTTAAAATATTTGTTTCTGAAGTTGAAATGTAACTGAATGTCCTATATTTTATTTCCAGTAGTACCCTCAAGAAATGTACTTGTGGGGAAAGTGAATGGAAAAAAAACCACTTAGTAATTTCTAAATATTGTGCTGAATACAGGGCCTCCGGGTTCTTGGCTGGAGAGATTTGGGCTTCAGAGTAAAGAAGCCTTCCTACACTGCTTTCTGGTGGGCATTGATCCCGGTCCTCAAGGAGCCCATGGTGTGTGAAGGGACAGGGTGGCAGGGAAGGGGGGATGCAGAAGGAATTGACTTTGTCCTTCTGCCCTAATTGCACCAAGAAGGCTCTCACAGGGTGTGGGGAACCTCATCCTGCCAGCAAGCAATAGCTTACCCAGGGCTTTTATGAGAATTTTTTTTAAAAATTTATTTATTATGTATACAGAAGAGGGCGCCAGATCTCATTACAGATGGTTGTGAGCCACCCTGTGGTTGAGGGGAATTGAACTCAGGACCTCTGGAAGAACAGTCAGTGCTCTTAACCTCTGAGCCATCTCTCCAGCCCTTATGAGGATTTTTTTATTGAGCTGTAATTGAAAAGGGAGGAGAAAAACCTCTTAGACAGTCTAGATTTTACTCATAAATCTGCTTCAGGAGTGTGTGTGTGTGTGTGTGTGTGTGTGTGTATGTTTGTGTGTGTCTGTCTGTCTGTGTCTGTGTTTGTGTTTGTGTGTCTGTGTGTGAATACTCCTATACTACTGCCAGACTATACCAAAGTTAAGGGAAACATTAAGAGATTTTTGTAAAGGATATTGACTCTTCTCTAAATTAAAGACCAGAATTGGGTTCAGCCAGATAGATCTGTAGTGACTATAAAACCCTTTCCATTAAACCAAATATCCCCTTGCCTATGGAGAACTGGGGATTTTCAGAGCAGGCCTGCACTAGACATTACAGACTAGGATCCTAATGTTAGTCTATAACCCTATTTAAGAAAACTCTAAGAGTATAGTCAGCTTTGTATGTAAAACTCTTTGGCAACCGTTATAAATCATAGAAAAATAATTAAAAGAATATGAAAATAAATCCATAGTGCTGGAGAGATGGTTCAGCAGTTAAGAGTACACGCTGTGCTCCCAGAGGGTGGGAGATCTGTCCCCAGCACCCTCGGCTCACAAACTCCAGCTCCAGGGCATTGATGGCCACTTTATGTCTATTTGGGCACCATAAACATGTTCATAGACCCACAGACAGACACACAAATACACATAATTTAAAATAAAAATAATTGAGGCTGGAGGGCTAGCTCAGCAGTTGAGAACACTGGCTGCTCTCCCAGAGAACTGGGGTTCAATTCCCAGTACCCATGTGATGGCTCACAATAGTTTGTAACTCCAGTCCCAGGAAGTCTGACTCAGTCTTCTGGCCTCTGTGAGCACCAAGCATGCATGTGGTGCACAGACAGACATGCAGGCAAAACATCCATACACATAATTTAAAAATAATAATAAAATCTTTATTTTTAATTAAAAATTTTAAGTCCAGCATTGTAGCACACACCTGTAATCCCAGCACTTCAGTGGCAGATGCAGGCAGATCTCTAAGTTCAAGGCCAGCCAGGTCTACAGAGTGAGTTCCAGGATAGCCAGAGCTATACCAAGAAACCCTGTCTCGAAAAACAAAAAACAAAAACAAAAAAATTTTTTTTAATTTCTTAAGATGAAATCCAGGCAGTAGCTTTTCAGGAACAGGCTAACCTTGATCACCCTGTTGTGCCCCAGTTTGCCCCTGAGACGTGACAGGAAAAGGCTGAGTTCTGTGTCACCAGTCCTCCTATCCCCACTCAGGGAAGATAGACATGCAGATATTTCTTCCAGCCCTGATTGTCTCAGAAAGAAGGGAAGAAACCCAAGCTTTTATTCAACACCTACTGTGTGTTAGACTCTGGGCTAATTTTTTTTTAATGGATACAGTGCTCTGTTGGCATGTTTGCCTGCCCACCAGAAGAGGACACCAGATCTCAGATGGTTGTGAGACACCATGTGGGTGCTGGGAATTGAACTCAGGACCTCTGGAAGATCAGTCAGTGCTCTTAACCTCTGAGNTATCTTTCCAGCCCCATCAGCTACTTTTTTATTTTTATTTATTTAATTTTTTTGGTTTGTTTTATGTTTTGTTTTGCTTTTTTTGTTTTAAAGATTTATATATTTAATGTATACAGTACTCTATCTGTATGTATGCTTTTATGCCAGAAGAGGGCATCAGATCCCACTATAGATGGTTGTGACCCACCCTGTGGTTGCTGGGAATTGAACTCAGGACCTCTGGAAAGGCAGCCAGTGCTCCTAACCCCTGAGCCATCTCTCCAGCTCCTTGTTCTGTTTCTTGAGACAGGATCTCACTATGTATTCCTGGCTGGCCTCGAACTCACAGAGATCCACCTGCCTTGGACTCCTGAGTGCTGGGACTAAAGGTGTGCCACCACACCTGACCCTTGGACCTGCTTGTTTATTATCACATTCATAGCTGACCTACAGTGTGATTAATGCTATTCAAACCCTTGAGGAACTCAAGGTTCATCGGAGTTTGTATCTGCTGTTTTCTGCAGCTGGTTGGAAGTTGACATTGGAATAGAAACCTCGGTGCTTGTGTGTCCAGGCTCCCGCAGCTCCATTTCAGCCTGCTGTGGTTTGAGTGAGAAGTGTCTCCCCATATTGGTAACTTTTCTGTTACTGTGAATAAACACTGTGACCAAGGCAACTTATAGAGAAAAGAGTTTATTTGGGCTTACAGTTCCAAAGGGCTGAGAGCCCATCATGGCGGAGAAGCATGGCAGCAGGCCAACCAGAAGCTGAAAGATCACATCCTCAATTCAGAGTGAACTGGAAGTAGTGAAGGATTTTCACTCTAGACTTCCCAAACAGCACCGACTGGGGACCAAGTGTTCAATACCAGACCCTAGGGGGACATTTCTTATGCAGATCTCTGTAACCCATTTGAATGCTTGGTGGTACTGTCTGGGAAGGCTGTGGAACCTTTAGGAGGCGGAGCCTTCTAGAGGACATACACCATTGGGGAAGGGCCTTGAGGTTTAAGGCCTGTCCCTACTCCCTGTTCTTCCTCCCTCTCTGCTTCCTGTGTGTGGATGAAAATGTTATCAGTCTGCCTTCTGACTCCTAGGCAGGCCTCATGATCCTACTGCTGTGCTTTCCTACCATGATGGACTGTTTCCCCTCTGGCTCTGTAAGCCAAAATCCAGCCTGCCTTCCTTAATCTGCTTTTGTCAGGGTATTTTATCACAGCAATGTAAACATGACTATTACATCACCCCAGGCGGCAGCTTAGCTCAGGTGTAGAGATGGTGGTCACGTGGATGGTCAGGTGGGCATCTGGGTGGTCAGGAATATAATAAACATCTTTGTCCAGAAACATTGGTGCTTCTCTAAAGGAACAGAACTGGACCAAGACTAAGACAGGGTTCAGGTGCACACCTACAATTAAAGCACTTGGGAGGTGGAGGCAAGAGGATCAAGAGTTCAAGGTTAGCCAGGCAGTAGTGGCGCACGCCTTTAATCCCAGCTTGAGAGGCAGAGGCAGGAGGATCTCTGAGTTCGAGGCCATCCTGGTCTACAGAGAGAGTTCCAGGACAGCAACGGCCACACAGCGAAACCTTGTCTTGAAAAACCAAACCAAAGCAACAAAAGAAAAGTGTTCAAGGCTATCCTCAGCTACATAGCAAGTTCAACGCCAGCTTCATCTATTTGAGATGCTACCTCAAATGCTGCCTCAAAAACCCAAATCCAGACCAGAGAGATGGCTCAAGAGGTGAAGATACTTACGGCTAAGCCTCAGCCTGAGTTCAATCCCTGGGACCCACATGATGGAAGGAGAGAAGCCACTCTCACAAGTTATCCTGTGACCTGCACACATGTACTATGGCATGCACATATACACACACACAAACAAATAACAAAAGATAAATGAAACAACAGCAAAACCAAAAATAAGAGAGGAACTGGGCATAGTGGTTCATGCCTGTAATTCTACTACTCACAGGTTCTTAAGAGTCTGAGTAAAGATGTTGAGTTTAAGGGCAGCCTGGGCTACATAATAAGATCTTATAAAAAGGGAAAAAAAGGAGGGCTTGGCTCCAATTTGAATGTGCTGACCAATCATCTCTCAAAGGCCCTTAGTCAGCCTTGTCAGACACTGTCTGCAATCTAACTGAAGTCTGTAAATGGATGAGGTGTGTTCAGATGACCTCAAAGATGCATTTGGAGAATGTCTTTGGAAACTCCAATGTTATAGCTGAGGATATAGCTCTCAGTTGATAGTTCTTGCCTGAAGCCCTGGATGTGATCTCCAGAACCCTGTCAATCTGTCATGGTCTTGCATATCTGTAATCCCAGCCGTTGGGAGGTAGAGGCAGGAAGATCAGAAGTTCAAGGTCATCCTGAACTATATGAATGAGGTCAAGGCCAGCCTGGGGTACATGAGATCCTGTTTCAAAATACGTCACCAAAAATAAGCCAAAAAAGAAAGCCAAGGTTGTTATGGGAGATGGGACTGTCTCCTGGGAAGCTTCTCTGACTTAAGTGTCCTTGGGTACAGACTGCAGCATTGCCCGGGCTCTGGCCGGCCGAATGGGGACTTAACTCTTCTGTGCTTTGCCTCTGATGGTGCTGGTGTCACCAGCTGTTCCTTCTTGCTTCTCCACTCCTGACTCCTGCTGCCTCATGGCTCCTGCTTCCCACATCTCTCCATGTACCCTTCTACGTCCTATGACCTTTGACTCTGGTTCATTCACACAACCCCCTACCCAGAAAGTCACATCAGGCTGGCATTCCCCATTCAGCAAAGAGCCCCTGTAAGAAGATGTTTCTTATATTAGAGTGCCTCAAAACTCTCTGGGCAACTTGTGGATCAGATACAGTAATTAAGACCAAAGATGACAAGAAGTAACAAAGACTTCAAATAGTATCAACAAGAGAGGGAGTTCTGGGGCTGAAGAGATGGTTCAGTGATTAAGAGTGGTTGCTGGTCTTGCAGAGGACCCAAGATTGGTTCCCAGCTACCACGTGACCTCTAACAAGCCTGTAACTCCAGTTCCAGAGGATCCAATGCCCTCTCCTGGCATCTGCAGGTACTGCACAAATGTTTTGGCCAGTGCGAAACACACACAGGAGTGAATGTGGGGGAGAGGGGAGGTGGGGGGTACTAAGAGGAGTGGAGGGAGGGGAAACCAGTCGGGATATAATGTATGAGAGAAGAATAAAAAAAAGATGTTTCTTTCTCTTTTCATGTAAAGAAAATGTGGAGGCAGAGGCTGTCCAGGATGGAAATGGAGCCCCACAATCCTACTAACACTTCAAATAGCACCAGGGAGGTGGGAAGTGGGAACCAAACATTTTCGTGGTGTGTGTGTGTGTGGGTGTGTGAGAGAGAGAGAGAGAGGAGAGAGAGAGAGAGAGAGAAGTCAGTGTCAGGACCTTTCTCTATGGCTCTCTTTCAAGGTCTCTCACTGAACCTGGAGCTCACTGTCTTAGGTAGGCGAGGTAGCCAAAGAGTTCCCAGGGCCTGGCTGTCTCTGACGCTCCCATGCTGTGGTTACAGATGTGGTCCTCATCCCCGGCTTTTATGTGGGCGCTAGGGATATCAACACTAGTTCTCATGTCTTTGCAACAAGTACTTTATCTACTGAGTCATCTCCCCACCCCATACCATTCTTGGTTTTTCTTTTGAGATAGGATCCCACTATGTGTGCCTGCCTGGCTGGCCTGGAACTCACTATATAGACCAGGCTGGTCTTAAAAATCACAGAGATCTGCCTACCTCTGCCTTCAAGTACTAGGGTTAAAGGTGTGCACAGCCATGCCTGGCTAACACACCATTTCCTTTGAAAGAGACTTCTCAGGAGTTCTATGCAATAATTCCACTCATCTTATTGGCTGTGGTGTAGTCACAATGGTTATACTCACCTGACACACTTTAGTCAGCTTCCTTTTCCTTTCCCAGGCCAGCCTGTTTCCTTGGGGAATTGGGAAATGATTGCCTTCTCTGCCACCTGGGTCCTTATGACTTCCCTACCTTTTCCCACTGCAGCCCCAGATTCTGAACTCTGTCTACAGAGTCCCAAGAATGTGCTCTGCTGAAACCTGAGTTCCCGACCAAAGAGAAGGCTCTGTCCCAGCCTCTAGGCACCCCAGCCTAGGCAGCAGGGGCAGGCTGCCCACATGCACAGGCCAGGATGGCTGAGACTGGCCTCTGGAGCCACTATTTTGGGTGTTGCTGACAGTGTACGAGCAAGAAATAGCAACAAGGGTTGAGTTGTCTGTCAGCAGAAGAACCTCTGGGCATTGGGGGTAAGTAGGTTGGACTGCTCCCTAGGACAGGGTCTGATCTGGATAATTTCAGGCCCCACCAACTCCAGGTTGAACTGGAAACAGCTGTCTCTCCCCTGAGTTGGAGCAGCCATATATGGTCTGGCCTAGATTCTGGGATGAAGCTGGGCACAGCAGTCCGAGCTTTCTGCCGTTCTCCAGCTAGGATATAAAGCCCCTATACACTGAGGCAGCCAACAGCCATCTGGAACTGGGACCAAGTGCCCCAGAGATGTGACAGAGCCAGCTGGCAGCACTTGTCCTAAAGCCTGAACCCACATTCCCATTCTGATTTCTTCCTCAGAGCCTCAGTTTGCTCATCTATAAAATGGGGGTGTGAATCTATACCTAGCAAGCTAGAATACTTTTATGTAGGTTATGAATTGCAAATAGAATAAAGGGAAGTTAAGGTCCAGGCAAGGTCAACTTCATCCTGCCAGGTCCCCTGACTTGGGTCACTGTCCCCTTAGGAGGAAGGGACACATTTTCTTTCATGCAGTTGATTGATCAAGAGTGCTTCTGTCCATAAATGTGGTTCGCTTGGACAGAATACCTTTTTCTTATTTGCACAGAGAAGAAGCACTCACCTTCCAGGAATAGAGCAGAGAAGGGAAATGTTCCTTAAGCCCCCCAGAAGTCAGAGCTGGCTCTCCAGTCTTGGTGAGGACTCTAAAGAATTCAAGGGGGCTTGTGGGTGATATATGTAGGGGGAGGGTGTCAGATGAGCTGGATGGGAGACATTGCATGCAGGTGCAGCTGGGGCAGAGAGACCACCCAGTTCCAAGACATGTTAGGATCCAGTCTCTTTCATGGCCCTTGTTACAGGGCCAGGTAATAGTGGTATGAACCCTGAGCTGATGCCCCATGGACCCATGGAGCTGCACCTGAAGGGGTTGCAGGAGCCTTGTCCAGGATGACAGCTCTTATGGTTTGAGTCTGAAATGTCCCCCCCACCAGGCTCATCTGTTTGAATGTTTGGTCCCCAGCTGGTGGTGCTGTCTGGGGAGGTTTTTGAACCTTTGGGACATGGAAATGGGTTATGGGTGATAGGCATCTGTTCTGTCTTCTTCTGATTCCAGCCTGAGATCTCTACATCTGGCCTGATGTCGTAGTCACTGTTCTGTTGTGAAAAGACACCATGACCAAGGCAGTTCTTATAAAAGAAAGCATTTAACTTGAAGCTTGCTTGCTTATCGTTTTAGAGGGTTAGTCCACGTCATCAGGGCAGGAAGCAGACAGGCATGGTGCTGGAGCAGTAGCTGAGAGCCTTACAACCTGATCTTTAGGCAGGAGGCAGAGGGAGAGAGACTGAGCCTGGGCCTGGGCCTGATATGGGCTTTTGAAACCTCAAAGCCCATCCCTAGTGACACACCTCCTCCAACAAGGCCACACCTCCTAATCCTTCCCAAACAGTTCCACTAAATGGGGACCAAGCATTCAAACCTATGAACCCATGTGGGCCGTTCTCATTCAAACCACCACACTGAGTTCTCTGACTCCTGGTCATACAGTGTGAGGAGCCTTTACACTACTGCTCCCACAGATGGAACTACCATGAATTCCCTCAGAAACCATGAACCATAATAATGATGTCTTCCTTTAAGTGACTTCTATCAGGTATTTTGCACAGTGGTGAGAAAATTAATAAAACTACGTGTCAGACTCAGAGGCTTTCAGTCGGAGGAAACAAGATCAGCTGAGGAGTCGGCGAGGTGGCTGTCCATTTGGCATGACTGTTGGAACTCAGGCAAGATGATTGGTCAAAACTGCAGTAATGAGAGCTGGCAAGAATCTGAAAACAAAATGTATCCTATTATATTCCAACCCACACTCATGAAACTTTAAATAAAATGTTTTGGTAGAGTTAAAAAAAACAAACAACAACAACAAAAAAAAAACAAAAAGAACTACGTGTCATGGACATGGCAACAATGACTAGGAAACTCTGCTAAAGAATAGGGAACCAGCAAGAGGGGGAAGGGGAAGTACAGGATGATGAATGAAAAGTTCAGCTGAGTCTCAAGTTCAAGGATAATATGCAAATGGAGGTGGCTAGTAGGAGGCAAAGGTTTTGAGCCCAGGAGGAAGAACTAGACCATCTCTGTCTGCATCTTCAGCCTGGAGATGTTCCCTGAGGTTGTGGGAGCTGAGGCTCAGAGTAGGAGTAGGAGTGTCAAGGAGGCAAGAGAGCAGAACCTGGAGAAACCTTCATGTTCTAGAGTCAGTCAGAGGAAGCAGAGTAAATGGGAGCATCCAGAGAGAGGGGGAAAGCCGATCATTTCACCCTCAAAACCAGGCCTGGGCTCTGCTGTCCACCAGTGAGGCACCCAAGGGGAACTTTCTGTCCTGTTGTCTTCCTTTTCTCATGTAAGCCCAGCCTCGCCACAAACTTACTATGTACCAGGGATGACCTTGAACTTCTGATCCTTTTGCCTCTACCTCCTAAGTGCTGAGATTACAGGGTTGAGTCACTGCACACATGGTTTATGGCATGCTGGGTGTGATGATTTGGATGAAAATGACCCCTGTAGGTGCATAGGAAGTGACACTATTAGGAGGTGTGGCCTTGTTGGAGTAGGTTTGACCTTGTTGGAGGAAATGTGTCACTAGGGGCAAGCTTTGAGATTTCAAATGCTCAAGCCAGGCCCATAGTCACTTTCTTTTCCTGCTGCCTGCCGATCCAGATGTAGAGAGCTAAGCCACCTCTCCAGTACTATGTCTGCCTGAGTGCCACCATGCTTCCGGCCATGACAATAATGGACTAAACATCTGAAACTGTAAGCCAGTCCCCAATTAAATGTTTTCCTTTTTAAGAGTTGTCTCTTCATAGCAACAGAAACCCTAAGACACTGAGGAGCAAACCTAAAGCCTCATGCACACTAGGCAAGCACTGTACCAACTGAGCTGCATTCTCCAGCCCCTGGCCTGGAACTTACTATGTAGTCCAGGCTGGCCCTGCCACTTTGTTGTTCATGGTGCCACAGATCAAACCCAGAGATTTACATGCACGGGCAATTGCTTCATCACTGCACCACACCCCCAGCACCAACAGTGAGTCTTAATTAATTTTTAAGACCGTTCTTTTTTGTTATTATACTTGTGTTTTGGGGATGGTGTATTCACGTCACACTAAGTGTGTGGAGGTACAAGGACAGTTTGTGGGAGATAGCTCTTTCTGCCATGTGGGTCCCAGGGACTGAACTCAAGTCATCAGCTTGACAGCAAGTACCTTTCCCTGTCCTGCTGTCTCACTAGACCTTCATTTGCTTTATTTTAAAATAAACATTATTTTATTTACTATTACTGGGTGTAGGTATGATGTGTTAGGGTATGCATATGTACCAGAGCGTGAATGTGGGGGTCAGAGGACACCTTTGTGGGGTCTGATCTCTCTCTCCATCCTTATAGGGGGGAAGATTGAACTCAGGTCACCCGGGCTTGCGCCACAAAATCTTTTACTTGATAAGCCATCTCTCTGGCCCCCGAAAGTGAATTTTGATTGTGGCCCAGAGAGGATGTGACACTTGGGAACTTTTTTTACAGACAATCTTAGCCTTGGGCAAGGATGTAGAAGGGACGGGATGAAGTAGTTGCTGGTCCTCAGCACTGCACCACAGCTCCTCTTGAACCCAGAACGTCATCACTAACTAATCCCTACCTGCACTCTCTCCCCTTTAGGCCTTGTCATGTCCTCAGGTTCTCCCCACCTCCAAGCTGCTGAGTCAGAGCCGGCAAGCCACCCCGAGGCTTGTGGCCATCACGAAAATAAGGCCATTGTCTCACAAACATCTTCATTATGATGAACCTTTTATTATAGAGACAGACTGAATTTTCTTCTGCATAAAGAATTTCTGTATTGGGTCAGGGGACTCCACCTGCTGAAGGGTACCACCCAGCCTGCCCTGCCTCTGCCTCAGTGGAGCCCTGACTTGCTGGTAACATCTCAGGGTCTCTGGAAATAGCAGAGACTGCTATCCTCAAGGCCAGGCAGGTCAGGTTGGGCTATGCTGGATGGAGGGGTCAGGGCTTCGGGCGCTCCCTAAGTCAGAGTCGCCCCGATTCCCGCCTTAGCCTGTTGTCCAGAACCTGGAGCTGTCGGAGAAAGCCTGAGTTGGGGCAGATATCTCGGTGGGCCTGCACCGTCTGGATGGCATCTACCAGTGTCATGTTTTCGTAGATCATGAGGAAGGCCAGGACAACTGTGGCAGAACGGCTCACCCCCATGGCGCAGTGGACCAGCACGCGGCCTGTAGGAAGACCCAACCTAGCATTAGCCACCTGTACCCACCTCACCTTTGGGAAGAAGGGACAGCTCTGTCTATCCTTTCTGTCCACCTGTCTCAACACCCTGGAAAACTGACATGTCCTCATTGTCCGATGGACAACAGAGGCTCAAGGTCACACAGCAATTTAGTGTAGGGCTAAGATGAGCAGCTGGGCCCCTTCTGGTCCAGAGGGCCTTCCTCTAATAGCCATTGCAACTCTAGGAGAGGGTCACCAAACTTCTGAGGTCCCTTGGATTTACATCACAGGGAATACCCTCTTTCTTCCCCCTCGGCCCTGCTCTCTCTCCTGCTCTCTCTCTTGCTCATGAAGCCTTTCACTTACCTATGTTTCCTCTCTGAGTCTTTGCTAGGTCTTGTGGTTTCTGCCTAGTGGCTGGCCTCTTTCTAAAGGGTATGGTTATACTAGTGACCATAATGGATTGTGTGTGTGTGTGTGTGTGTGTTGATGTGGTGGTACACATGTGTGTACAGGTGGGTATGCATATGTGTACATGTGCATTTGAAAGCCAGCAGTCAATTCTGGAGGTTGCTCCTCAGGCACTGTCTACCTTTGTGTTTTGAGACAGGGTCTCTCAACTGGCCTGGACTCACTGGCTAGGCTGCCCTGCCAGTGAGCCTCAGATACCCTCCTGTTTTAATCTCCCTAATGCTGTGATAACAAGCACATGTCACTGTGCCTGCTTTTTTCATGTAGATTCCGGGAATTGAACACAGGTCCTCATCTTGCACGACAAGCACTTTACCAACTGAACTCTCTCTCCAGCCCCCATGCTGAATCTTAGTTCTATCTGAAATTGTTGGTTTCTGCAATATACTCGTTAAATGGTAATAGCCATCTGTTCCCTGGAGTGGGAGGGTCGCTGATGGGGTTGGCGCCATGGGCTCCCTACCCATCAGGGCTACTGGAGAAATGCATAGCGCCTCATCCCACCCTGACCCCAACCTGCCCGTCCCTTCCCCAGCAGCTCACTTCGGGGAGTATTGAGGGCTTCTCTTATGTATCGAGCAACAGGCAAAAAGTAGACGCTGAGGTCAAAGAAGGGACTGTCGTCAGCCTCAATGCCATAGTACTCCAGAGGTGTTCCACGGTAAAACTTGGCACCCGTGTCCACTTGAAACTTGCCTGCAGCGACATTCACAACATGGGTGATGCCCAGTTGGATCAGACGACTCTTGTCTCGGGCAGCATACCTGAGGGAAGGGCACGTGGGAAGTCAGGGGGGGGAGGTGGATCTCCAAGGGTCAGAAATAACCCTCATCCCACTGTTCTCCTAGGGTAGAGACTGAACAGTGGACTTCCCTGACGAGGGCAATCCTCTAGATCAGTAGTCTCAACCTTCCTAACCCTGTGACCCTTTAATACGGTTCCTCATGTCCTGGAGACCCCCAACCATAACATCATTTCGGTGCCACTTCATAACTGTAAGTTTGCTACATTTGAATCATAATGTAAATATCTGATACGCAGGTTATCTTATATACAACCCCTAAAGGGGTCCCACCGGTTGAGAAATACTGCTCTAGACCTGTCATCCCAGGAAATTTCCTGGAGGGATGTTTAGCCACATGCATTGGAAGCTTTAGAAATGTGTGTGTACTTTGTGTAAACACATTCTTCTAGGAACACATTAAAAGGAAGAATTCAAAATGTGCCAACAGATATTAATAAGCTAAATTTAGTGATATTTAAAACAGAAATATTAGGGAAGAGAACTTTCTCTTTTCTTTTTTATTTTTGTTTGGTTTTTTGAGACAGGATTTCTCTGTATGCAGCCCTGGCTGTCCTGGAACTCACTCTGTAGACCAGGCTGGCCTTCAATTCACAGAGATCCTCCTGCCTCTGCCTCCCTAGTACTGGAATTAAAGGTGTGCGCCACCACTGCCCAACTGAGAACTTATTTTTTTTTTTTTTACTTAATAGGTTATTAAGTATGGTACAGTGATCCTCTTTTATCTGTGATTTTACTTTTCACAGTTTCATTTGCCCACAGTCAACTATGGCTCAAAATATTTTTAAATTTTCTATAAGTAAACAATTAATAGATTATAAGTTTTGCACTGTCCTGCTGTGTTGTGCCCAAGGCTGTCATAGTTAGCAGTAGTTGCCAACTTTACAGATCTATGTAGAGGAAACCTCATATAGTTGAGGAATTGCCACCATGACCGACTGGCCTGTGGACATGCCTCTGGGGCCTTTTTTAGTTGCTAATTGATGTAGGAGGATGCAGCCCACAGATGCAGCCCACTGTAGGCGGTGCCATCCCTAGCAGGTCAGCCTGGGCTGTATAAGGAAGGCAGTTGAGCGAGTCAGAGGGAGCAAGCCAGTAGGTAGTATTCCTCCATGGTTCTGCTTCCAGCTCCTGCCTTGGCTTCTACTGGTGGTCAGCTGTAACTGTAATCCAGATGAGCTCTTTCCTCCCCAAGCTGGTTTTTGTCAGTGTTTTATAATAACAGAAAGCAAGCTAGAACAAGGGCAAGCATTACCTTTTTGGTCAGTGTATCCACACTGTGCATGCTATTTTAACCATTAATTGTTTAGTGGCTATCTCAGTTATAAGATTGCGTGTCATGGTATCACAGGCTTATGTTCAATTAGCCCTTACTTAATATAATAATTACTGTCTTATTATTAGTGTTACTTTCTTAGTCTAATTTACAAATTAAACTTTATAAAGGAATATATTAGTAGGAAAAAACCAGCATATATTATGAGCCTTTGACACTGTCTCCAGTTTTAGATATCCACGGGGGGATGGGGAACACACCCCTCGGGTGAAGCAAATTCCTGTGTGTCTAAATTATGAAATACCATGAATCACTAAAATGTGGTAAATGCAGGTAAACAAGGGAAGATATTTATGTTTTTTTCAAGAACCTGTGAAAATACAGGGTATAAAACAGAATGTTATAAGAATTTTTAAATATGTAGTAGGATTCATTTAAAAAGCTTTCTATATAAAGCATATCTCAAAACAGTATTACAAAGTGATGGCATTTTTACCCAAAATAGAACTGTGAAGAAGCACATATGTGTTTTTAAAAGTCTGCAAGGATTTTTATCTCTGTGGAAAGAGGAATATTGTTAACTAAATATTAATCCATGCTTTAATTCTAAAGATTGATTTATGTATGTATTTGAGTGTTTTGTCTGCATGTACATCTGCACATCAGAAGAGGGCCTCAGATCCCATGGGACAACAGTTGTGAGCTGCCATGTGGGTGCTGGGAATTGAACCCAGGTCCTCTGGAAGAACAGCCAGTGCTCTCAACTGTTGAGCCATCTCTCCAGCTCAATTCATTCTAAATACAAAGGGAAAATTCTAAATTCTTTCTATATATTTAAGTCTATATTCTCTAAAATTTAAGAAAACTCTTAGGGAAAAATAACAGTTTCTCTCTCTCTCCTTTTCTCTCATAGAAACCTTGGGAAACTCATATTTTTCCAGGACACCTGTACTAAATGCTCCTAGAATCACTATAGTAATTAAAAGTGGGATCAGTACAAATGAAGAATTTATGGTGTAGTCACACAGTGGAATATTGTATAATAATAACTACAGCTACACAGAATAACATTGTGCCATACAATTTTAACCAAATGATGCCATCCATAAAATACACACAATGTGGCCTGTTTGCCACACAAGTGTGAGGACCTGAGTTCAAATCCCTAGCACTCATATAAAAGTCAGATGTAGTAGTGTGTGTCTGTAATATACCATTGCTCCTATGATGAGATAGGTGGTGGAGACAGAAAAATTCCCAGAAGCTCATGGACCAGTTAGTCTGGCATGTGCAGCAATGGACAGTAAGGCAGAAGTGTTCTCTGACCTTCACATATGCACCTGTGTTCACATACAAATGCATACACATCTACATGTGCATATACACAAAAAGTTTCTTTTAAATTTATGTGCATGTGTGTGCTCTTGTGAGTTTATGTGGACCATGTGCACGAAGGAGCCTATGGAAGTCAGAAGAGGGCATCGGCTCCCCTGGACCTGGAGTCACAGGCAGTTGTGAGTACCATGTGGGTGCTGGGATTCAAACTCAGGTCCTCTGCAAGAGCAGTAAGTGCTCTTAACTGCTGAGCCATCTCTTTAGCCCCACAAGATAAAAAACAACTCAAGTATTATTTCACTCTGACTTCAGAAGGCAGGCAAAAGGCACATCTATGTTGTTTAGGTGGTATAACTTGAAAGAAAAATAAAGAATGCTTTCGAAATGGGTGTAAATGGAGGTCATATCAAGTGAAATACTACAGACCCAGCGAGCATCATATGTATTTGCTTATCTGTGGTTCCTAGGTTTTACATAGCTACATATAATCATTTATATGTATTATTATTACATACATATGACACCGAAACAGAAGCAGGATTATCTAGTGGAAAGAACCAGACGAGTGGGAGGGAGAAATAAGGGAGGGCATAGGGTACGGCACAGTGGCATATGAATCCCAGCACTTGGGAGGCAGAGGCAGGAGGACCTCTGTAAGTTCAAGGCCAGCCTGCTCTACTTAGACAATTCCAGGTTAGCCAGGGCTATAGTAAACCCTGTCTCAAATAAAAACAAAAATGGGGCGGGGGGAGAGCATAGGAGGCGAGTAAGACCAAATACATGAGAACTTGAAAAATCTCTGCCAAACCCATCAGTATGTACAATGAATATACAGCAATTAAAAAAAATAATGAAGACAGGCATGGTAGCACGTGCCTTAATCCCAGCACTCAAAAGGCAGAGGCAGGAGGGTCTTTATGAGTTTGAGGCCAGCCTGGTCTACCTAGTGAGTTCCAAAACAGCCAGGACAGCCATAGTGAGATTCTGTGTCAATGATGATGATGATTGTTTTAGGCAGGCTAGGTGCACAGCTCATTTTGTAGAGTGCTTGTCTCGCACACACCCTGGGTTTGGTCCCCAGCATGAAACAGGTGTGGTGATGTACACTCGTAATCCCAGTGCTTTAGAGATGGAGGCTGGAGGCTCAAATACTCAAGGGAGCCTCAGATATATAGGAGTTCAAGCCAACCTGGGGTACTTGACATCTTGTCTTAAAAAAAAAAAATAAAAAAAAAATAAAAATTGTCGCTTAAAGCATGGTTATCCACCGAGAAGGGGAACTTGAAGAAGTCATTCCCTATTTCTGGAAGATGAAACTGTTTGTGTTTTGTATATTTTTCTTACCTATGTTCTGTTTCCATAATAAACAGAAGAAGAAGACAAATGTAGGCAACGGTGAGAGGCAGAGGATGCCAACTGGAGGAGGCTTCTCCAGCCACTCACACCCTTCTGCCACCCCACCTCTCCTGTGGGTCTTACTTACGCATCTCCCAAGAACAGGTTGGGCCAGACCTCGTTGATGTGGGTCATTGTGGTGGCCCGGCGGACCCACAGCAATCGCTGCAGTGAGGCCAGCGTAGGTGGCTGGTAGGGGGACACCTGGACCGCCCCGTGTATCTTTGGCCTTCGAAGGTCCTGCTTCTGCAGTGAGTCCATCCTGGAACAGAGTGGACACGACAGCAGCTGGAACAGGCTCCCCAAGGACAGGTCCAGTGGACAGGGAGGCCTGCGATGCAGTACCAGAAACCCCTGGGATGCTGTGAGGCCAGCCTCAGCTATGCTGAATGAGGCTAGAACCTAGAACCTTTTCCCTGGGAACAAGGAGAACTAGAATCCCCTTGTCAATGCCATGGCGCTAAGTAGACCTTTGCTGAGGCTGTGGAGGTTAGCAGCTTTGGCCTTGGGGACCTTGGGGATTTCTGGAGGATAAATCAGTGCAGACCCTACCCCTTGTCACTGGAAACCTGAGCTGGCTGAGGCTCTCAGAAAGTACCTAGGATGTCTGTTCAAACCCAGGCAGCTCATCTCCAGCCCCTACCCAAGTCGTTTCTAGGTCTGGTCCTCAAACTCCCACTTTGAGGTGCTTGAGATCAGAGCACTGTCCAGGGTCAGAGCCCAGCTACAGATTGGCACTGAGCAGCTTTCTCACACCAGGTGAGCTGGGGCCTCTCATATGCAGAATGGATCCCTCGTGGTATGTCCCTTGTTTTCCACAGAGGGACACTGAAGCTCGGGGTGTCAATTCAGTGACATCTAAAGACAAATGGCTGATGACACCCCTGGGGTTGATATCTACTTCTGAGTGACTTCAGTTCCTTCCCCAAACCTTCCAGTTGCCGTGGGGTGGTCACCAACTCGTGTGTCTCCTGTAGGGAGCCTGACAGGACTGAGCTACACATCTGCCTACAGGCTCCAGGCTTTTCTTCCTTACCCCCGTGACTCAGGCCAGTGCAGCTGTGCAGGCCTCACCCGGATGGGGTGGGCTGTGTCTGGAGTCAGCTGGCTCAGGCCATCCTCCGGGACCCTGCAGAGCTGGGGTGTCAGAGGCACCAGAACCCGGGCCTGGGCTTGGTGCCGTAGTGGTAAGGGGGACCTATCTTGGCCAACTGCCCTTGGTCCCTTCAAGGAGTAACTAGAGAAGGTATAGACTGGGTAGAGCATCTTTTCCCTCTGGCAGGCAGTACCAAGACTAGAAAAAGAAACAGGCACCCAGGAGGCCACTGGCTTGGCCAAGCTCACCCAGCGGGTAGATGGTAAGCTGGGAGGAAGTGAGGACCGGGCTCTCTCCCTCATTCCCCACTGTGACCTTTCAGGGCAGGCTGAGTGGCCTGCCACCTACCTAGGGCATAGTCTGGGGTCAGGAATAGGGGACTGGGTGCAGGGGCAGGACTCGAATGTGAGTGGAACAGTCCGAAGGCAGATTCCGTCCAGAACATAAATGTTGTGAAGCGCCTAGAATTCCAGGTCCATGCATTTGAGCCAGTGGGGGTGGGGGTGGGGATGAGAGCAGGCCTAGGCTGCTTGGACTGAAGCAGTGGCCCTTCCCCCTAGTGTCTCTGGTATTGAAAACACTTGTCCTTCTAACCCTCCTGAAGATGGGGGACCAGCTGAAGAGGTACCTAGAGAACAGATTTCCCTTAAAACTTGGCCAGGATACATTCTGTGGCCTAAGCGAGTTTTCATTCCTGTCTCGACCTGAGTTCCTCATGATAAAGATTGCTGGGTTGCCTGACTTCTGTAGATTCTCTGGTATTCTGCTGGCTGCAAGCGACAGGAGTGACTCTATATGAAGTAACGCTGGACCAAAGGACATTGAGTTGGAGGAGACCCCTGAGTCCAGAGGAGTCCAACAGCCACTCTGGCCTGGAGCCACCTGGTAGACTGCTCTAGCTCCGAGTGGAACCAGACAGGGATTTGGGAAAACCACAGGCCCCTCACAGGCCTGCTAAATTTGGTGTGGGGTAAGGCTGCCCTCTGGTGGCCAGTGGCTGCCAGGCAGCACGACTGTCCCCCAGAACTATGTCAGGGATTTAGGGGCAGTTTTTAGCCTTCCAGGTCAAACTTAGATCTGTAGGAAAGGTTTTTTTGGACTTAGGGTCTCATGGTCAGGTCCTACTTAGGGCCTTGCTTCTGGTATATATGTAGCCTAGTTATTTCTCGGGTCCACTGAGGGTTCCTCCCACCTATCAGTCAAAGCCAGGCCCCTCACTCAGTGACCCATTCTTTAAGCTTTAGGCAGCCCCCCTCTCCCCAAAGGCAGCCCAGGGACACAGTTCCTTTGATTCCTGCTGCCCCTTGGCCTATAAAGGGCCCTGCTTGACACTGATTTGTACATTTCCTCAGCCATGTCAGAATGAGACACGGCTGAACGTCCTGTAACAGGTCTGTTCCCGTCACACTCATGATAGCCCTCAGGGTGCTCCCTGTGATACCTGGCCTCTACTTCCCTGTGGTTTCAGCCCAGCAGCTGCCTCTGTGGGCAGCAGTTCTCTTGCCCACACTGCCACTGTTAACAGGGGCACACACTTGCTTTCTGTTGGCATCCGTATCACTCATCTCTAGCTTGCTCTCTGTTGTCTGTCTTCCACTGTCTCCCAGGAACCACAGCCTTCTAGAATACTACCCCACATGCCCACAGCCTTAGGCCTTGCCCAGCTACCAGGGGATAGGACAGCTGTTTGCTGCCTACCTCTTTAGCTGTGACCCCAGGACACATTCCTCCTGGTCTTCCCTGCTGTCCCCTCTGTGTCTCCCCTCTTCCCCAGGGGAGCATAGGTCAGGTGGGGATGGAGTTCTCATAGTAGAGCATTGAGGAGTCTAGGAAAGGAACCTTGGGGACCATGGCAGGCAGATGCCAAGGATGAGCCTGTGGTGGCCTCTGGCCAGTGTGCATCCCTGCACCCCTGGAGGGTGATGGGCCTGAGTGAGAGTCTCTGAGCCTGAATCTTCACTAGGGGCTGCTGAGAGACTCCCATGATGTCATAAATGATATGNGCCTCCTAGAGTCCCTGCATCATGGGAGATGCCCTGTAAATGGGGCATCCAGTTATTTATATCACTATAATCACACTCATCCTTTCAGGATTCAGCAGCTCCCTGGAGAGGATAGATCTCCACAGCCTGCGCAGGTTTCCCCTGGATCTCTGTGTTTCTTGATTATATTCACAGCTCAAGGAAACACATTACAGACTTGACAGAGCCTAGTACTCACTTCTTCCCACCGAGTCCACACAGTGCTCTCATGAGCAGGCAGTATCAACATCCCCACTTTTCGGATGACAAAACTGAGGCCCAGAGTGATAAAGCAGTAGGCCCAAGGTCACATAGTAGTGAGAGGCAGAGTTCTGTGCCTCTGCCTCTAACCTGTTTGGACACCCCCAACCCAATCCTCACAGTTGCCCAACACACATAACATAGGCAGAGGTGCTCTGGGCACCACTACCCAGCATTCTCAGGGGCCCCTGAATTAGGGCCATTCACCCACCTGTAGGGAGATCTTGCCCAGGCCGTAGTCTTCTCTGACAGGCAGTGTGTACTGCCGCCTTCCAGCCGCCTGTCTCTGCACACTTGATGCTGTTTCTATTTTTTGATTTGAGTTTAATTATAAAGCATGCTGTCCTCTCCTTCTGCCTCCCCTTGCCACTCCCCACTTGTCCATTGGTCCCAGGGCATGGTCAGCACCAGGCTCAGCCAGGTACTTTCTCCTAGGCCCAGGCCCCAGTCTCAATGTTAGTCATACAGGAAGCTCAGAGGGATTGCCTGTGGTGTGTGGCATGAGTGTATTTGGATAGCTGGGCGGGGAGAAGGAAAAATCAAGCAAACCATCTTAAAAATTCCCTTTAGAGCCAGGCGGTGGTGGTGCATGCCTTTAATCCCAGCACTCAGGAGGCAGAGGCAGAGGCAGAGGGAGGCAGGAGGCAGGAGGCAGGAGGCAGGAGAGGCAGAGGCAGAGGCAGAGGCAGAGGCAGGAGAGACAAATCTCTGTGAGTTCAAGGACAGCCTGGTCTACATAGTGAGTTCTAGGCCAGCCAGGACTACAGAGTGAGACCCTGTATAAAACAACACAACACAAAACAAAACAAAACAAAAACCCACCTCCCTTTAGGGCTGGGAGGTGTTGCTCAGGGGGAAAGCACTTGTCTAGTAGGCTTGAAGCCCTGAGTTCCATTCCAGCACCATGCAAAACAAACAGACAGACAGACAAACAGCCCCGGCAAACTTCCTTGGCTTTCAAAGGTTACCCAGAACAAGGGCAGAAGTTAAGAGCTGAAAAGGATCTATGCTGGAGGACAGAGATGACATTAGCTCAAGGCACATCCACACTGGTGGCATGGCACACATCAGCGCATTGGCCTAGAAGCCTCTATTTGGGGGTGACTAGCTCAGGATTAAGATCTGGCAGATTCAGTCGAGGTAGCACAGACAGACAAAGGTGGAAGGGGCCTACAGAGCAAGTTTGTGCGGTCAGAGGCTTTATCTGGGAGCAGCTCTCCCTCCACTGCCCTTTCCTCCCTCAAAAACAGGGATGCCCAGGGGTATGCCTAGCGAGGGCCCACTGGATTTGAGATTAAAATCCTCTCCTTCTAATCCAAATACTCTAGCCATACACCCATACCATAAGCCCTACCAGATATTCTCTCTCTCTCTCTCTCTCTCTCTCTCTCTCTCTCTCTCTCTCTCTCTCTTTCTCCCTCCCTCAGCCTTATGTCCACTGAACAAGACTCAACCAGTGCTGGGGTCCTTGAGGCTCAAGGAGAGCTGGGGAGAACATTAAGAATCATCCTCCCTGGCCCCATCAAGGAACTTGGGGAACCCTGTCATGGAATCTCAGAGCCTGGCTGACAGACAGCTCACTCCCACCTGTGGAGACTGAAGACAGCGGCTGAGAGGGTGTGTGGAACACTGGAGGAGGCTGACAGAGCAGTGAGTTCGCGGGTGAGCCCCACTCCGGGGCCTTTCCATCTTCTGGGCATCCACTTGGGCTAAGGCTGCCATCAGGGTCAGGGCCAGAGTAGCAAACTGGCAGAGCCTTGTGGCCAAGAGTAAGGATTGGCTCTGGAGAAGAGAGAACCTTACACGTTACAGGTAAACAAAGGTCCCAGCTGGCTGGGACATGTCAGGACAGGAGCCAGAGCGATTACCTAACCTTCTTCACCCCTGAGTTCTGTGTGCAAGATCAAGTGGATACAAGTACCAGGAGAAATGATGAGGGTAGGTTTGACATGCGTGGTTAACGGAGAGAGATGGCCTCTCTGCCCAGCCCTCTCACTTCAGGGCCTCAGCTGTGGGGTTGCTGGGTGCAGTTGCACAGTCTGTGTTCTGCAAATCTCTGGAGGCTCTCACGGCACAGACAGTTTAGTAGATGTCATTCCCACAAATTGGGCAATGGTNCAGCCCTGCTCAACCAACTTCCCCTAGACCAGCTGTCTGATGGGCAGAGGCCAGGGTGTCTGAGACTCCAGGCTAAGGAAATAAAGTGATTGGACATGATAAAATCTGCTGCTCTGCCATATTTCTCATTCCTCTCTGGAGGGCAAAGAGGAGGGCAAAGTGAACTTGCCATCTACACGGGGAACACATCTCTTGGTTACTAACACCAGTGCATTTCAGAGGAAGTGTGTGATGGCCAGGCTGGCTCTGCTGGGAATTTGATAAGTCCTACAGGCCCTTAGGAGAGGCTGGGCAGCACCCAAAAGCAGGTAGGAAGGCCTTACCTACTGCACATAAGGCTTCCTAACCCTAGGCCTTCCTTCCCCATCTGTCTTTTCTTCTCCCCCGCCCCTCCCTCNTCAGTTCCATCAGGTACACAGGTAGGAGCAGAACTGCTGGATTAGTTAGTCAGCAGCTCCATGACTAACCTTCAAGAACTGCCGTGTGTGTGTGTCTCTCTCTCTCTGTGTGTGTGTGTGTGTGTACACTTGTGTTTGAATATTTGAGTATCACAGTGTATGTGGAGGTCAGAGGACAACTTCAGTCATCAATTCTTTGCCATCTACCTTATTTGAAACAGTGTCTTCATATGCCAGGCCCAGTAATTTCTGGGCATTCTTGCCTCTGTCTCCTATCTCACCATGCACTAATAGGTTCAGCCTTATGTAGGTTCTGGGGATTCACAGGTCCTCATACATCTATGGCAAGTGCTTTTACCCACTGAGCCATCTTCCACCTTTCCCTGTTCTCTGGAGAGCTAAAGAATCCAGATGGGAGGGTGGCCTGACATCCTGGATAGGCAAGGGGAACCCAGGAGCTCCAGAAAAGGAGGGAGTGAGGCCTCACTTCCAGCCATAGGCAGCCCTGCCAAGCAGCTTCATCTCAGGTTCCCTGTCCAGGCCCTCAGGTGATTTCTCACTGTGAGCCACACTCAGCTTCGCCTCCTTGCCCTTCCTTACCTGGCTCCTTAGCCCTGGCCTGCACCCCGAAGTTGCTGGTCCAGCTGGCATAGCTGGCGGAGGAAACCACGATTGGGGAAGATCCCTCGGCGCTCCTTCACAGTGAGGATTGCCTGCTGCAGGGACAGCTGCTGGTGCAGCATGAGGTAAGCCAGGACCAGTGTGGCAGAGCGGCTCACACCTACCACACAGTGCACTAGCACCTTAGCTGAAGAAGACATGCAGGTGATTGATGCCTTCCCAACAGCCAGCCCACCCAAGGGATGGGGCCCAAACCCAAATCCCATTCCCGAACCTGTCTTGAGTGTGTTATGGGACCCTGTGTAAGTCCCTCCACCTTTATGGGCCTCAGTTTCCTGATCTTTCAAATGAGTAGACTGACATCTGTCTTGAACTACAGTCTAAACCCTCACCATGACTTACAAAGCCTTTGAGGCCAGGTGGTGGTGGCGCACACCTTTAATCCCTGCACTCAGGAGGCAGAGGCAGGCAGATCTCTGAGTTCGAAGCCAGTCTGCTCTACAGAGCTAGTTCTAGGACAGCCAGGGCTACACAGAGGTCTTGGGGGGGGAAAAAAACAACACAAAACAAAAGCCCTGAGGACTAGCTATCCTGACTGTGCACCTCACCTCAATCAGAACCCACCTCAAAACTCAGGTCTATGAACACAGGCAGACTTTGAGTTCCTTGGGGCTGTCATGGTTCTCTGACCTTTCCTCTGATCTTGGTCTGACTAGCCTTTACTCATCCATCAAGTCACATCTCCGACATGGTTTCCTCCATCAGCCTTCCTCACCACTCAAGGTATCACTTGACTCAACAAGCAGTTTGTCTTTTCCGCGTGTGACCTAGGGAAACTGCCGTAGCCAGGAAATCCCCGACACCATGGTCTTCTGGATTGGGTGTTTGGATTTGACGTTTCCCTCTCACATCAGCACCACTCAGAGTACATCACTGATTAGCAGGTTCTACAAGAGCAGGAGCCTTGGCTGACTTAAATCTGGCTTCCTAGAATTTAGTTCTTTCCCTGACACAGGGGGAATAGTGACTAGGTGATGGATGAACTGATGAAGAAAAAAAGAATGTCAAAGTGCTTTGGTTATTACAAAGCAACACGAACCTTACCAAATCCCTCATCACAAAAAAATGAGGAAACAGAAACCCAGAGGCTGGCTTCCCCAGGGTCACAGAGCAAAGGGGCATGGCTGTTTCCCAAGATGAACATAGTAAGGGCTCCAGCCTCTCAAAGCCTATTGTATCCTGGGTGTTCTGTTTTGTTCATTTGGAGGTACTTTGGGACAGAACTCTGGGTACTATGTAGCACTTTCCCAGGGCTGCCTGCTGTGGAGTAAGAATTGTTAAGAAATGTGGCTACTCCTAATTCATTATGGCCTTGCTATTTGGCCTCAGTTCCCCCATCTGTGTTTGTTTGTTTTGAGATAGGGGTTCTCTGTGTAGCCCTGGCTATCCTGGAACTCAATCTGTAGACCAGGTTGGCTTCAAACTCTCAGAGATCCACCTGCTTCTGCCTCCCAAGTGCTGGGCTTAAAGGCGTTTGCCACCACTGCCTAGCTAACTTTCTCCATCTGTGAAGCAATACCTTTAGACAAGATGCTGAGGCATAGAGCAGAATATTGTTAAAACAACAACAAAAAAGAGAGACAAACAAAACAAAAAACTAGGGATGGGAGGATGCTGAGATTCGAGGGGAACTTGGACATCCTCCCCACAAGTGAGCAGAATGGAATATGGACTGGGCCCCAAGTCCTACCCCCAGGTGTGTTGAGGGCACGGTGGATGAAGTCAGCTGCTGAGGAGAAGTAGGTGCTGATATTGAAATCAGGGAGGTCATGGGCTGGTACCCCCAGGTAGCTCACACTGCTGCCGTAGTAGTCAGGGCCGCCCTGACAGTAGAGTCCCCCGTGGGCGGCATTCAGCACATGGGTGATTCCCAACTTCCACAGTTCAAAGCGGTTATTTGCCGTGGCCCTGGGAAGGGCAGAAAGGGGGCTGGATGCGGGCTGAGCCTCTGGGTCAGGAAGGAAGCTTTGTTTGATGCCTGATTTGGGGAGGGTAAAGCTATAAGGGTAGAAACGGAGCTTGACTTCATCTATAGTGAGCTGGGTCTGCAGCTTTCGTCCCAGCCCCAGAGCTTTCTGTGGTAGAGTTGGTGGTGTGCGGGGGTTTGTTTAAATCCCTTCTGCAGTCTCAGGCCGCCTGCCCCCACCAAAGGCAGGAAGAGATTGCTTCAGCCCCGAGAACTAGCTGCCTCTCCCTTCTTGCCACATGTCTTCTTACTCATATACATCACCTAGAGTCACTTGGTCACCATGTCATACCTGCCTAATCTACAAATATTTAGAAGTGACACCTTTCTTGATTCATCCTAGGCCAGGCTTCTCCACCCACTCAGTGTCCACAGGAGGCAAGCTGGGACCAGAATGTATGATCTGTGTCTACACTATTTCATATTCCAAACGTTATTGCTTCTCAGACTGGCCATTTGTCTAAGATGTGCCTGAAGGCCCCAAGAATCTTCCAGCTAGGAACTCCCTCAGACCTTCCCAAGAAACAAAACGAAAACACTCAAGCTCCCCCTGCTGTTAGAATCTGGTCATGGAATCGCTCCTGGCGCTTAGGAGTGAGGAAAAAATTCCTGGCCTGGGGCAGGCTAGAAGCAACTAGTTCCCCTTCTTCCCTCTCTGTCACGTCCTCTGGTAAAGAGTTCAAGGGTTGTTTCTCCTTGACTTACTCCTACAACCCTGTCAGCAGCCACTCACGCATCTCCAATGAAAAGGTTGGGCCAGACTTCGTCTACACGGCTACAAGAGGCTCTCCCGGACCTCAGAAGCTCTTCCAGCTGCAGGACACTGGGGCAAGGGGTGGTTTCTGTTTCTTCCCCCAGTTTTGAGATGGAGGCCTCAGCCATGAGCCAGCCGGCCTACCCCTCTGCCTCTGCCGTCAGCTCACTCTTCTCTGCCCTCCTGTGTCGTTTTTCCTTCCAAAGATTGGCAGTGACAGGTGGGACAAAGTGACTCAGCATGTCCCAGGGGCCTTCAAAGAGGCCAAGGCCTATTTCTCTTGCGCCAACTCCCATCCCTAAAGTCTCCAAAAACATGGAATGAGATCCCTACAAGTCACTGTCTTTCTCCACTTCTATCAGTTCCTTCTGCAAAGTTAGACACCTGCCCTAGAGAATTGTTCCAAGGGTTAAACAAAACAAAAGGTTCCCTGTGTCTAATATACAGTAGGTGCTTCAAAATAGTTTAACTCATAGGTTTAGAGCTCTTGCACAGGTTATTAGGTTCTGAAGACAGAGCTAAAGCACTGAGTGATGAATGTTAGTCCAAGGGGGCTACAAACTGTGTGGGAGCCCAAAGTCTGTTGGTTGGAGCCTTTGGACTGTGGAACACTGGGGAATTGTCTGACTTGTGGGGTCAGAGAAACTTAGAGAGACATGGAGGAAAGCATCTGAAGTGTGTCCAGAAAGTTCACGGAAGAACTGAATGATGATCCTATACTGAAGCTAGCTGATTTTGTTGTTGTTGCTGTTGTTTTTTGAGACAGGCTTTCTCTGTGTAATAGCCCTGGCTGTCTTGGAACTTGCTCTGTAGCCCAGGTTGGCCTCTCACTCACAGAGATCTACCTGCCTCTGCCTCCCAAATACTGAGATTAAAGGCGTGCGCCACCACATCCACATCCAGCAAAAGATTTATTATTTTTATAATTTAAAATATTTTATTAGTACTGGAGAGATGGCTCAGTGGTTAAGAGCACACACACACACAAGCAAACAGTTATTCATATAAAATAATAAGTTTCAAAATCATTGTTTGAGTGCCTGCATGCGTATGTGCGTCACGTGCATTCAGTGCTGCCTGTGGCCAGAAGAGAGTGCTGAGTCCCCTGGAATTAGAGTGTGGTTGTGTGGTGTCATGTGGGTGCAGGGGACTGAGCCTGGGTCGCCTGCAAGAACAGCAAGTGCTCTAACCACTGAACTACATCCCTACCTCCATCAGAAACATTTTGAGGATGGAAGAGTCCTTTGCCTACAAGGGATGTGGGAGATGAGATGTCTTACCCTTTCTAATGTGGCTTCATGGAGCCCCTGAAGGGTATGAGGGCACTGGCTACCCCTGCCCTTAAGAGTCTAGCTTGAAGGGAAAGGCCACACACCAAGACAGGCATGTTTTCCCTTCTATCTGCCTCAGGACCTGTCCCCAACCCCTTCAGAACCACCAAAGCTGGTCCTGCATTGTTCAGGAAAGCAGAGCGAAAGAGGACCTAGAATTCAAGCTGCCAATGGCTTTGCTTGTGGTTCTGTCAGTCTTAGTCTCAGGTTAGAAAGGGGTGTTCTGTTAGAGCGGGGTATGTAGTGGCAGGAAAGAGCACAGGTTCTGACGACAGTCTGGCATTGGAATACCGGCTTGGATACACAGTAACTGTGCTATGTCAGGCTACAATGTCCTTCTGTGTGTGTGTGTGAGATCTACTTTGCAGAGTTGAAACGATTGACATTATAGCCTCTAGCACAGACACAGTCAGAATAAAGTAGCAATAAATGGAGTTACTTGGCGACTGGCTGAGGAGGAGCTAGCCCCTTCAAAGGTCTCAGAATAGCCTCTTCCTAGGCCCCTACCCCAGCCAGCAAACCCACAGAAACTCTTTCATCCTTGGCTGCCTAGGCTTGGACCTGACGCATGCCCTCTCGCCCCCTCCTTTTTTCTCTGTTCCCTTCCGGTTTTGGCCCCGCCCCTTCTCCGACAGCGCCCCGCCCCCCGAAGCAGTTCCGGTTCGGCTGGCCGCTGCTGGCGGCGCGGCGCCGACGGGGCCGGAGCGATGCCCGCGCGTAGCCGAGCTGGCTCCCGCCTGCGCTCCGGCTCCCCTCCCCGGGCTCTGCGTCTGCCGCTCGAGGCGCTGCGCTCCGCCGACGCACCGAGGACCCCGGACTCCGACGGCGCCCCGGACGCCGGCTCCGAGCTGGGTCCCGGCAGCTCGGCTCCCACCGCGGAGGTGAGCGGGCTCCGAGGCTGAGGAGAGGGGAGATTGGGGGGCGCCTGCAGCCAAGGGTGAGTGGAGAGCCGGGGGCTCGAAGGGCCGCGGGGAGACGGTTGGGGGAGCCGGGGGAGGCCGCTCTGGAATGGAATCCGGAGGAAATCGGGGTTGAGCTGACCTGCGGGCAACGAGGGGCGAGGCTCAGGGGCTGGGCCCTTGCAGCCCAGCTGGTGAAGGAGGGACATGTGAGGGATCCCTAGAATCCGGACCCGGAGGAGGAGGTGCCCTGGGCTGTGGCCGTGGAGATGAGGGATGGGAAGAGCTGGCCCCGGGCCGCCTGAAACCGGCGCGAGGTGGGGACTGACAGCCACCTGACCTGGTGGGAATGGTGGCTTTGAAGGGCGGGAGTTAAGGTTGACTGGAACGAGGGAGGGGTCGGATGGAAAGTCTCTTGGCCCAAAGGTTAGAGAGAAAAAGTCCAGGGAGAAAAAGGAGCCCTTGGGGGATCTAATTTAGGGCCTTGGCTTTTTTACAGGTAAGTGTCTTTCAAGGCGTCAAAGATCTCTGGGTAGTGGGTGTGGGCTATAGGGCTTTCTTGTTAATGATCCTTTTTAAGAATCTGGAGTGCGAGGAGCCGGGTATGCATCACTGATTCGCGTCCAGGGACTGGGGGAGGCGAATGGAGAGGAAGTGATGTTTGAAGAGGGTAGTGATTTCTGAAAATAAAGATGTCACTCAGATTTCTTCTGACGCGAGTAGTTTATTCTTTTTCTTTGTGCCTTCGTTCTTAAGGTTTAGATCTTAAGAAAGGATTTAATACATTACCTTTCAGTTTTAAAAATTAAACCTGCAAGAGGTTTTTGGAAGCTTGGATTTTGCAGATAATTCAGTGAGAATTGTTAAATAAGTGTTAAATTAACACTCGTGTATGGCTTGAGTTGACCCGCATATTGGCCACATGGTGGAAATACGGTCCGTGAAAATTCCTGGGTTAATAGGGCATACACTAACAGTCCAGGAACCTACAAGATCTTCCCATTGGTAACTCCAGGATTGGGGTTCCCCTGTGAAAAATTCGAGGGGTAATTTTGACTGCTTTTTCAAGACCGGTATTCTACTGCTATTTTGCAGATTTTTGCATGAATGATACTTTCGCTATAGTGCTCTTGAAAAGTAAGGGTAGTAAGAGAAGGTTATTCCTGGCAGCTGATGAAAGGAACAGAGAGCACACAGGTGCTTTTTCTAGAAAACATAGTACCAAAGCCTTAATTCTGCCAGGAAAGTATTGATCCCAAAATTTGTATTCACTTTAATAGAAATGGGAAATGCTAACGTGACTCCGTGGAACCTTTGACTTTTAACTGAGCCTCATGTTTTACTTCTGTGGCTCATCAGATAGGTTTTGCTAAGTTGTTGGACTTTTCCAAACTAGTTTAGTTATTTTCCACTCCAAACAAGTATCTACTGCTGATAGCAACAAGCTTTTAAATTGGTCTACATAAATGGACTGTATATCATACCGTTGAATGCTCAGTGGAATAATAATTTCCTCAGAATAGGTGAATTATTAGTTTTGCTCTTTCGAGGCTGTCAGAAGGTAGACGTCGTTAGTCAAGATGATCTTTAGATGAAGGATTTTACATAGCATTACTGTTTATGTTTCTGCTTTTCCTGACAGACAGGGAACTTTCCTCATATTAGCTCTGGTCTTTTTTTGGAAGCATTCTTGGTGTGTAACACAGGCTAGCCTTTCACTCCTGATTCTCCTATGTCAGCCTCCTGAGTGTTTGGATTACAGACATGCACTACCTCACCCAGCCAGATTTAGCTGAGTAAAAATTTTGATGTATGAAAATTTGCTGAACTCAACTGAAATAGAAGAATTCTCTGCTAAGGTAACACCCTAACATTATTATGGCATGAAAGAGAAAACCTGTAAGATGGAGTTACAAAGTTAATAGTTAGGATGCCTAGTGATGGCTGTATTTTCATTCCTCTTTGTCAAATCTCCCAGTCACAGGAAAGGAAAATCAGTTTGATGTAAAGTAGATACTGGAAGGCGGAAGGAGCCTTCACTACTCCAGCACAGAGTTGGCAGGTGCAGTTAGAACAATGATTTCAATAGCGTTCTCATTCTGCAAAGTTACTGTTCATGCTCCACAGTTGCCTGTAAATATGTTGATTTTGTTGTCAAGTCTTCAGTACTTTAAAAGTTGGCTGTAATTGATTGAGACGTTTTTATGACTTTTCTCAGAGCTAGACTTGAAGAGTTTTTGAGAAACTGTTAAATCCAGTTGTTCTAATGGATGCTGTTGTTATTTTATCTTAGAAAAAGGCCACATTAAGCTGTAACTCAGTGGCAGAGCATTTGCCTGGCATTCTGGAGGCTCTGGGTTCTGTCCCAAGCAGTCGGAGGAGGAGAGCCCTATTAACTAGCTTGTTAAAAATCTTTTTAAGCCGGGTGGTGGCGCAAGCCTTTAATCCCAGTATTCAGGAGGCAGAGGTAGGCGGATCTCTGTGAGTTCGAGGCCAGCCTGGTCTACAGAGTGAAGATTTTTGCTTCCCAGCCTGATGTAATATGTGATATTTATTAGTGGTTGTAACTAGCATGGCCATTAATTTAAAAGATGTCTTTTCTGTCTTCTAATTCTTTTTTTTAAGGTTACATTTTCATAGTATGTAGTAGATTATGAAGTCTTGGTCCAGATTATTATTATTTTCTGTTACATTGACTAGATTTGGGGTATGATATACAAAAATAAAGATTTTAATCTGGGCACGGTGGTTTATACATGTAATCCCCGCACTCAGGACAAACTAAGAGGATCAGGAGTCAATGCCAACCTTATCCCTGTCTTAAAAGTGTGTGTGTGTGTGTGTGTGTGTGTGTGTGTGTGTGTGTGTGTGTGTGTGTGTGTGTGGCAAATTGTAGTTCAGCTTAGAGTAGTTCAGATAGAGTTTTTGACTATATCCAGTTTTTGTGCTGGAACCCTGAGTTCAGTTGCCAACATAAAAAAAAAAAATGTGCCGGGCGGTGGTGGCGCACGCCTTTAATCCCAGCACTCGGGAGGCAGAGGCAGGCGGATCTCTGTGAGTTCGAGGCCAGCCTGGGCTACCGAGTGAGTTCCAGGAAAGGCGCAAAGCTACACAGAGAAACCCTGTCTCGAAAAACCAAAAAAAAAAAAAAAAATGTAAGGCTTTACCTGGCAATATGTCATACTGCCAGCCTAGCTATACTACTTAGACTAAGAATTAGGATTTCACAGATTTTACTAGTGTGTTGTGGCATAGTGCCAGGTCAGGAACCTTTCACTAAGTTTCCCACTAAATTTTGATTGATATGTAAACACTTTTGGTATAGCCTAGGCTATAAACTAGTCATTGTTGTCTGTTACATTTTTACTCATTAAGCTCAGCTCTGTATGTGGATAGAATTAGATGCAACTCAATAGTGGAAACTTTGATTTGTGTTCCTTTGATACACACGAGAACTCGAGTATGAAATGCATGCTCAGGGCAGCAAATATAAACATGTCTCAGAACTGGGGTGCAGCCAGGAGGATGCTGATGAAACCAGGGGAGCAGATCACTTCCACATTCTGCTGGTCAGAGGTGGTACGCAGGAACCCTAGAAAGGCCACTACCAAGAGATTGGAGTATGCAGAGTAGGAATTGCTTCTGTCTCTGCAACTGCTTTGCATTGTAGAGTTCTTATGAAATGTTTTAGAAAAAAAATCCTGTGCTTGCTAAGAAAAAAACAAAGTATCTTTGGATAAATTTAGAGAGAAAAGTTTTTATTTGCTCACTGGAAGTGTTGCTAGAATAGAAAAAACAGCTGGAGAGTCAAATTACAGAGTTGTTAATCATGAAATTTAGATAGAAATGCCCGAAGTATGGTATAGTTTATGCTTTTTTGCTTTTGTAAGCTTGTGTTAGGCTTTTGTTTATGGATATGCAAATTAATATAATTTGTGTCTGTTGAGTGCATATTCCATAGACTGTATTAGATTAAATTGAAGTTTTGGACTTATTTTAGCCCAAGTGTAGTTTTTAAGAAACATTGTTTGTTTATGGGAGTGTCAGCTAAGCCATCGCACATGTGTGGAGGAGGTCAAAAGGTAACTTGAATGAGTCAGTTCTCTTCTTCCACCATGTGGGTCTCAAGGATCATTTCATTAGATCTGGCAGCTGGCACCTTTGCCCTCAACCACCTCACCAATCCACAGTGGTTTTGTTTTTTGTTTTGGTTAATAAATACTATGAATTAATTTTTCCTGAATAATTTGCAACAGCTCAAAGAACAGAAATAAAAGTAAAATTTCTAACAAGCAGTTCCTGTGTCAGATTCAGCACTCTCAGATCCTGTTTGTAATATTTGGAAAATTGTCACCTTACAAATGACATCAGTGTCCCTATAAGAATAACCCACTGTCTATAAGAGTACCCAGCTGTGTAAGAGGACAGTACTATTATTTTGTTGTTCCAAAGAAAACTAGCCACGTCAACCCTAGCTTTCAGTATTTTAGCTATGTCTCTACCATGCATGTACACAGCCACGAAAGGTTTAAAAAATAAGCCACGGGGTACCAGGAAAGTATACACTGTAAGAGAACAGCTAGAAGACAGTTAATTATGCAGATATCCTAAGGAATGTATGTAGAGCCAAACAGCAGCCTAGTAGTAATATATGAATCAAAGCTATATGGCACTGGGCGTGGTGGTACACACCTTTAATCCCAGCACCTGATGAATCTGTGAGTTCAAGACCAGCTTGATCTACAAAGTGAGTTCCAGGACAGCCAGGGCTGTTACACAAAGAAACCGTGTGTCAAAAAACCAAAAAGAAAAGAAAAGGTATATGGCTATTCTCCTTTTTAAATGTTAATTATTATTATGAAATTTGGTTTTTGACAGTTTCACACATGTGTATAGCACATTCTGTCCATTCACCACCACTCTGTCTCCTTTGGCTCAGCCCTGTGAACTCTCCTCTCAGCTTCCTCCATGTGCAGCTGTAACATGTAGTTTTCCCTAAGGAGCTTTGTCTTCAGTGCTAGGGACCCGGTTTGGGCCTTCTGCAAGCCAGGCAAGCATACTACCAGGAAAGTGGAACTTTTCCAGCCCTGGAAATGTGTTAGCCTTGTTTATAATTTATTTTCTCAGTCCCCACTGAAACAAGGTCTCACTCTCAGGTACTGGGATTAAAGGAGTGCTCTGCCACACACAACCTAGTCCTGTTCAATTCAAGACAGGGTTCTCTGTGTAGCCCGGGCTGTCCTGGAACTCCCTCTGTAGACCAGGCTGGCCTTGAACTCTGGCATTAAAGGCGTGTGCCACCACCTCCTGGCATCTGTTCATAATTTTTAAGATTCTCTTTACTCTTTATTGTTCTGCCTTTAGGTATGGATTTCTTTCTCTCTCTTGTTTTTTTAGTTTTTGCAACACCACTTAGAAATAATAAAAAAATTTAAAAGCTTGGATTATCAAATCAGTAATTTTCTAAAACACCATATTCTGTGTTTATGTTTCTTCAGTTGTGAATTCTTTTAGGGCAGTGGTTCTCAACTTTCCTAATGCTGTGACCCTAAAATTATTTTTGTTGCTACTACATAACTGTAATTTTGCTTCTGTTATGAATCATAATTAAATATCTGTGTTTTCTGATGGTCTTAGGTTGACCTCTGTGAAAAGGTCACCTGATAATTCTCAAGGGGGTCTCGTCCTACAGGTTGAGAACCACTGATTTAGGGTTTGTATGGTTGTCACTGAGTCTAAACGAATTCTTTATGCAGCTGTAGTTCAGTGTTGTGGAGTATTTTATACACAAAAAATGTGTGTACATTTACACAGACACACTTGAGAACACTGCACAAAAAAACTCATTAGGGCTGGGATATATAACAGTGGCAGTGCTGTTGCCTGGGGTGATTGGAGTCCTGGGCTCAACCTCCCGTACTACAAAACAATAAAAGACCAAGCATATTTAGGTCGCTGTAGTTACTATCTGAACATAGAAATTGATTTTGTAAAATTGAACAGATGAAGTTGATTTTGTTGATGTGTCTGTCTTCTGTGTTCTAAAGCTTATCTAATGATAAATTAGAACCCAATGTGGTCTTGTGTGCTGAGATGATTAACCCTGGTAGAGTAGTGTGTGTCCTTTTGGTTAGGGATGCCTGTCATTTTTCAGAAGTTTCTCAAGTTTCTCCCTAAGCTGTACTTTTAGATATCAACAATAACCAATTGTATAAATTCGTATTTTATTTTATTTTTCTTTTAAAAATATTTCAGTAGTGTGTGTGTGTGAGGTACAGAGCAGTAATTCGACATGTCCACAGTTTATAATACTCAGATCAGCAGGTTAGTTACACTTAGCACTTGTGTTGAGAGAGAGAGTGCATATGTGTGAGGGCCAGAAGTTGCTTTCCTTAGTTGCTTCTTCAAGTTACATTTTGAGACTGGATAGCTCACTGAACATGAGGGCAGGCTGGCCAGTGAGCCTGAAGAATTCTGCTGTCTCTGCCTCCCAGCCCACGCTAGGATTACAGGCAAACACTGCTGGGCCTGGCTTTTTTATGTGGGTGATCCGGATCTGAGCTTCCCTCATGCTCATGTGGCAGGCATTTTACCAGCTGAGCCGTCTTTCCAGTTCCTCATGTCCTTAAACATTAAAAATAATGTATTTAACTCAAAATTGTTCATGATGAGGAGATACAGTGTGTTTTTAAAAGCAGAATATTTTTTAAAAAACTTTTTGTGGTGTGTGTGTGTGTGTGTGTGTGTGTGTGTGTACACATGCACAATGGTGAAGCTAGAGGCTGAGATTTGTGTCACTCTCTACAGTGCTGGGCATTTTATGAGAGTGTTGGAATTCAGGTCCTGATGCTTGCACAGCAAATACTTTTACTCACTGAGCCATTTCCCCAGCTCCCAATGTGATTGTTTTAAAAATACCTTTATACAATGTGTCTTGACCAGATCAGGGTGATTAACAGTTCCATCTCCTTCTCAGTACAGGTATTTGGAGGCTTGGAACTCCTTTCTTCCAATTGTTAATAAACTATATTGTAGCTTATTATGCACTGTAGTAATCCCATTCTGCTACCAAACACTAGAGTGAGTCCCTCTCTTCCTCCCTTCCTTTTCTCCTTCCTTATTCTTTTTACTTTCATTTATTTATTTTAATGTATTTTATGCATATGAGTGCTCTACATGCATGTATGCCTGCATGACAGAAGAGGGCATCAGATCCCATTATAGATGGTTGTGAGCCACTGGGAATTTAACGCAGGACCTCTGAAAGAGCAGCCAGTGCTCTTTATTTTTGAGACTATAATTACATTTCTCCCTTTTGTTTCCTCCCTCCAAACCCTCCCATAGATACTTCCATGCTCTTTTCGAAATTCATGGTATCTTTTTTGCATTAATTGATATTGTGCATGTGTGTGCGTGTGCGTGTGTGTGTGTGTGTGTGTGTGTGTGTGTGTGTACACATATTCCTAAATATAACCTGCTCAGTCTGTATAATGTCACTTATATCTATATTCCTCCCTTTTATTGTTGTGCTAGCTGGAAGTTGAACTCAGGTCCTCTAACAAGAAGCACTCTCCTTGTAATGTAACACTGAGTTACATTCCCAGCCCCAGAATTATTGCTTCTTATTAACTGTTTTATTTGACTTGTTAGCCAGCCTCCCTTTATCCTCTCCTCCCTGCCCTCTATCAGTCACTATGCTCCATCAGTTTGGCTTCTTTTTGATTACACATGAGAGAGAGAGAACATACTGACTTTCTGTACTTAATATCCTCTAGCCCACCCATTTTAGTGAAAATGGTTGAGTTTGAATTTCTTTTTATTTTTTCAAGACATGGTTTCTCTGTGTAGTTTTGGAGCCTGCCCTGGAACTCGCTCTGGAGACCAGGCTGGTCTCNAACTCACAGAGATCCACCTGCCTCTGCCTTCCAACTGCTGGGATTAAAGGCGTGCACTACCACCACCCCTGGCTGTTTTGTTTTTTAAAAAATAACCAGTCTACTAGTTCAATTTGCGCTACCCATATACTCCTGGGTGTGGGACCGTCCCCTGGAGCTTTGGTCTATGGCACCACACCCTAAAAGAGATCTATCTCTCCCTCCCTAGAAGCCACCAAACGGCAGGAACTTTTCAGTTAGGGATGGGGGCTCAAGCCCCTCCCCACTTCCTGCTGGAATGTTGACTTCACAAAACCTGCTTGGTTTTGGGAAGGGAACCATAGCTCTGTGAGTCCTTAAGTACAGCAGGTCTGTCATATCCAGAAGGCAGTTTTGCTCTGGTCCTCCAGGATCTCTGGCTCTTAATCTTTCCACCTCCTCTTTCAAGATGGTCCCTGAGCCTTGTGGAGTCGGTGTGGTAGCTAAGTATCCATAGATAGTTAGCTGCCATCTACTGCAAAAGAAACTTCACTGATGAAGTCTGAGAGCTAGGGTTTTTGTTGTTGTTGTTTTGGTTTGGTTTTGGGTGTTTTTTTTTTGTTGTTTTGTTTTTTATTGTTGTTGTTTTGGTTTGGTTTTGGGTGTTTTTTTTTTGTTGTTTTGTTTTTTATTGTTGTTGTTTTGGTTTGGTTTTGGGTGTTTTTTTTTTGTTGTTTTGTTTTTTATTGTTGTTGTTTTGGTTTGGTTTTGGTTTTTTGAGACAGGGTTTCTCTGTGAAATAGTCCTGGCTGTCCTGGAACTCTCTCTGTAGACCAGGCTGGCCTTGAACTCACAGAGATCCGCCTGCCTCTGCCTCCTGAGTGCTGGGATTGAAGGTGTGTGCCACCATCGCCAGAGAACTAGGTATTTTATCAGTGAATCGCTCTTATATTTTCTGAACTGACCGGAGACTCCTGAGCTCAAGCAGTTTTCTAACTTCAGCTTCATAACATTCGTTCTTTGTTTGTCTTTTGTCTGAATTATATTTCTTTGTGATTCTTTTCACCTCTTCATCTGTTTGATGGTCATCTAGGTTGATTTTGTGTCTTGGTTATTGTAACAAACATGAGCATGAAGTCTTTCTTTGATGTGCTGACATCATGTCCGCTGGCTGGAGTGTTAGTCAGGTTTCTGTTACTTTAACAAAGTATCTGAGGTGGCACCTGCAGAGATGGTTTATTTGACTTTAGGTTCAGAAGTTCTGGTCCATAGACAGTGGGCCTTGTTGCTTTTTAGTGTGTACAGAGGAAGCCTGTCCTGACAATGACATGGCTAAGCAAAGCTTGTTTACCTGGCAAGAGTGGAGCAGGGCAAGGAAGAGGAAGAGATGGCTCCACAGTCCCTTCAAGGACATTCCCTCACCAGGGGCTTTTAGGGGGTCTCCCTGGGGTTCTTAGGGGGTTACAGATAAAAACTGTAGCAGCTAGCTACTTCAAAGTGGGGTTTCTAGGGGTTTTTCTTTATTTAGTACCTGTAT
>LZPO01097120.1:167562-190973 GCA_001675575.1 Neotoma lepida
CTTACAGTTGTCACTGCTGTGATGAAACACCATGACCAAAGCAAATTGGCAGCAGGGGGCAGGGAAATATTTATTCAGCTTACATTTCCACATCCCTGTTCATTCATCATTGAAGGAAGTCAGGACAGGAACTCAAACAGGGCAGGAGCCTGAAGGCAGGAGCTGATGCAGAGGCCTTAGAGGAGTGCTGCTTCCTGGCTTGTTCATCATGGCTTGCTCAGCCTGCTTTCTTATAGACCCAGGACTACCAGCCCAGGGATGACCTCACAATGGGCTGGGACCTCCCCCATCAATCACTAATTAATAAAATGCTGTACAGTCTTGCCTACAGCTCAGTCTTGTGGAGGCATTTTCTCAATTGGGGTTCTCTCCTCTCAGATGACTCTAGCCTATGTCAAGTTAGATAAAAGTAGACAGCACAGAGGGTCTCACTATGTAGTCTCTGATAAATTCTCTCTGTGTAGTCCACTCTGGCCTTGAACTCACTATCATCTTGGCTTGGCCTCCAGTGGTGCTGAGTTACAGGTATGTACCACCACAGCTGGCAGCATTCTAGGATTTTTACCAGCACCCCAGTGTCTACTTCTTCCTCCATGCTGGTAACCCCCTTGCCAAGTGGTGACAATGAAGAATACATCCACATACTGCTGGCTGTCCCTGGAAAGTGGGGGGAATTAGCCTTGGTTGATGAGAACTATGGTTTTAGATTTGATTTTGCCCCACTGCTGTTATGGGTTCTAAAGCCCCATGAATGTGAACTGTTGGTCAGTCTGAATTGGCTTTTTGTCCATGTGTGAGATTGGAGATCCTTTTGGATAGTCCCTTCTCCATCTTGACTCATGCATGTTCTGATGAGTATTCAAGGGAGAACTTCTGTGGATCTCTGCAGTTCTCCATCGGAGTGCCCCACAACAAATACAGCCACCTTGATCAGCTCCACTCACCTGGGTTTCTTGTCTTATGCCTATTCTGGCCTAAAAGCTTTCAAGGCATTAAGCTGAATAATATGAGCCCACCTCATTTGTTTACTGTCTCTCGGGGATTTAGCTGAGATGTCCATCATCTTTTTTATGTATTTTATTCATCATTTGATTACTTCAAATCAGAGAATAAAATTTGTTCTGTTTTTATATCTTGGCCAGAAGCAGCAGTCCTACAGATAATTGATGTGAATCAACTATTAGTTAAAATGGAAAGCATCCTTGACCATCCATTTATTGACCAAAATTCATTTTATTGATTTGTATAAAACCAGTGTCTGTCGTATTCTTTGTTCAAAGTTTTCTGTTCCCTGGAATTCCTGTGGTACGACCTAACTATTAATGGACCCTGAAGCTTACTATCAGTCTTAATAGCCCTCTTTAATACAAGTTCTCACAGTTGGAGCTAAGTACTGGTTACTGTGGCCCTGTAACTATTATGTAGTAGCACACAATTAAAGGACATGCACTAACCTGATGAGGCAGAGCAGTGACATGTGTCATACTTTTAAGGCATTCCCACAGCAAGCTCAAAGGCTTCTAGGAGGCTTCTATGTTAATACTCGTATTATCTAGTGGTTAAAGCATGGGCATCAAAGCTTGGTTGAAGTTGAAAGAACTGGTGAGTTAATAATGGGGGAGAAATGTGAAAGAAGAGAAGAATCATTTTGCTCAGAGTATGAGATGAAACTGTACTAAAGAATAATGCTCCAACAATGGGAGTGACTTGGAACCCACTGGTGGTAAGCCATTGGAGAAGGGGAAGTAGAAGAATGGAGATAAGGAGAATTGTACTTCTTGTGGATGAGGTTTGCTGCTTGGTAACTGCTGCTGAGTTTATAGCACGTCTTGTTATGTGTCCAAGTTTGATGATTTAGTCAGAGCATACCTGGGGAAAGGAAGATACAGATGGTGCAGAAAGGGTGAAACCATAATGAATGTAAACTCAAACATTGCAAAACCATAGTTTAATGGAATTTTATATATGCTATATGTAACTTTGTAGCAGACTTAAAATACAAACTCCTTGTAGATGGATAAGATGTTAATTTTCTAAGATTGAAAAAAAAAATGTGGGTTGACAATGAAATATACTTTAAGCTTTCCAAAAATGAGGATTGCTTTTTTTAGTATCAAGACAAAAGACTTAATGATGGACATTTTCATCTTTGGGTGAATTTCATCAAGTCTGTCTCTTTTATTTCCTGAATACTTTTGATGATATGAGTGAGCTTATTAGTTCAAATATCTGCTTTTGTTCAGTGACATTCTTTATGACAAGTGTTTGTGTGGGAAGGGAAGACTGTAACATCATCTGCCTTTTCCTTTCCTCAACCTAAGGAAGCTGGGATGTTTTTCTGACTCCAGAATGTGTGCTCTAAAGTCAGAAGATGAGAGCGTGGTCTGGGTGGGAGGAGAGAGATGATGCTGTCTCAGACATTGTGGAGAACCTCTGTCCTGGAGGGTATTCAGTTATACCAATGTTTTGTTTTACTTTTTAAAGCAAGTTCTTTTTCAAACTGTATAGCTTAGAACTTACATAGAAGAAACATATAACTCATATCTACCCAGAACATTTTACTGCAGCTGTTTCTTTTAAAGCTAGATATTTATTGTAGCATTGTGGATTTAAAAAAAAATACTTGTCCAGTTTTTAAACATTATTCAGAAGGAAATATAGTGAGTTATTAGAAATCCAGAAAACCCACAGGCTTTAATAGTCAAAGAAGTAGACACATGAGAAGTAGTTTTTGTTATCCCTGTTTTCTATATCGCCTTTGTTTCCTATGTATCTGATACATTTTATAAACTTGAAGTAGATCCAGATTTTACAAAAGAAAAAGAACATAAATAGCNGAGTAGGATCAAAGTAGCAAAAGTTATCAGTACTTTTAAAAATAGTGCACTAACTAGCCTTTTATGACTATAATCTGAATTTTGCTTCATGTTTATGAGTCTATTGAAATGACAGTTTTCTTTTAAAACCTTGACCACTAACTCCCAGAAGTGCCTTTTCAGTTCTGCAGTGGGACTTAGCTGAAGTTCATAGCTATTTTAAAATCTTTTTATCTGTTGGCTAAATCATTTCATATATAGTAGATGGAAATGTACAAATCTAAAGTTTCTTGGAATTTTACTATCTGTAAATTGTGTGTTCTTTTCTACCTCAAGTGGGGAAATTTTTTTTCCCATGAACATGACAGTTTCAGAGATTTAACTTTCCCCATATGTCTTTCATAGATTTCATCTTATAAAAAGCATTAAAATGAGATTCCCCTCCATTGTTCTCAACAGTAATCTCTTGAAGTAATCACTCTTGATATGCTGTGGAAACTCCTTTTGTAAAACACCCTTCTCTCAAGTGTTAAAGCTGGGGTGTAGCTCAGGGAAGATCACTTGCCTTAGCCTGTGTGAGTCCTGGGTTCAACAAATGTCCTCCATAAAACCAAAACACCTGCCATCAGCCTCTAAAATTATTAGAGTGTTCATCTGTGGAAAACACTCATTCCTGAATGACTTCTTTATTTCTTTGACTATGGAAGCCAGTGGGGGCAGTGTAGGTACTGTATTGTTTCTGGTATGCATATTTGCATTTGGTCTTCAATGAAGATGTTGGACTACATTAAGGTTTTTGTTTTGTTTTCCTTTAACAGTCAGTGGAGGAAGAAATGGCAGGTCCTAGTCAACTCTGCATTCGCCGCTGGACTACTAAGCATGTAGCAGTGTGGCTGAAGGATGAAGGTTTCTTTGAATATGTGGACATTTTATGCAACAAGCACCGACTGGATGGAATCACATTACTCACCCTGACTGAGTATGATCTTCGCTCTCCTCCTCTGGAAATCAAAGTTCTAGGAGACATTAAAAGGTTAATGCTCTCAGTCAGAAAATTGCAGAAAATCCATATTGATGTTTTGGAGGAGATGGGCTACAACAGTGACAGTCCTATGAGTCCCATGACTCCATTCATCAGTGCTCTTCAGAGTGCAGACTGGCTCTGTAATGGAGAGCCCACACACGACTGTGATGGACCCATCACTGACTTGAATTCTGATCAGTACCAGTACATGAATGGCAAAAACAAACATTCTGTTCGAAGACTGGACCCAGAGTACTGGAAGACCATACTGAGTTGTGTATATGTTTTTATAGTATTTGGGTTCACATCTTTCATTATGGTTATTGTTCACGAGCGAGTGCCTGACATGCAGACCTATCCACCACTCCCGGATATATTCTTAGACAGGTAGGTTTTGTTTCTAGATGCCACGTTTGTAGAAGGTTTCTAGAGTCGCAGCAGTGGGAATGTGGTTTATAGCTTACATGTATATTCCATTTGCCTTGTCTGGTGCCATCAAAGGACATGCTTTGCCAAGCGTGGTGGCACATGCCTGTACTCTGGAAACTGAGGTAGGTGGACCACAGGTTCAAACCCTGGGAAGTCTGTAAGTAGTATTATGTTAGCAGGGTGTTTGTAAGAGACTTAGCTGCCTTTCTTTCTAAAAAATTTTATTTTAAATGATGAAAAGTTTCTTGGAATTTTACTATAAATACCACTCGATGAATCGAATTTATTTCCAGTAGTACAAATTAATTCAGGGATTGATTTTGTTTTTACTACGTACTGAATAAAACTAAGTAAATCTATATTAAATAGAAAAGAAATGGTCAGGAGCTGAGAGATGGCTCAGCAGTTAAGAGCACTGGCTGTTCTTTCAGAGGACCTGGGTTTGATTCCCAGCACCCACATGGCATCTCACAGCTGTAGACAGTAAGCCCAGTTCTAGCGAACCCAACACCTTCACACAAATGTACATGCAGATAAAACATCAATTTGAAAAATAAAGAAAAATCAACATTAAAAAAAAAAAAGCCAGGTGGTGTTGCACATCTTTAATCCCAGTACTTGGGAACCAGAGGCAGGCAGATCTGTGTGAGTTTAGGCTAGCCTGGTCTATAAAGCGAGTTCCAGGACAGCCAGGGCTACAAAAAGAAGCCCTCTCTTGAAAAACTAAAAATAAATAGTCTGTGGTTATGAAAAACAAGAAAAGAACAGTAAGTAACAACTGTTTTTACTTGGATGATTTTTAAAAATGAGCAGTACTGTCTTGTTTTCCATTGCTGGTGATTGAACCCAGGGCCGAGTCCACGTAGGGTAAGTGCTCTGCCACCAAGCTCTATCTGTAAGCTATCTTGTGGAGACACCGGCTGTTATAGGTACTGGTATTCTGGTTACTACTCAGACTGCTCACCTCTACAGTATACCCAATAAACTATTCTTCCTGTTTATAAAAAGGAGTGATAGTCATGGATTTAAAGCATTGAGGAAGATACTGTATGAGTAGTAAACAGACAAGAAATAATGGATGCAAAGTGAAGCTTTCTGCATCCTTCAGTGTACAATTGATTCAGGCAAGTTATCAGTGGATGCTAAAATCCATTTGATGGAAAGCTGCTGAGCAGCACCATATTTGCATGATTGAAGTGTCATTTTCACATTACTTAATTGCAGAGGAAACAGGTACTTTTACAGTGCTGGGACCTGACAGAGATCATCTTAATCACGTACTCAGATAGATCCACCATCACAGTGCAACAAACTGACAGCGTGCACTGGATATAATGTGCAAAGCACCATCTTGATAATAATCTAATAATCTTGCCCCTCAGAGAGTTTTAACCTGAATCTGATCATGAGGAAATAGACACACAAAAAGGAGCATTCTGCACAATAGCTCACCTAGAGTCTCCAGAGATGTCTGTGTAAACAAAACCCAGGGGATTTTGAGGGGAATGGAAGGGACACACCATGGTCAATACCTGGTAATTGGATCCTAATCAAGCAAATTTAGTTGCAAAGGACATGTTGGAATAATTAGAAAGTGCGAATGTGGGTTACATAGTAAACGTGATGCTGAGAACCATGCTGCATTTGTCAGGGTGCAGTGGTCTGAAGGTCTATCCTTAGTCTCCAAGATACATGGCGTAGGGAGGAGGTATATCTGTAACTAACTTTGGAGGACTCTAAAATATGAAATGAAGCAAAGATGGCAAAACATTAAATATAAATAATTGAATTGTTTAAGTGACGAGTATAAGTACTTGTTTTTGTACATTTTTTTTTTTCAGAAGGATCAGGATTTTTTCAAAGAAATTGGTGGTGATGGGAGGAAATGGGAATTGGAGACTATCAGATCTTTGCTGTAAGGTCATTTAAGGATTACAAAGAAGTGGACTTAGGACTCGATCATAGGGCTTTGGTTGGTTTGGATGAGGCTATACTGTAGGATATTGTACTGATTGTAGGGATGACCTAGGGTTTGTTTTGGTTTGGGTTTATTTTTTTTTTAATATATTATGCCTAAAGCATAGGATTCTTGAAATTGAGGATATGAGGAGAAATATTAATAATGACAAGGTTCCGATTATAACAGTGAGTGTTGGTTGCTGTGGTAGGGCAAAGGGCAAGATCACAGGAAGAGAAATAAAAATAGAAGTGAGCAAGAATGCCATTATGTACCATTATAACAAGGAGTGATGGGAGAGAGGAGGGAGAGGTCATCAGTAAGTACCTGGAAAACTTTTTAAAAAGAGGTTTTTATTAGATCTAGAAATTATAAGAAGTTTTACAGAAAGGAGTATCATCATAATTTTTGTATGAATATAAGCTTATATTGGGTAAAAGCTAAAACAGCTGTTCTTAAGCAAAATTATTAAATAGTGGGTAAGAGACTCCTACAAAGGTAGAAGGGTGTGTGTGTGTGTGTGTGTGTGTGTGTGTGGTGAGTGTAGGTGTGTTACTAAAAGATTTAATGTGGGATAAAATAGAGTAAAACTGGAGAGCAGAGATTAGGTTTAGTTTTGGGAAGAAGTAGAAGATTTACTTTTATCCCAAGTATGTAAAATTATTTAAACTTTTATATGTACGTATATATTTCTTGTTGGAGGCAGGTCTCACTATGTATCCCTGGTTGTCCTTGAACTACATATAAACCAGGCACGGTAGCAAACACCTTTGTTCCCCGTACTCAGGAGACAAAGGCAGGTGGATCTCCTGGCTTATATGTATATTATTTTTAAAGTTTTTTTTTTTTTTTTTAAGATTTATTTATGAATGTATTTTATGTACATGAGTGCTCTGTCTTCATACACGCCAGAAGAGGGCACCAGATCTTATTACAGGTGGTTGTGAGCCACCGTGTGGTTGCTGGGAATTGAACTCAGGACCTCTGGAAGAGCAGTCAGTGCTCTCAACTTCTGATCCATCTCTCCAGTCCCATTTTTAAAGTTTTTTTAAGAGTGTTGTGGCATGTGCCTTTGGTGCTAACAAATCATACATTTGCTGATAATATATCATAAATTTATTTTTAGATAATTCTTTTGACATGCATATAATTTTACTATTATTAAAGTTGAGAAGGCAAATGTACATAATAATAAAATATTCTTGTTTATTTTTACATAAAAAAATTAAATCTTGGCTAAATATTTGCTACTTGAGGATACAGCATCTTCTGTGTTTTTCAGAGTTAATCAATATTTTTGATTTTTTTATAGTTCTCAATTCTGAGAATACCACTTCACATAAATTCATAATACAAACTGGCAGCTGTTCAGGGCCATTTAGAAATTATTGGAAATGTTATTCTAATCCTGAGCCAAAATTCATGTAACAATTTTTATGTTTGTTTCTTTTGAGACAGGGTTTCTCTGTGTAGCTCTAGCTGTCCTGGAACTCACTCTGTAGACCAGACTGGCCTTGAACTCACAGAGATCCGCCTGCCTCTGCCTCCTGAGTGCTGGGATTAAAGCATGTACCACTGCCCAGCCACAGCAATTTTTAAAGTCACAAGACAACCCAAGCATATGATAACTTGTTGCTTACATGCTGAGGAGTAGCAAATAGGAAAATTGATGATTACATCTGTTTTTTATAATTAAAGCATTGTTTTTTCTCAGAGCAGACTTTGTATAGTAAAGACACTACGCTTCATAACATAGAGTAGTCTTTGAATCTGAGCTGAGGTGTTACAGGCAGCATTATTGGCCTTGTGTGGAATGATGGCATGCAGTGTGAAGTGCGTGTTTGTGTTCAGAACCAAGAGAACCAAGACTGCAGTAAAGTTGTACAGTAGAGTGCGGGTGAGGTGGGCACTGCCAGAAACACCTCAGACTCATTACATGTTGGGTGATGAATTAGATTTTGTTTGTTCCAAGTTCACAAACTTTTTACTATAGTCATTTTTTTTCTTATTTATTTACTTAATTTTGTGCAGACTCCCTTCTTTATTCAAGTCCTATAACCCTCAGTTTAAGAGATTGGGTACTGGGCTAGAGAGGTGGCTCAGAGGCTTCAGAGTGTGTACTACTTTTGTAGAAGACCTGCACCCACACCGGACACCAACTGCATAGTTGTTGTAACTCAAACTCAAGGACACACACGCGCACACGCACACACACACACACACACCTAAAATAAAATCTAATTTAAGAAAATGACATTGAATGCTATAGTCTGGGAGAGACAGGTTGTTATTATAGAGAACCATTACTGGAATTCAGTGACAGCTAGTAGATTCTGATAAGAAAGATAGTTTATGAAGCTGATTTTTAACCCCCCAGGTTTTCCAGATACCATCTCCTGAAGGAGGTAAAGTTCTACAGAGCGGTTCTGAGTTGAAACATTGTATTGAAAGAGGGTGCATCTGCTCTTCTCCAGTTCCAGAAAGAACTGTTTTTCTGTTGCAGTGTTCCCAGGATCCCGTGGGCCTTCTCCATGACTGAAGTGTGTGGTATGATTCTGTGCTACATTTGGATCCTGGTTCTTCTTCTTCACAAGCACAGGTAGTTCTGATTCCTAAAGACTGAAAATGCCTGACTCTCATGTTGGGTTGTCAAGCCTGGTCCTTCCTTCTGCGTTGCCCTGGAAGATTTCCTTCTGCTCAGTGTGACATAGCTTTCTACAAAGGAAAATTGAAAGTTTAGTTAAGGAAGATCGTAAGACCAATATATTTAGTAATATTGTAAATTTATTTTATAGGGAAAAGAATAGTCATCCTTGGGCCAATCCTTGCTAATCTAGCCTTCTTCTCCTCCTCCTCCTCTCCCTCCTCTTCCTCTTCTATTTTTTTCTTCCTCTCCCTCTCATCTTTCTCCTTTCTTCTTCTTCAGAAACAAACTAGAAATGCCACTTCTGTAGAAACATTGAAATGCTTCCAAAGACAGTGTTGGTTAAGTGTTTGATTGAAGGAGGAAAGCCCATTAAAAAAGGTTGTCCTGCATGCTCTGCACATCCGAGATGTGAAGATGCCAAATGGGAGAGTGCTTCTTGGCACTTTCACCAAGAGATACCAAAGGAAAACTTTAAAAAAAAAAAAANTTTACAAATAAAAACAGCAGCTGGGCGGTGGTGGCACACACCTTTAATTCCAGCACTCAGGAGGCAGAGGCAGGTGGATCTCTGAGTTCAAGGCCAGCCTGGTCTACAGAGTGAGTTCCAGGACAGCTAGGGCTGTTAAACAGAGAAACCCTGTCTGGAAAAACCAAAATAAATAAATAAATACAGCAAGGAAGGCATAACGATAGGAAGACCCTTTTTCTGCATTAGAGTCTTGCTANGGGGGAGAGAAAATAAGGCTTTAGTGATGAAGAGAAGGTTAAAAGCTGTCTGTGGTTAGCTGCTGCCCATTGTTCTTAGAACCCTGAAGAGGAATGACTGGATGTCTTCTTGCAATTGGGGACGACCTCTTTCCTCACAAGGAAGTCTGTGGTTGCCACATACATCCTGAGCTGCAGTTATTTTAGTACTTTGAAGGTGAAAAGAAAGGTTGATGACTACTATTTTTGTCACATTTTGAAGCCATTTTGCCACATTTCTCATTGTGTCTTGTGTGTACTCCTATTTTAAGATGAAATGGTTTAAAAGTGTGTATATCAACTGCTCTCTGGTTAACTTTGGCTTACAAGACCCTGTGAACTTGAATCTATCCCCTCTTGAAAATAGAACAAATTTAACCTTAGAGGAAACCTTGGTCGACTCAGTGAAGCATAGTAGTGACCCGATAAATCCAAGTAGTGGGGTTTTCTTAAAGTAGATAAATCCAGGAGGCGATGTTTACTTAGTCCAAGAAGCTATTTCTCAAATATATCTTTGTATCACTGATTGCAATCCTCTGAAAGGCTGTTGAAATAGAGGATCCTAACTTCCATCCAGATGTGCATACTAAAGATGAAAACATACCTTGCCTTATGTTTGGTGCTACTTTTGAGAGAAAGTCCCCCAAACTCTTAGTCTGTTTAGATTTAGGGCATTTAAAGAAATAATAGTACAAATGATATCGCAGTTTATAATTACTTAAGTTATGCTTATGCAAAGTTTATGTTTTCAATATACTTGAATATAAAACTTAGTATTATTTTCATAGCTTAAGTTTAAGTTAGGGACAACTTGGAATAATTTCATATAGCCACTCTTGTGAACCATTTTCGTGCTGTTAATGAGCAAAAGTAGAATCTTAAGTGATTAACTTTACCCTCTATAAACAACTTAAGGGCTGGCAGGGTGACTCGATGACAGAAGCACTTCCTGCTCTTTGTAGCTCTGGAGTTCTGTTCCCAGTGCCCATGTTGAATGGCTCTCAACTGCCTGTAACTCCAGTTCCAGGCAATCCTATACCCTTGGCCTCCAAGGATATCTGCACTTCCATGCACACATCCACAGGCAAACACACATACCTACACATAATTAAAAACAATAAAAATAAACCTTAAAGTTTTTTGAATAAATTATAAGTAATAGTACTAATATTAAGCTTTCCAGTATTACTTCTGTCTTGAAAACTCCACTTTTAGATGGGTGGTAGTGGCGCAAGCCTTTAATCCCAGCACTTAGGAGGCAGAGACAGGTGGATCTCAGGCCAGCCTGGTCTACAAAGCAAATTCCAGGACAGCCAAGGCTACACAGAGAAACCTGTCTTGACAAACAAACAAAAAACCCCTCCACTTTTGTGTGGTCATATTTTACCACCAAAAGAATGCTCTTTCAGATCTGCACTAGTTGCATGCAGCTATTGTAATTTCAATTAATTAATATTAGATTCAGATCTTACTTACATGAACCTCATTTTAGGTGCTCAAGAGCCAATTGTATCTAGCTGGCTACATGGCATATAGAACACCTCCATCACCGCAGAACTCTAGTGGATGATGACATGTTAGATGGTCTCCTAAGATTCCTCTCCTCCAAATTAAAATATAACGACACGTATATAATGAAATCCATTATTTTGTATGCAAGTGCAATAAAACCACATATACATATACACATCCCAAGTGCTTTATAGAAGTGTAATTTAAATATGATAAGTTTTTCTACTTTAAATTTACAGGTCTACATTTAGCAAATAACTTGTGATCAAACACTGCCGCAGTCTAGATTTTAGAACACCGTCTGAACCTTCCCTCTTGTCTTTTCATTATTAATGCCAATCCCAGCCCTGGCCCCAGGCAAACACTGACCCATTTGTCTCTATGGTTTTCCTTTTAATACAGAAGCTCTAAGTGGGGGGAAGATATTTGTCATTTGTAAAGACTAGTGGTTTTCCCTTGCTTTCTCTCTAGGAGAGTTTGGAGTAGTCTCTGATTGCTGCTTTGATCACTCTGTTCACAGGTCAATCCTTCTGCGAAGGCTCTGTAGTCTGATGGGCACTGTATTCTTACTTCGCTGCTTTACCATGTTTGTGACCTCCCTCTCCGTGCCAGGACAACACCTGCAGTGTACTGGAAAGGTAGCCTGCTACCTTCTGTATGTTCTTGATTGTTCTTCTGGATTAATGACACAGTATATGCAGGAAGGCAAAGATTGTGCTTTTCGTAATAAAGTGTGCTTTTTTTGTATTTGCAATATCAGTAGTAAACTTAACAGAAATAACTGGGTTAAGTAACCTTAAGCTAGGCTTATCTCCCTGTGATTCCATCATGGATATTAGTTCCATGTTATGGGACTATGGAAAAAAATTATTTTGACTGTCTTTTTCTGCTACATTTTTTCCCTTTCTCACTAACTCAGCATCTTTTTTTATAATGATTTATTAGTATATATTGATTATGTACCATAACGGGTTCCATTAGCACAGCCTCACACAGCCTCACAATGCATTGGATCCCACCCACCCTTGATACACTTCAGATTTCATATGGTATGCTCTGGTCCCTTAGTGCTTTCAGCACTCTTTTTCCTTAAACAGTTTAAGCATTTTCCAATTAAAACTAACCCTGTGTTCTGTAAACTTTCTAGAATATATGAAATATCGATGGATTTTCCCCCCTTTGGTTTTAGTGTGTGCTTTATAACTTCCTGTTTTGTTATATTGTTAATATATCCTTTTCTGGTTAAATAGAGAGGACAAATTATGCTGATAGGGAACAAAAAAGAAGGTTATAAATTGTTGTCGTTTTTATTCTAAGATCTAAGGTAAGATCTGTTTTTTAAATTTAAGCTCAGTGATATAGTGATTGCCTAGTGTATACAGGGTCCTGGGGTTCAGTCCCCAGCACTAACCCCCCCCCCAACACACACTAATTAATTTTAAAAAATCAATAAAATAATTTTAAAAGTTGAAGATCTCAACTGGGTGTAGTTACACACACCTTTAATCCCAGCACTTGGGAGGCAGAGGCAGGTGAATCTCTGTGAGTTTGAAGCCAGCCTAATCTACAAACTGAGTTCCAGGACAGCCAAGGCTATGTAGAAAGACCCCATCTAAAAGAAACAAAAACAAAAATTGAAGGTGTCATATGTCCTTGATACACAAAATTGTGAATGGTTAAATTTGGGCAAAAAATGTATTAACCAACTTTTCAGACAGGAGACTTGGTGGCTACTTGGTGGTTATTTTAGTGTTGTTGGTAAAACAAATTTAGGTGCCATTGCCTTTACTGCAGTCATAGAAATAGCTGACACGCCAGTTAGGGAAGGAGGATTAAGCAGATGAAGAGCTAAAAATACTCGCTTGAGGTGAAGGGCAGCAAAGTTCTCCAGGTGTTAGGCACGTGAGANGTCACGGAGAAGGGCCCAGTGCAATTTCAGACTTCTCAAAAGCCAATTTTTTTTAAGATTAAAAACTGTTGGGGAGTTTCATGTTTTTTAATATAGAAAAACCTTTCTTTTTCTTTTTTTTTTTTTTTTTTTCTTTTGAGACAGGATTTCTCTGTGTAACCCTGGCTATCCTGGAACTCCCTCTGTAGACCAGGCTGACCTCGAACTCAGAGAGATCCGCCTGCCTCTGCCTCCCAAGTGCTGGGATTAAAAGCATATGCCACCATCACCTGGCAGAAAAACATCTTTTTATTACAAAATTGTACATGTTTCTTGTAAGAACTCAAATTATATATAAATATATGTAAAAAGCAAAAGCTCACATAGAACCCTTTTTTATCCCAACCTGCAAGTAAAACTGTTAACAGTTGTGTCTACTTGAAGAGATCTGGTTTGGAGTTTCTTCTTTCTCTCCTCCAGTCCTCCCTCCCTTGGAGGCAGAGTCTCACTATGCTTCTCTAGATAGCCAAGAACTCACTATGTAAATCAGACTGGCCTGGAATTCACAGACATCCTCCTGTCTCTGCCTCACAGTTTCTAGGATTAAAGTTGTTAGGTACTTCCGGGAGCAGAAATCATTTTTAAGTAGAGTTTTGATTTACTCTGATAAGTTGACATTGAAGGAGGAATTGCAGAGGAGGTTCTATAACCAGGTTTAAGGTACTGGTCTGTTATCTCCTTCATTCTCTTGTATATCTGCGAGGCCTGAGGTTGGTGTCAGATTCTCTTCTTGATCTGTCTCCACCTTATGTATTGAGGCAGGGTCTCGGATGAACCTGGAGCCACCAGTTCAGCTAGCATGCCAGCTGCCCTGGGGATTTCCAGTCTCCACCTTTCATGCTGGGATTACAAGTGGGCCTTTGTATCTAACTAGCCTTTTGCATTTTTTTCTTGGTGCGGGTTCTAGGGATCTAAACTCAAGGCACATTTGCATAGAAGCACTTTACCCATCTCCCCAGTCCCACTAATTACTTTTTTTTGTAAAGAGTACATAGCTGGGTGATAGTGGTACATCCTTTAATCCCAGCGCTTGGGAGACATAGGCACGTGGATCTCTGAGGTCGAGGCCAGCTTGGTCTACAAACTGAGTTCCAAGACAGCCAGCACTGTTACACAGAGAAACCTTGTCTCGAAAAACAAAAACGAAAACAAAAAAAATTTATAGTTATAGTTACCTGTTTATTAATAAGTTCATCCTTTTAATAGCTGTGTGATATTCCATTGTAAGAGTCCCTATCCCCCAGATTCCAAATGATGTAAATTTTACTTGTTTTCAAGATATTTTAAACAGTAAATATTTTATTTTATTTATTTATTTTGTTTTTTTGAGACAGGGTATCTCTGTATGCCCCTGGCCATTCTGGAGCTTAGTCTGTAGATCAGGCTAGCCTTGAACTCATAGATTGACCTGCCTTTGCCTCCTGAGTGCAAGGATTAAAAAGGTATGTGCCACCACCACTCAGCTCATAGTAAATATTCCTAAACATTAGAGCTTTTCTGCATGTTTTGTGGAGGAACCTTGAACCCAAGGCCTTGTACATGCCAGGCAAGCACTGTTTACCTCTGAGCTATGTCTCCAGTTGTACTTACCTCTAAATTTTTGGAAATAGAATTATATTATTAAGGACAGGTGCATTAAATTGTGATACATAGTCCTAAAATGCGTGCTTGAAAAAAATCCAGGATGATATTTTGGACAGAGGTACACTTTGTAACTTTGTTCTTTTTAAGTAATCTTTCTTTCTGAAGAGTAGCAATGAACATTATACACATTTGCTTTTGGTCTCCAGACATCACTCAAAAATATCTATCAAAAACATTTTAAATTTAGAGAGAGAGAGAGAGAGAGAGAGAGAGCGAGCGAGAGAGCAAGCGCGCGCGCGAGAGAGAGCGCTAGCGCACATGCAAGTGCAGGCATACACATGCCGCAGCATGAATGTGTGGTTCAGATGACAGCTCTTGAGAGCCAGTTCTCTCCTGCCACTTTGTGAGACCTAGAGATTGAACTTCAGTTATTTTACCTGCACAGGAGTGCCTCTACCCACTGAACCATCTTGCCAGACCCACTCAGGCCTTTAGTTAACAAAGCAAAAAAAAAAAAAATGAAAAAATCATCAGGAGCTGGGTATGGCAATTCATGCCTATAATCCCAGCACTCAGGAGGCTGTGGCAATAGACTGACAAATTTGAGGACAGCTGGACCACATAGTGCAGCANTTTTCAACCTGTAGGTCATGACCCCTTTGGGGTTGAATGAGCCTTTCACAGGAGTCGTATATCATATATCCTGCATATCAATTATTTACATTACAATTCATAACAGTAGCAAAACTACAGTTATGAAGTAGCAATGAAAATAATTTTATGGTTGGGGGTCACTACAACATGAGGAACTGTATTAAAGAGTCACAGCATTAGGAGGGTGAGAACCACTACCATAGTGAGTCCCAGGCCAGCCTGAGATACAATACCCTGTCTGAAAAAAAAGGGATTAGAATGGTATACCTCTCCCATTTTCCTTTGCTTCATATGGCGGCAGATCTATAAGCTTCTCTAAAATGTTCCTGGTTACTGCTCTCTGTAATTTCCTTTTAAGCAATTGGTAAAATTGATTTTGCTTTAGAAATTAGATTAGCAAGAAAAAGAAATGGCTAGAATCTAATTTAGTTGTCTTAATAACGTGTATAAAACAAATATACATTCTTTTAAAGTAGACTGTAGGGTACTACCATGAAGTCAGTGTCGCCATAATATTGACCCCATTCTTTGGCTGTGTGCATAGCTATGTCTTTGTCTTCAAACACTAATTATTTCATTGATTTATAGCTTAAATTGTTACGAGAGGTTGGTTGATTTGTGTTTTGGTTTTTTAAGATGAGGTTTCTCTGTGTACCCCTGGATGTTCTGAAACTTGCTTTGTAGACCAGACTGGCCTTGAGAGAGCTGCCTGCCTCTACCTCCTGAGTGCTGAGATTAGAGGTATGCACTTGCACTGCTATGCCTGGTTTAAGTTTTAAAGATTTATTTTTTAATTATGTGTATGTATATGTGTCTGGATATATATACAAATATGTTGGTGCCCACAAAGACCAGAAGGTGTTGGATTTCTTGGAGCTGCAGTTGGGAGCCTTCCTTCATGGGTGCTGGGAACTGATTGGGGTCCTTTGAAAGAACAGTACATATTCTTAACTGCAGATCCTGCTCCCCAAGTCCCAGCTGACTAAACTGAGTCACCCATCCCAATGTACCAATTAAAGGGGTTAGTAGTGGTGGGAGACAGAGAGAGATTCGGTCATTGTGGCCACTTTGGAAAGAGGAACAGATAGAGAAGTCCAGTGACCCCCTAAATCAGTCTTAGGGTACTGATAGGAACTTTAGGTTTAAATACAGGAAAAATTGGGGTACAAGTAAGAAGTATACATAATAAGACTTCCTTGGTCTAAGTGTGGTCTGGTTGGTCTCAGTTCTTGTTATTGCTTGAGGGAATAAGCCAGTTCCCATGAGGTGACTGCTCTTGCTTGAGGGTGATCTCATGATGGGGTGACCTGTCAGTGAGGCTCCAGTGTGACTGCAAATTTAGGACACTAGGTGTGGAAGGGCTACTGGGACAGCTGACAATAAGGCATCTCAGTTTTCATCCTTATCTTTCTTTGTACCTTCATTTTAGCCTTGAAGGGAGATGAATTAAGTTGAGTAGAAGCCATAATTAGCATGTCTGTGAGCAGAGTTAAGCATGTGACTCGTCCACAGTAAATGAGATGGGTGCTCAGTGAAGACAGAGATGCAGCTTTTACCCTGTTCTGGGCCTGCTGTGGCAGCTGAGGAGTCCTTGACTTTCAGCGAGAAGATTCTCTGTGGCTCTTTTAGATCAACTGCCTGGTTCAGAGTTGTGTCATGTAACTGTCACAGCAGGTGTGGGCATTCTTTGGCAGTAATGACAGTACTGCATTTGATTGAAGGTAGAGATGACTATGAAGATGGAGGGGGCTAGGTTTTNATTCCTACCGACATGCCACTTCGTTCACTTTTCGCCCACACTGCTTATTACTGATCTTGAGTTATTGCCATCTAGTTAATGAAAGACAATAGCTAATGTTTTATGGTCTTGTTCTTTATATATGAATCTAATCTCCTGGAATTATTTCCATGTGTGGTTTGACGTGAGGGCAAAAACATTTTTCCCCAAAAGTATGCTAATTGATTAGGAACAAACTGTAATGAAGTGTGATTTCCCTCTGAAAGTTTGACAATTTTAGTCTCAATAGATTAACAGAAGAAAAGGTATACGAATTTAATAATGCCTCCAGAGCCATGTACAAAATAGGAGACTCTGCCAAAGTATTGAAGTTTATGTCTTTCGTTATACAAAGGAATAAGGGATATGGGGCTTCTGGAGGTGTGGTGGTGGCGATACAAACTATGGCAAGTTCAGGAGAAGAACTACTTGGTTATTAATGGCAGTCTTTTTGTCCAGATGAGATTCCCAGGTGGCAGCAGGTGGATACCTGTGTCATCTCTATCTGGGCTGGAGGTGTCAGACCCCCCCAGTCTCTACTTCCTGCTACAGGTCTTTCCTACGCAGATCTGGAGATCTCCAAGAATGCTTTTGCATTTGTATCTTTGCTTAATTGATTAATGTAGATAGATACTTCTTTTTATACAAGAAGGGATTTTTAAAGCTACTACTGAGTGTGGTTTTCTGAATAACCAGATCCAAAGATACCAAAGGAATATATTGGAAGTGGAACATTTTGTTTTCCTGTGAAGCTTGTTATGCAGATAAGAGAATTTCCTGTCCTTGAACGGGTTTATCAGGAGACAGTCACTGAAGAGAAGGCTGTTTCTTTGTGTACACAGCTGCATCTTGTGCTACAAGAACAAATTAGATGTCACTCTCAAGTGTGGACAGGCCTCTTTCTGTCTCGGATGACTTTTCTTTATTAATTAGTTATGTATGGATATTTCCATCCAAATCTGCCCTAAATGCTGCTAATTGCTTTGAAGTATAATGTAGCCTGCCTATTGACCTACATTATTTATAGCAATCTTAAAAATAGAGCGTTATGGGGATAACAACCAGCAGCCACATCTCTTACAAGTGAGATCCATAGGCATTTCATTGTGATAAATTAATGGCTTAAAATCATGGAACCAAGACAGAACTGAGAACATGCCTACTTTTGAAATTTAGCAACACAAAGCTAATTTGCATATCTTGTCTAGACAGCTTTCTATTCATTCTTCTCTGTTTCAGTTTGTTTCTAGAAGGATGTGTGAGAGATGTAGAATGGGAAAAGATGGAAAGACTGTAGTTACTTGGTGATAATTATTGGAGACTAGCATTACTTGTTCCCTGCCCTTAATTAAGATACTACCCAGCTGGGCAATGGTAACGGACCCCTTTGATCCCAGCACTCAGGAGGCAGAGGCAGGAGGATCTCTGTGTTAGAGGCCATCCTCGTCTACAAACTAAGTTCCAGGATAGCTAAAGCTGTTATATAGAGAAACCCTGTCTTGAAAAAGAAAAAAAAAAGATTTTAATATAGATTTAAACATGGTCCAGGCGGTGGTGGCGCACACCTTTAATCCCAGCACTCAGGAGGCAGAGGCAGGCAGATCTCTTTGAGTTCGAGGCCAGCCTGGGCTACTGAGTGAGTTCCAGGAAAGGCGCCAAAGCTACACAGAGAAACCCTGTCTCGAAAAACCAAAAAAACAAACAAAACAAAAAAAAAACAACAAAAAAAGAAAGGGCATTATGGGATAAAAATAAGTAAATAAAAATAAAACTTAGCGATGTTTTTGTTTTACAGTGGCTGTTTGTTTTAAGATAAAATCTCATGTAACCTTGGCTGGCCTATGTCACTGAGCATATATAGCCTTGGACTCTTGATCCTCCTGCCTCTGACTATGGAGTGTTGGGACAGTGGACATGTTACATCATTCTTGGCTTTGACCTTTTTGGTTTTTGCTTTTGTTGTTGTCTTGATGTGAGGTCTCTCTCTGTAGCCCTGGCTGTCCTGGAACTCAATATGTAGACCAGACTGGCCTCAAGCTCAGAGCTATAACTGCCTCTGCCTCTTCAGCATACGTTATATGCCCCGCTTAACTTTGTTTTTGTTTTTGATTTTGTTTTTCAAGACAGGGTTTCTCTGTGTAGCTTTGGAGCCTGTCCCGAAACACGATCTGTAGACCAGGCTAGCCTCAAACTCACAGAGATCCACCTGCCTCTGCCTCCCGAGTGCTGGGATTAAAGGTGTGTGCCACCACTGCCCAGGCCAGCTTGACATTTTCACTTTAAAGTAACTCTACTATAAAGGAGTTTGAATTACAATGATTTCATTTAATTAGCAGCATTTTCTGAGTACAGTCAAGCTTTGGTCACTCTCTGGGCCCACTTGGAATTAACTGGGTTAGACCTTGTTTACCTTTGCCTGAATGCTCTTATTTCTCAATCATTCCTCATCAATTCCCCAAAATGGATTTGGGGAAGCTCTGAAGCTCTCAAACATTTGAAGAACTAATTCACAGCTTTCTCTATAGATATATGGAAGTGTGTGGGAGAAACTACGCCGGGCGTTTGCCATTTGGAGCGGCTTTGGTATGACCCTGACTGGCGTCCACACTTGTGGAGATTACATGTTCAGTGGCCACACAGTTGTTCTAACCATGCTGAACTTCTTTGTCACAGAATGTGAGTATGTCTTTAATGCTTCTGTGCATATCAGATGGCTGGTTGCAGAGGAGGAAGTGGAGAGGATGGAAAGTCCTAGGAAGAATAGGCAATTGGGCTGGGGTTGTAACTCAGTTGGTGGAGTGCTTGCCTGCCATGCATGAAACCCCAGGTTTGATTCCCCAGAACCACATAAAAATGTGTGCTGTAGTCCCAGAAGTCCAGGTTCATCCTCAGCTACGTATCCAGTTCAAGGCAGCCTGAACTACATGAGACAGTTGCACAAAAAGGTGGGGGTGGGGGGATGGGGGATATGTTGGGGAGCATTAGCTTACAGCTTACCCTGAGAAGCATGTGACTAAGCATTGAAAGAAATGTGTTTTTAAATGACCCTTCTGTCCTTTTCCTAGATACACCAAGAAGCTGGAATTTCTTGCATACTCTCTCCTGGGTTCTCAACCTCTTTGGAATCTTCTTCATCTTGGCTGCCCATGAACATTACTCCATTGATGTGTTTATTGCCTTTTATATCACAACAAGACTCTTTTTGTACTACCATACTCTAGCCAACACCAGAGCGTATCATCAGAGTAGGAGAGCGAGAATTTGGTTTCCTATGTTTTCTTTCTTTGAATGCAATGTTAATGGCACAGTACCTAATGAATATTGTTGGCCATTTTCTAAACCAGCAATAATGAAAAGACTGATTGGATGAAGACTGTATCTCTGTAATGAGTTTGTTGTTAAATATACAGTAGTTACGGAATGAAAATGAAGAACTTTGTCCCCGGGTTGTTCCTGGATATGTTGCATTTTGGCTTATCTGTTGACAGGTTTCCTGTTCTGAGCAAGGCTGTGACTATAAAACTTGAGAAAGAGCAACCAAGACTCCTTACCTAGCTGTTTGAACAGAGAGCTCGAGGACAGATTTTTCTGCCCCTCCTTCACTGTAGGAAGACCCAGTGTGTGGTGATAATCAGGCCGTTACCTGTGCATGTGGAGTGTCTGCTTTGTAAACTCAAGCACATCAGCTTGGGCTGGTTGGTGGATTTTTATTGATTTCCAGTAGGATTCAAGTCAAGAAATGTTTTTTGAAGCTGTTTTCCCCTCCTACCAAGTGAGCCATTCTTACTTGTTCATTGAACTAATCCGTGTCTGTCTGCAAAGGGATTGTCTTACTAGTAAATATGTTTTACCCTTTGAGCCATTTTTAAGAAAAGCATACTGAACACAGCAGCTAGCGTGAAACAAGAAGAGAATGGAAGGGGCCATGTGTGAGGTGACACGCTGGTCAGGTGTCACTGGCCTTCCCACGAATGCAAATATGGGGTCAGCATTTTCACCATAGGTGCGTGCAATTCCTGTTGTGTTTTGAAGCTTCAGTGTGAACAACAGTAAGGATTCATGGGGGAAAACAACTGTGTTCATAATAGTGAAGTGGTGTCATTTTAGTGCTGTGAGGATCTGCAGTACATTTGTGTTGTAACAGGCAGATGACGGCCCAATATAATGCTTTTTTTAATGATGTGATTTAGAGAGACAGGTAAGAGTGTTTTATCAGATGTTAGAGTGTCACATAAGTGTCAGTAAATAAGTACATGTGCATGCAAAGAATTCTTTCCTTCTAATGAAAAAAAAATCTACAGGTTGTAGGCATAGTGTTAACTCTTCAGGGTTTTTGTTTTATTTTGTTTTCCTGAAATTTCTCATTCTTGACCGTTGAAAGTAAACAGTCTGAGACATACTTGGACACAAAAAGCTTGTTGCTATTTATTTTAGAAAATAATTGTGTACATACATTCTTTCTATAGTCTTAATTTGGCAGTCAAGAACTAAAATAGATTAGCTGCTGTTTACATTAGAAAGTTACCTCCAGTAATGAATTTCACCTCTCTACCATTTGTCACTTTATTTTTGATCTTAGCCTGGTTGTAGAATTGGAAATTGACCTTCAGCTTAAACAGTGGAATACTAATTGTGTAGTTTTTACATTCCATTTTAATACAAGGACTTTGAGAAGATGCTGGCATCCTGGGGTCACAATTAGACCACAGCAGACGCTTGTTCCTTCTCTGTTTGCGTAAAATGTTCATTATTGCAGTTGGAGTCCTAGTCCCACCCTCCCCGAAGCTTCCTGGGTGAATTAGGCAGGAAGGGGATATTAGGCAAGCAGGTCTCAGCCCTGCTGAACAACACTCTCTGAGTCTGCTGGAAACATCACTCCTTTATCACTTGAGAAATGATGTGAAGCAACTCAAGTTTGATTATGTTTTTAAATCTTATACTTCAGAATCTTACAGTATTTTAAATCATTGATTCTGTTACAAGCCTGGATCAAAAATGCCAATATCTCTTGTAAAGAAATTACATAATAATGGGATGAAGGTTTCTTTGAGTGGTTTGACTTGAGGTCAAAGGCTATTCCTGCCACCCCCTTTCATATCCCACCACTGACATAGCAGGACCCAGCTTAGCAAGGGGGAAGCTAGTGTTGACTTTGGGAGACTGTTCTAAAAACATCTGTGTCAACATTGATTTTAAAATGGTAACTGTATTAATGGTGAATGTTTTAACATCAGGCTTCTCTCCTCCATATGGATTCTATTGTAGAACAAAATAGGAAAGTAAATGCAGCTAGCTTTGCAGCGCTATTGGTGGTGAGAGTGCCTGGCAGCAGCCTGCAGTGCGGATTGTGAGTGGCTTTGCAGTTACTCCCATTTGTTTTGAGGAAAAGGTAAGCTAGATTACAACCTATTAGTTATTATAAGACAGTGTTTACATGAGTTAATCATCTTCAAGTCTCAAAACTGAGACAAATTTTTTTTTTCAGTTTTTGTCTTCACACCTTTTCTCTTGCTGAAATCTTAACTGTCGTGAAGATAGAATTTCTGTTTACAGTTTAGGCATGGTTTGACTGGGTGGAGAAGCTCCATGCTTTTGCTCTTGTATTCCATTCTGCAGTTGTAGAAGGCTTTCATCTTTGACAGCTTTGTACAGAAGGAAGGAAAGGCTTTGAGTTTGGGGGTTCTGTAGGAAGTCCTTGATGGATTGCCTATGGTCCAGAAACAGTGTTGTTGACCTCCCTGTGGTGCTAAACCTATGGTGGTGTGTGTGCCGGGCAAGTGCTCCATACTGAACTACATCCTTAGCTCTGTGTCCTTTGTGGGGCAAGGCGGAGTATCTTATTGAAAGGCGGTGAAGCTGGAGGAAAGGAACGAGGTTGTGAGAAGATAAGCTTGCTCTCGTCTCCACATACTTTGCAGAAACCTTTTTTGTCTGTGTTGCAGTTCCCAATGAGGCTATCCTCCAGTTCTCTCTGACCAGAATTGCTGTAGCAAAAGTACTACTTTATATGCTGGCTCTACATGGTGATAGTCTTAGAATCAGTCGATTTAATAAATGTGGGCTGCGACCAAGAAAACCCACTGCCAGGAGCCTCTCATTGACACTGTGAGTGGTGATAGCCCTACTCTACCTGCCTGTGTTACGACCGGGAATTCACACAAATCTGTCATTTATAAGCAGAGAACAGAGGAGTGAAATCCTTCTATAGCAGAGAAAAATCAGTCTGTTTTAGGAACATTTGTGCAAAATTCCGTCCGTCCGTCCGTCCTCCCTCCCTCCCTCCCTTCTTTCCTCCCTCCCTCCCTCCCTCCCTCTCTCC
>LZPO01097120.1:191033-204540 GCA_001675575.1 Neotoma lepida
TTTAAGGCAGGGTTTCTCTGTGTAGCATGGGCTGTCCTGGAATTCAGTCTGTAAATCAGGGTAGCCTCGAACTCAGGGATCCACCTGTCTTTGCCTCCCATGCTGGGATTAAATTCAAATTCATGACAAAAAAACCTATTTTGATTATACTCAGCAAAAAGCAATTTTATTACTTAAAGATTCTAGATCCAAAATGCTTAAGAATGTTTACGGTATTCTTGACTTGAACTCCCTGATTTAATATACTTAATTATTTGATAGTCTTTTGTAGACAGAGATCCCATAGTGAAAGCAGTGACAGTATAGTCACCTGTCAGCCCTTGGCTTCTCAGACCTTGGAGACAAGAACATTCCTTAGAATGGTTTACTTGCTTTCCTTCATATGGTGTGAAAGCCACCAAAGCATGCCAGTCTTAATGACAACCTGGCACGACAGTTTAAACAGTTGCTGTTTATTCAGAAGTGAGCTTGGCCTTGGTCCCCCCTATACCTCTGCAGCTGCGATTGTTAGATCCCAGGAGAGCTCAGAGCTTCAACTGACCCAGCAGTTGGAAGAGAAAGGGGTTTGTTTGTTTCTTCTCTTTGTGAATAGCTTTCAATGAGTAAGATTATTGTAGAAGGAGCTGTTGGTTTGCCTGTCAATTCAGTGGCACTAATTTCATAGAACTAATGTGATAAATTATTGTATCAAGTTCAGTACAAATGTCTATGAACTAAGCTGTTTCTCCAGCTACACTAAGTTGTTTTTGAGGATACATTCTACTGTATGTTCAACAAGAACTCTTCATTCATTCTGTGTATTTCTTGTCTTGGCATGAGGAAGCCTTGTGCTTTGACGGGAGAAGGAATGTTAGGAAGTTGTTTTTGTTTTTCATTGTTATTTCACATCTCTTTTAATCTGAGCTACTGGATTTTCTGAAGAACTAAACAGCTTGTTGTTATTAACATCTTTAAAATGTTTAATTTTAATAAGTTTTCATTTGAAGAAGTCATGGATTGGTAGGATAATGAAGTGTTTCTGATATGGAACAAAGGAAGTGAAACTGGTACTCATTGGAGAAGCAGCTTGTATGCACTAAGCCAGGCATGTTTAGTTTTGGGAAAATTCTACCTAAAGGTCTCCCTGTCCACAGAGAAACTAGTATTACTTGAAGATATGAAAGTTCCTGTGGTAGCCATACCTTGAAGCACAGTGTTGTATATAAGTAAATACCTGATTCTAAATTAAATCCAGATTTAACTAATATATATTATTTTATATCTTTGTTGTATTAAAATGTTTTAAAACACTAAAAATAAAACATTTGAAAGTTGACTTGTGGCTTATTTAAATATCCTTGCACTATTAATCTAGTGTGTCTTTACTGTTTCAGACAGTCTTGCTATGTAGTGTGGTCTGCTCTCCACTTCTGTGTGCTCGTGGCTTTGACTTGCTGTTCTCCCGCATCAGCCTCCTAAGTGGAATTTGAGTCGTCCTCGTCTCCCACCCCCATGTTTAAGCACTGCAGCTTACAAAGAAGAGAATTTAAATTACATTCCACAGAAGACAACTTGAAGGAGTTGGTCACTGTTGTGTCTCAGGAATTGAACTCGGGTTGTCAGGTTTGGTGGCCTGTGCATTTACCTACTGAGCCTTCTCACTGGCCGCATAGCAACTTTAAAGCTGCAGGGTGTCATGTGTGGCATTTTCTAACTCCCAGGTAATAACTGGCCTGTTACAAGATAGGGAGCTGAGGGTTGGGGACATAGCCCACTGGCAGAACTTAGGTGGGCAGAATAGGGCCTGTGTTCCAGCTAATTAATAATCCAGCTGGAGGATGACAGAAAAGCAGCAAACATCTTTGGTTTTTAGTAGACAGGGAAAGNGAGAAGGAATTGTCCAGAGAAGAAAGGGCTCCAAGGGAAGAATACCTNTTCATCATTATTAGTGTGTGAGTGTTCATTCTCTGTTGCCACATGATGTATGGAGGCTGGAGGATGACATTGTGGAGTCAGTTCTCTCCTACTTTTACATGGGTTCAGGGATGAAACTCAGGCCCTCCGGCTTCGTGACTAGTGCTTTTACCCACTGAGCCATTGTGTAGGTTCCTGGGTAACAGTCTTCAGAGGAATATAGCAATAGTTTTAATCCTGCCTTTGATACCCTGCGGCTGTCTTTCCTAGTAAGACTTCTCATTGAAAAAGCTTGATAGAGGGGAAGGAAATGCTTGGGAGTCACTGACAACTGTCCCTGTCTGTTGGTAGTTTGGGAGAGTGGATGCACTCATGAAGGGGGGTTCAGGAAAACCTCAGTGAGCATGCGGAACTTAAATCCTTCTTGAAAGACAAGTCAAAGACTTCATCAAAGATTTAGAGCAAGGGTTCTAAACCCGTGGGTCAAGATCCCTGTGGGGGGCTCAAAGGATCTTTTCACAGGGTCACATATCAGATATCCTGCATATTAGACAGACATTTGTATTATGATTCATAACAGTAGCAAAATTACAGCTATGATGTAGCAATGAAAATAATTTTATGGTTGGGGCTCGCCACAACATGAGGAGCTGTATTAAAGGGTCGCAGGGTCAGGAAGGCTGAGAACCGCCGCTACAGAGGGTGAAGGAAGGAAGGAAGAGTCAAGGCCAACAAGGTGTCTGGGTGGGTAAAGGCGCTTGCCACAAAGCCTGATGACCTGAGTTCTACCTGGAGGATCCACAAGGTGAAAGCAGAGAAAGAACCAAGACCTTCAGGTTGTCCTCTGCCTTCCGCAAGTGTGCCTTAGTGTGTATGCTCCTCCCCTGACACACACAAATGTGATCTTTAAAAAGCTTCTCAAAATCTGATTTACTTGTATATAGCAGGGAACTGTTACCAGGGTTTGTATTTGATTACCAATGGAAGCACCAGGAGGACCCTGTAGCAAAACTGTAGGTACAGCTGTAAGTAGTTCTGTAAACAGCCTTAGGTAAGGCCTGGGGTGTACCTCATTGATAAGAGTGCCTGCCTGGTATCTCCAAGTCCCCAAGTTTAACCCCTAGCACCACCAAAAGAGAAATAAGATGGTAAAAGTATACAGGAGATCAAAGGAGAGGAGAGGAAGGCTCTAGGAGCCCTGCTATTTTGGTAGTTCAAGGAACTGGGACTGTGCACAGCTCATAGGAAGCCTTTGACCCAGTAAGGAGGAGCAAGACACCAAAAATTAGCTGCCAACTGCTACTGGCTGATGTAACATGAATCTAGGATATCCTGGATCCCAGTCACTCCCAGGACTGGGAGTGCTAGGCTCCCAAGCATGAAGTGGAATGGTAGCTGGCCCTCAAAGAGATATTAGGAGAAAAGAAAGTGACTTGGAGGAAACCCAGTTAGGTCGTCCCTCAGCTGTAACTTTGGACAGGACCAAAGCTTTAAGACCTCTGCTACAATAGCATGATATTTAAATGCCATGTTTCCAGCTCAGGTGCTCCCTGTGTGAACCAGAATAAGGAACCACTTTGATCTGTTCATATTCTAGCTTTAGGAGTCCTGGATCACACTTTGCAAACAATATCTAAACTTAATGGTTGTGAGATGCAGATGGAGCAGGTTTCATTAAGGAGAGGGCAAAGTGCATGCATGAACTTTGAACCTGTTCTTCATGGAGCTTGACTGGCAGAGACCCAGCTAGAGAGAGTTTCGGTAGCAGTGATGCAATTTGAAGCATTTCAGCAGAAATATCTGGTGTAGAAATTGGGTAAGCACAGCTGTCTCAGCAAGAGTTATTTACTATTGATTCCACAATGGTACCTGTGATTCTTACTATCTATTTTGGAAGTTGTTCATTTTAAATAAATAAATCATGGATGTGAACACCAGCTGAGCCCAGTGCTTATTGCTGCTGCTTGACTGGGCACAGTGTTGCCCATGGCCTTATACTGCTGCCTGGCCGTCCCTGTCATGATGGACGGTGTCCACGGGGACTGTAACCATAAATAAGCCCTCCCTGCAGGTACTTGGGTGAACAATTTGTTGTAGCAACAAGACCAGCAATTAATGCAGATGCTTTTAGGAAGAGTTTTAAGGATACATAAATTTAGATGCTTTCAGGATATGCAGGCTTTTCTGATGATCTTTATAATCCTTCTTTTTTGGTTTTTCAAGATAAGGTTTCTCTGTGTTGCCCTGGCTGTCCTAGAACTGACTCTGTAGAACAGGCTGGACTTGAACTCAGAGATCTGCCTGCTTCTGCCTCCTGAGTGGTCTGGTTCTATCTTTATAATTCTTATAGGAATGAGTTGAGAACAAAGCTGTAATTAATACTCAGTTGTGTTATTATTAAAACAAATTTAAATACAAGCAGGAACTCAGCTAGTATAGAGTGGTGTGTTCCCCTGTATCTGTAAGGTTTATCTATAGCCTAAGCTGCTAAAGGGAAGTTGTTGGACCAATGACTTTCTGTGTTTTGTTTTGTTTTTGAGACAGGGTCTCACTGTGTAATGTTGGCTGTCCTGGAACTATGGTAGACCACGCTGGCCTTGAACTCACAGATTTGCTTGTTTCTATCTACCTACTAAATGCTGGGATTAAGAGGTGTGGCTACCATGCACTGTTGTTTGTTTTGCTCTTTTGGGGGACCTACCACTCAGCTCCCAAATAAGTCATACATGGAGGCTTATTCTTTCTTATAAATGCCTGGCCTTACCTTGGCTTGTTCCTAGCCAGCTTTTCTTAACTTCAAATTATCCCATCTACCTTTTGCCTCTGGGCTTTTACCTTTCTCTTACTTCTGTATATCTTACTTTCACTCTTACTCCATGGCTGGCTGTGTGGCTGGCCCCTGGTGTCTTNCTCTCCTTGTTCTCTTGCTCCTCCTCCTTTTCCTCCCAGATTTCTCATCATATTTATTCTCTGCCTGCCAGCCCCACCTATCCTTTTCCTGCTTTGCTATTGGCCGTTCAGCTCTTTATTAGACCATCAGGTGTTTTAGACAGGCAAAGTAACACAGCTTTACAGAGTTCAACAAATGCAACATAAAAGAATGCAACACATCTTTGCAGCATTAAAGAAATGTTCTACAGCATAAACAAATGTAACACATCTTAAAATAATATTCTACAACAATGCCCAGCTTGGCTTTGTAAATTTTAAATTTCAAGCCATCTTTAAAAGAGGTTGTACTATCTAGCATACTGGCTCAAACCTATAATTCCAGTGTTTGGGAGGTGGAGGCAAGAAGATCAGTATCCTGTTCAGGGTCATCCTTGGCTACATAAGGAGTTCCATGACAGCCTGGACTACATGAAATCTTGTCTCAAAAAAATAAAGTATAGCTTAGAATAAAATAGGTTATAACAATCTATTCTTTCCATGGGCAGTAGTGGTGATGCTTTTAATCCCAGCACTCAGGATGCAGAGGCAGGCGGATCTCTGAGTTCCAAGACAGCCAGAGCTGTGACACAGAGAAACCCTGTCTTTAGAAAACAAACCAAAATCAAACAAACAAAAAAACCTAAAACCAAAAAAACACCATAACTTGTTCTTTCATTAGCAATGCATGAGCTTGCCTGTTTGTTGATCCACACTATTACCAAAGTAGTGTCAGCAAACGTTCTCGGTTTTGCCCATCTGATGGGCCACAGGATGTTTGTCTGTTTTGAAGTTTGTTTTTCTTTGTTTTGAAGTCCTGGGGATAGATACATCATGTGTTCTGGGATACACTTAACCAGAAAAATCATACTCCCAACCCAGGAATGACTGAATTCAATTTCCAGCACCGCATGGCACTTCACAACTGTCTGTCTGTAACTCCAGATTTACGGGATCGATCTGATGCCCTCTCCCGGTTCCCATGGGCACCAGGCATGTACATGATGCAGACATGCATGCAGAGAAAACACCTATCAACATTAGAAGAAGAGAAAAGAAGAGCCTTTCCCTGTGTTGGCTGGTCCTCTCTATGACAACCCAGAGCTATTCCTCTTTCTGGAAAAGCCTATAATTTCTCTGGAGGACCACCTCAGATTTCACCCTGGGTAGAATTGCATTAAGATGTTTTAAAGGAGNAAAAGAAAGACTAGGTGGTGGTGGCACAACTTTCCAGGAAAGGCGCCAAAGCTACACAAAGAAACCCTGTCCCTAAAAACCAAAAAAAAAAAAAAAAATTTAATGGAACATAGACATATAATGTTTCTCCCATTGTACATAGAACATAATCTTGTTTGGTTTGGTTTGGTTTGGTTTTTTGGTTTGGTTTGGTTTTGGTTTTTTGAGACAAGATTTCTCTGTGTAACTGCTGTGGCTATCCAGGAACTCACTTTGTTGAGACCAGGTTGGCCTCAAACTCACAGAGATCCACCTGCCTCTGCCTCCCAAGTGCTGGGATTAAAGGTGTGCACCACCATTGACTAGCAATTTATAGCGTAATCTTTAACTTAGCCATCCATTGCCAGTGAAAATATTTTTTCCAGTTATATTCCCTGACCACCTGGGAAAGGACAAGCCTTATCTAGTCCTAGGGAGAGTTGAGAAGATATACTTGCTTGGTCTGTTTTCAAGTTCTGTGAGGATAATGTTGGTGCCCATCTACCTGGCAGCATTGTTTACTGGCCCTACCATCTTCTATTAGATATTCCAAGGTCTCAAGTTTATCTGTCCTGATGGAGGAACTGACTCCATTGTAGCTGTGTAGGAGCAGAGATGGAAGGCATTTGAGTGTCAGGTCCCTTGGAGCTGGTGCGTCAGTGAGAAAAACTACATCCTTGTCCTCAGGAATCTTCCTCCTATACATAACTGTGTGGAAGATAGAAGCATTGTTGATGCTGCCAGCTAGTAACTGCCCTTGGTCCCGTGGGTCTCTCCTAGACACAAGTGAGTTATAGAATAGCAACAATGGCCAAGGACTGGGTGTGCCTGCTGCTTCATCTTCACTTGCCGTCATGCCTCAGAGCCAGGAAAGGCATTAAGTAACGGCAAACATGGCCGTACATCCGTCACTTTGCCACTACATAAAAATCAATCACCATTCTGGAAGCTTCCTTGCTTTCCAGAATTCTCTTTAAGATCACATCACACATACCTAAGTCCTGTACAATGAGCGCTCTCTATTTTTGCCCTCTGTTCNGTAGTATTTAGTCTCTCACTGCAGGAAGTTTGTAAAAATCTAACCTGTTTGGCGAAGGTGTGCCCTGGTGATCTTGGCTCAGCAAATATTGACATTTTAGGTGGCCAGAAGTGCTAGACTCAAAAGACAAATAAGTAGAAGCCAGACGTGGTGGTGAACACCTGTCATCCCAACACTTGGGAGGCAGAGAGGTCACAGTTTGAGATCAGCCTGGGCTACATAATAAACCCTGTTTCAAAAATTCTGGAGAGCAGAGTCAAAAAACTACAGAGAGATGGCTGGAGAGATGGCTCCACAGTGGCACTTCTGTAGTCCCAGCCCTGGGGAGACAGACACAGAGACGGGCACATCCCTGCAGCTTACTGACCTGCCAGCCTAGTTGATTCAGTGATCTCCACAGTCAGTGATAGACGCCATCTTAAGAAAGGCAGAGCCTGGGGGTGGTGGTGGGGTGGTGGTGGCGCACGCCTTTAACCCCAGCACTCGGGAGGCAGAGGCAGGCAGATCTGTGAGTTCGAGGCCAGCCTGGGCTACTGAGTGAGTTCCAGGACAGGCGCCAAAGCTACGCAGAGAAACCCTGTTTCGAAAAGCCAAAAAACAAAACAAAAAAGGCAGAGCCCAGTGTGGTGGCACAGGCCTGTAGACAGAAATTTCTCCAGTCCTGCCCTGCCCAGCAGTCCAGACGAATCTCCCACACGAGGTCCCACAGCCAGTTAGAAAATAGTCACTCAGGCTTAACACTAATTACAAACTGTATGGCCTATGGCTCAAGCTTCTTGCTAGCTTGCTCTTTCATCTTAAATGAACCCATTTCTATAAATTTGTATGTTGCCACGTTGCCGTGGCATTATTGGTCTGCTGACATCTGGTTGCTCCCTTAGTGGTGGGCTCTTGTCTCTCCTGACCCCACCCTTCTTCGTCTTCAGTTTGAATGTACTGCCTAACCTTATCCTGCCCTGCCGTAGGACAATGCAGCTTTATTTATTATCCAATGGGAGCCACACATATACAGCATACAGAAAGACATCCCACAGCACAGGCCTTTAATCTCAGCACCTGGGAGACAGAGTCAGGTGAAGAGGATCTCTGAGTTCAAGGGCAGCCTGGTCTACAGAGTGCGTTCCAGAACAGCTAGGGATGTTAAAGAAATCCTGTCCTGAAAAAAACAAACAAAAAACAAAACAAAGAACAGTTGAAGAGGAAGACACCCAGTGGCCTCTGGCTTATACACACACTTGTACCAGCATGGATACGAGCTTATCCACATGAATATGTACACACCACACACAATTTTAAATAGAAAACAGGCAAAAGGAGTAGAAAGTTGGAAGAAGCTCCTATTACTTGACGTAGCAGAAAAGGAAGTGACATTTAAACAGAAGCTTAAAATGGCAACATATAGCCAGAAGTTTCTTGGGTCCCACCCAGCCCGAGAGTTCCGCAGCTGCTTATAAAATAATCACTCAGAGGCTTATATTAATTACAAACTATATGGCCAATGGCTTAAGTTTCTTGCTAGCTAGCTCTGTCATCTTAAATCAACCCATTTCTATTAATCTATGTTTTACCACACTAGTATTACCAGTCTTCTGGCATGTTGCTCTTGGGTGGCAGGCTGGCGTCTCTCCCACCTCTTCCTTTCTTCTTCCTGTCTCTTGGATTCCGGCCTAGCTATAACCTGACTTGCCATAGGCTGGAGCAGCTTCTTTTTTAACCAATCTTAGCAATGCATACAACATACCGAAAGACCATCGCACAGCAGCAACAGGTGCACTTCTCTCTGCTGTAGCTAGAACCAGCTATGCTGGATGGTTTTATGTCAGTTTGACCCAGACTAAAGTCATTTGAGAGGAGGGAACCCCAGTTGAGAAAATGCCTCCATAAGATCAGGCTGTAGGCAAGCCTGTAGGGCATTTTCTTAATTGACGATTAATGGGGGAGGGCCCAGCCCACTGTGGGTGAGGCCATCCCTGGGCTGGTGGGTCTGGGTTCTGTAAGAAAGCAGGCTGAGCAAGCCATCTAGAGCAAGCCAGTAAGCAGCGCCCTTCCATGGCCTCAGCATTAGCTCCTGGCTCCTGCCTCCAGGTTCCTGCCCAGCTTGACTTCCTGTCCTGACTTCTTTGATGATGAACTGAGACAGACATGGAAGCATAAGCTGAATAAACCCTTTCCTCCCCAATTTGCTTTTTTGGTCATGGTGTTTCATCACAGCATTAGTAACCCTAACTAAGACAAGTTGGTACCAGTGTAGTGGGGTATTTCTGTGACAGATCTGACCGTATTTTTAGGAGGACTGTGGAAGGACTTGGGAACCTTAGGCTAGACAAGCCATTGAGTGTTGAGAGCTCAGTGGGATGTTGTGTGGAAGCTTGGAGCATAGTGTTGAGAGCACTGCAGAGGATGGGGAGCGGCTTGTAAAGTTTCTAAGGGAATTAAAGACCACTGGGATTTTTCTGTGAAGAATCTGTGGTTCTGGTGAGCTGGGGCTGAAGAGTCAGACATGATTAATAAGAGACCAGCACCATTGAGGTGAAACTTTGTTGTGTTACTGCGCAATTGATACTGAAGGACAGGAGCTAAGAAATTAGTAGTGATTAAGAAGAGACAGCATCATTGAGGTAAAATCTTCTGGGAAGTGTTTCCTGAGAGTCAGCATACAGAAGCTATGTTCTGAGGCAGCCAAGGTTGCACCCCATTCTGGCAGCTGAACTTGGTAGTGTTAAAGTCACCAAGTGGTACTGGTTTTAAAGACATGAAGGGGTCATGGGGAGCAGCTGAGGCTTGGTACTGTGAGAGGCCAGGGGAGGCCATTGGTGAAGGTGCATCCTCAGTAGCAGTGGAAGTCCCAGGACTGAAGGGGTCTTGCAAAGAAGTTGAGGCTTGGGCACCATGAAGAGAGCCTATGAGAGGCTATTGGTGAAAGTACACCCAGTTGCAGCAGAAGACCCCAGCATTTTAGAGATGCCAGTACCATGGGACAACCACCAAGAACAGCAGCAATGGAGTGGAACTGGCCTGAGCTTAGAAGACAGGCTATGTGTGCTGTAGAGGGCAGAGATGGAGAAGTTACCCAAGCCCCTTGGAGGAGCCCAGAAGATCATGAGTGAGTCCCAGATGTTGGACATTGAATTATTTACACTGTTGGAGCGTGGTTTTAGATTGTGAGTGTGCCCTAGTTTTTCCCTCTTGAAGTAAGGAAGTATTTAATTTCCATTTTTTATCTTCTAAGATCCCACAGTTGAGAGACTGAATTCTTAAAGAGATTTTAGTTTTAAAAGAGACGGAATTAAAAAAAAGACTGAATTTTAAAGTGTTTTGAGTTTGTAAAGACTGGGACTTTTTAAGTTTGTAAAATGTTTTATATTGATGGGAGCACACGCCTTTAATCCCAGCACTTGGGAGGCAGAGGCAAGGAGGATCTCTTGTGAGTTTGAGGCCAGCCAGGTCTACAAAGCAAGTTCCAGGACAACCAGAGCTGTTACACAGAGAAACCTTGTCTCGAAAAACCAAAAAAAAAATTGTTTTATGATTATGATATTGATATTAGTGTGTCATCTTGGGGATGAACAAGAAAGGAAAGGTTGTGGCTTAGCAGTGCTTGTGTGTCAAGTTGACAAGGAGTCAATTATGATAGTTTGATGTCAACTTGACAAACTAAGCTTTTGCAGATGAAAACCAGCAGAGGGTGCCCCAGACCTCTAGCCATTGCATCACTCAGTCGTGGCTGCCATTTGCAGCAGTATGGTGGGCACACAGTGTCACCTACCCCTTGACTCGGCAGGTAGTAGGAATGTTCATCTCTATCAGATGCCTGGGTGATACTGAACCTCCAGGAAATTGTTTCTCCATTGGGAGGCATTAATCAGTAGAAGCACATTCCAACATAGGCATAGCTTTAAAAAAAAAATTTTTTTTTATTTCATTTTATTTTGTGTGTGTGCCATGGTGTCCATGTGGAGGGTCAGATGACAACTTGTGGGTGTTGGTTCTCTCCTCCATCAGTGTCCTGGAGATTGAACTAATGTCATCAGGCTTGATGTCACGTGTGTTTATCAGCTAAGCATCTCACTGGCCTCTCTACAAACTCCTATCTTGAGGCTCCTAAGGGCATTTCAGCAAGGCTTGGGTGTTTCCAAGGCCTCTTATTTCCTGCTTCCTGGTACCTGATGGTGAAGACACTTTGTAAATTGCCAAGCTCTGCACAGATAATTGTTGCAGGTTTCTCACTTCCAAGTTCCAGTCCCGTATTTCCTCTAAGTTTCTTAGTGTGTGTGTGTGCTGTCTCTTATACACATCTAGATGTGTATAAGAGACAGATATATATATATATATAAAATCTTAGTATATAAATCCACTTCATTTGGGGATGCTGATGAGAGTTCTGTCTCTTATACACATCTAGATGTGTATAAGAGACAGATATATATATATATATAAAATCTTAGTATATAAATCCACTTCATTTGGGGATGCTGATGAGAGTTCTTTTGTAGATTGATGGTGTGTGTGTGCGAGTGTGTGTGAGTGTGTGTGTGTGTGTGTGTACACGTGTGCTCTTGTGTGTGCAGAGGCCTGTGCATGTGGAGGCCAGAGAACAGCTTTGGGTGTCATACTTAGAAATGCCTTATTTTTGCTTATTAATTGCATACCTTGTTAATTGCTATGGAGACTGCCTGTCTCCACCACTCCTACATTGGAATTATGACCACACAACTCCTTGCATGGCTTCTTATATGGGTTCTAGGGCTCAAACTCAGGTCTGTGTGCTGACACAGCAAGCCCTTTACTGACTGAGTCATCTTAGCCTCCCTTTGTAAGTTCTTTATAGTTTTGTATACATAGTTATAGACAACCACATCCTCTGTGAACTGCTTTATCCACCCTGGTGTTCAGAACTGGACTTACTGACCCCAGTCCACAGGGCTAATTTGACAATATTTGGAATCTACCAAAGACTGTTCAGGACCCTTGCAGGAGAAGTCATTAGAAATGGTGGTAAGTCTTATTTTCCTGAGCAGTGACCTCAATAGCCAGAGCTAGGGAGGAAAAGCTTTGTCCTCCACAGTGGGATGTCAGACTCCAAACTGAGCTTAGCACTGGTCCCAGTGCTACACTACCAGGAGCTTCTGAGTGATCCTGGTCTCTGCCTTGTGGCATGTGAAACCTTGGTAGGACAGGAGTCAGCAGAAATGGAGGGAGCCCTGAGCCCATTTGGCAGGCGGTGAGAATCTAGCTGCATCCTCTCAAACATTCCAAAAGGGAATCAACTGGTAAGGCTTCTCGTCTACACAGCAGGGAAACATCTGCCCTTTTGCCTGGGTGGTAGTAGAATAGGGTAAATGTGTCCTATCCCCTACCCACTGCTAGGACCTTCATAGATAGACACCATGATCATGACCTCCTTTGGCTACCTCACAAAAATAACCCTGTTTCTGGGGACTAGCCTGTGGGCCCAGTTCACTAAGCAGTTCCCATTTGCATATTCTTCTGATGCTTTCTGAACTTAAAGGTAGTGTGATGGTTAATCCTAATTATCAACTCAGCACAATCTCTGATCACTTGGGAAAGGAGTCCTAATGAGGGACTCTCTAGATCAGGTTGGCCTGTAGGCATGCCTGTGAGGGTTTGTCTTGATTAGTGGGAAGACCACTGTGGGTGGCATCATTCCCTGGGCAGGGGATCCTGGATTCTATAACAATGGAGAAATAGAGCTGAGCACTGGCAGGAATGCATTAATTACTCTCCTCTCTGACTGTGGGGGTCATGTGACTAGCTGTTACTGGTGCCTTCCACTGTGACTTCCCCACAATAATAGAGTGTAACTTGTAACTGTGAGCCAAATGAACCCTTTCTCTCTTAAGTTTCTTTGTCAGGGTATTTTTATCACAGTGACAGAGAAGGACACTATGACAGGCAGCTGTTGTCTTCTTGGGGAAAATATGGGAGTGTCTAGGAGTCATCACGTTTCTGTTCCCTAGCTTTTCGGGGAAAGTTGTGTTTGAGTAGTTTCAAAACTTGTCCTGCATTTGGCCCCTACTCTGAACTCAACCAGTATACCCTCCATCCTCGCCACAGTACTTCCTGTTACCTCCACTTTGAGTAAGAATGTTTGGCAACCTCAACCACCACACTGTAGTAAGGTGTGGCTCACAGCTCACAGCAGGGAGACTGGGCTTCTCTAAGTCTTGAGTAAGTAATGGACCTGTGTTTGAGTTCATCCAAGTCACCAAGCCACTATCTTTCTGTGTCCCCACTTACTATGGCAGATGGTAGTCTCTGGAAATCAGCATGACACTGTGGCTTAGGACAGACACTAAAGCCAAGTGCCTAGTTCAAATCCTGGCTCCTTTGCTTACTACCTTTGTGATCCTGGGAAGTTACTTAACTTTCCTACCCTCCACTTTGAGGTGATAATAATAATTTATCTTCCTT